>JAKSZT010054155.1:839748-896771 GCA_026826555.1 Tolypeutes matacus | reverse complement strand
ACCCAGAAGGATAGATTAGTTTATAAGCATATTATCCTTTTTGGAATTGATAAGATAATTTCAGTCTGACACACTCTGCATTCTAAATCCCAAAAAGACTTATTCCAAAAAGACTTAAATCATTTTAGTATCAATGCTAAGTACAAAATCATAGCAAACTCAGTTATAAGAATAGAGTTTGTTTTGGGTCAAAAGTCACCTCTGGCTGTAGCCCTGTGAAACTTAAAAAATAATATATCTGCTTTCAATATACAAACAAAGAACAAACATAGGATCAACATTTTCATTATCATAAGAAGAAATTAGGAGGGAAACATTCATGGGTTCCTAAAAGTTCTGAAAATCTGCAGGGCATACTCCATTAGATTTCAAAATCTTAGAGTCATCCTTAAAATGTTTTTTTTTTTTTCTCCTCAAAGCCTCATAGGGGACCTCCCACTCCATGGACTTAACCAATGGCCATACCTTTGCTTCCTCCCTCTTCAAACACCTGGGTGGCAACTGAACTCCAGATCTCACCCTCCAAGAAAAGTTCGGTGATAGCCATATTTTCTCCAATCTCTAAAGAACAGACTTAACCCCTTTATTATAATGAGGTGGTGGCAACATTCTCCCTAATATCGAGCATACAGGCCCAATGCTCTAAGAATAGGGTGTGGCAACCTGACTCTTCTTAATCAATGAATCCTAGGCCCAACAACCTCAAAGCAGTAGAGTGGTGACCTAACATTTACTAACCTATGAACAATAGGCCCATATCCCTCAGAAAGGTGGGGTGGAAACTCACTCTCCCTAACAAATGGGGGATGTGCTACAAACTGTCTCAAGCCTGGGGTGGCAAAACTCTCCCTGAACAGTGGACTTGAATATCCACACTTTTTAAATCCCTGGGAAAAATCATCCTCTCCATACACATGGGTGTGATCCTTCTCTTAGCCCAGGAAGATTTCTTAATTCTAGACCTCAGCATGCTCAGTTTTCCTCTTGAAGTCATTTTCCCATCCACCTCTCCCTTCCCTATACATTTTAGTACTGATTGACAGTGGTTTGATTCATATAGTTATTGCAATTTTTTTTTTTTACTTTAGCATGCAGGGAACAGAGGTCCAAACAATCAGACAGTAAACCTTTCTGCAAGTCTTTCCTTGATAACTGCATTTCCTATACTGACTTATAAGTTCCAAGTTAAAGAAGTCTTTACATGATCCACTATTTTTTGGAGGTTTGTTTTCAAGAAGCTTGGAATTCCCTAAATCAATCTTTGGTCTCTTTGTGCCGAAGAATTCAGCTCTCGAGTTAATCTCTTTCTTCTTGCATTTTGATATAAGCTACAAGGGTAAATCAGTCTGCATTTTCCATATTTACTTTGGAAATACCCTCAGCTAAATGTCCAAGACTGTCATTTTCAAATTCTGCCTTCCATCTGGCATCATGAGTCAATCTTGCTAAGTTCTCTGCAATTTTAAAATAGTTTCATAATTTCCTTCTAAGGCCTCACTAGAAATAACAGTAGGGACCATATTCCTACCAAAAGTCTCTTCAAAGTAATCTATGAAGCATCTCACAATTCTTCAAAAAATACCCCTCACCCATTTATAAAACCATTCCAGCATTTTTGGTAATTGCTGCAGCACAACCCCACCCTTGGTAAAATGTCTGTTTTAGTTTGTCAAAGGATTACCCATGCAAAGTACCAGACATTGTTTGAATTTCATAAAGGGGATTTATTTGAGATAAAATGTACAATTACAAGGCCATGAAAAATCCAAAGCAGCATACCATAAGAGGTGATTTCTCACCAAAGTCAGCTGCCATGAGAGGAAGCAAGAAGACTGTGAGCTTGGCCGTGGTTCCTGCTTTCTGGAGCTGTAAGCAAACCTGGCATAGGGATGGTCTCCTCTTGAGCTGATCCATGAACCCAGTCTCTTGTGGGCTTCCTGTTTAAGTGATCTTCTAGTCGTCTAGCAAATGGTTGTATCAAACATGGCAGCTCCCTTTATCCTGGGTCTGTCTGTTTATCTCTTTGTTTCCAATTATATCTGACCCAGCAAGGGGTAAGAAACTCAACCTGAATCACAACTCACTGATATAGCTCAATTTAATCCCTAAAATGATCTTTTCAAGTAATCTAATCAAAGGACACCAAATTTAATGCAATCAAAGGGCATCACACTCACAGGAATAAAACAGTTCAAAAAATTTTTCTCTTTTTAAAATTTATGAAATAATCTCAAACTGCCACAAAAGCTAAATATGACTTCTTCAAGTTGGCAGGATACAAGACCAATACACAAATATCAGTATTGTTTTTCTACACTAATAACAGGCAAGCTGAAGAGGAAATCAAGAAAACATTTCATTTACAATAGCACCAAAAAGTCTAAAATATCTAGAAATTTATTTAGCCAAATGCACAAGGAAGCTGTAGTCAGAAAACTATAAAACACCATTAAAAGTAATTAAAGAAAAGTTCACAACTTTTACTATACATTTTTTGTTTATATATATTCATGTATAAATGGTATAAAATATATTAATAATAGGGTGGTTTGGGGAAAATACTTTGGTTAGTAGAAATATTTTGAGGATCCTCTGTTATCATTAGTTAAAAATGTTTCAGAACAATGCAAGGTGTTGGTGGTAGGGTGAGGTATGAGAGCCTTGTATGATGTTATGTGTGTTTGTTTTGTAAGTTCACAACCATTGCTATACACTTATTATTTATGAATGTTCATGTATGAGTGATATAATTCAATAAAATTTTTTAAAAAGTAATTAAAGAATACCTAAACAAATGCAAGAACATTCCTTGTTCATCTATGGAAGACTAAAAACCATGAAGATTTTAATTCCACACAAAATGATTTCTAGATTAATGCAATCCCAATCAGAATTCCAACAAGTTACTTTAAAGAAATATAAATGTGAATTACCAGTTTTATTTGGAAGACAAATGGGTCCCAAAAAGCCAAAAACATCCTAAAAAGTAGAGCAAAGTTGGAGGACTCACACTTCCTTACCCTGACATGTATTATAATGACACCGTGGTGAAAACATCACGGTATTAGCATAAAACCTAGATATAATAAGGTAGACACATTGATCAATGTAATTAAATTGAGAGGCATAGTGCAGCTAAAGATGAGGGGGTGAGCACTGCCATATGCCTGATTGGCCACAGCTGAACTCTCGGAGAAAAGTAGTGCAGCCAAGGCTGAAGAAGAAGACTGGATAGAGACAAGCCATATGCCTTGTTGCTCACAGCTAAGCTCCAGGAGATGGTGAGCCTTGAGGGGAATGCAGGGACCTCAGCAGAGATCAGCTGTCATCTTGCCTTGCCACATGGCATGATGCCAGGCTCACTAGTAGCTGACTTTAGTGAAAAAGCATCTTTGATGGTGCCTTGATTTGGACATTTCACAGCATAGAAGCTATAAGATTTTCCTCTAATAAAATTCCCATTATAAAACCCAGTACATATCCTGTACTTTGTATCTGCAGCCCTGGGGCAAGCTAAGACAATGGTTGCTAGTGCATATATAAAATGTTTTTCTCTGAAACAGAACAAATGTATGTTAATAGTATAAGAGGTTAACACCAGGGTGATAGTTGGGCAAAAATACAACCAAAATAAACTATGGACAGAAGTGTATAGTAATATTTTAACTCTCTTCCATTACTAGTGAAAAAAAAAAAAAAAGTAAACATGCTGGGTGAATAAAACTAGACAAAAGTACTACATGTTGTTTGGCTCCATCTATACAAAATGTAAATAGTAATAAAGTACAGAGATGGAAATAGATTAGCAGTTATGTATGACAGGGGAAGGATAGAGAGATTGAGAGATGATTACCAAGGGGTAGGGATTTTTTGCATTTGTTTGTTTTTTGTTGTTGATTTCTTTTTTTGCACTAAAGTGCTCTAATATTGATTACAGTGCTAAATGCATGACTCTGTGATTATACCAAATATCATTGATTATACACTTTAAATTAATTGCATATTTGATTATGTTTAATAAAATTAATAAAAAATGTCTTTACCAGATAAACAAAAGCTGAGGTAGTTCATCACAATCAGATCTGCCCCACAAGCAATGCTACAGGAGTTCTTCAAATTGAAAGGAAAGGACACTAGACTATGAATTTAAGAAGCTTAAAGAAATGAGATCATGGGTAAAAGTAAACAATATGACTAATTACAAATGTCAGTACTATCATTTTGTATAATTTTGTATATAACTGTTCTTTTTTACTTTTCGCAAGTTATAAAAAGTAAATGCAAAAAATAATGATAAGTCTATGGCTTAGGAATACAATATATAAAGATAGAATTTGTAACAAGTACATAAAATAGTGTGAGTACAAAGTGCTATAGGAATGGTGTATTTGTCTGCTATTGAAGTTGAATTGATATCAAATCAAATTCAAATCAAAATATATCAAAAATTATTTTCAGAAAGAAATGAGAAGGGACTCATAAAGGTACAATACACAAATTCAAATGAATATGAAAGAAGTCATCAGTGGAAGAAATGAGGACAAAAAAATAAAGGCTTACACAGACCAAATAGCCCTGCATAGCACTAGTTACTTAAAATATAAATGTATTAATCTGTCTACTCAAAAGGCAAAGGTTGATGTATTGGAAAACCATGACTCAAGTATATTTTGTTTACAAGAGACTCACTTGAAGTTCAAAGATACAAGTAGATTGAATGTGAAAGGATGGAAAATATAAGCCACGCAGATAAAAAACAAAGAGCTAGGGTAGCTATACTGATACCAGATAAAATAGACTTTAAATAAAAACTTTTACAAGGGACAAAGAAGGTCATTATATACTGACAAAGGGGTCAATTAAACCATAGGACGTAACCATTAAAATTATAAATATATGTATTAGCATAACTTCAGAGCCCTAAAGTACATGCAACTCCTATATACCTACTACCCAGATACCCAAAATTAACATTTTTTAAACATTTTTCTCATGTGTCATATCATTCAATCTTTATCTAGTTTATCTATCTGTCATGTGGGCCTCAATCCAATATGACTAGAGTTCTTATAAGCAAAGAATATTGGGGCACAGAGGAAGAAACCATAAGAGAAGATAGAATAAGACAGATTGCCAAGTTATGAAAGCAGAGATTGGGCAACCACCAGAATGCTTCAGACTCACAGAAAACATTGCTTACCAATACCTTGATTTTGGTGTCCTATCCTCAACATTGAGACAATGACTTCTTATTGTTTAAGCCAAACAGTTCTGAGACATTTTGTTATAGCAGCCTTAGCAAAGTGAGATACAAGGCTAAATTATTGATTTATACATTGAGATCCAGTAATTATCCTTCTTGAATTAAAATGTCTAAATATGTCTTTTGATGAGAGTGAAATTGGCAAGCCAAATAAGTACTCACAGAAAAATACAGAAGTACAAAGATGAAATTAAAATTCAACCATGAACATGTCATTTTAAAGTCACCACTGAATTTGATTTATATTTCTCTGTCTTTTTATCCTATATATATATATATACTTTATTTCAATTATGTTTGAAATATGGAAATTTATTGAAAATATATAAGGAATAATTTTAGCAATTGACAGAAAGTGATAAAAATTTAAAAGAAATCCTCCATTGAATAACCTCAAATGCATTCTTTCAGATTAAGATTTCTGTATTTAAGAAAGACAGCTTTTTCTCCTATTGGAAAAATAACACAGTTTTAAAAAAATAAATATGTAAAAGAACAAACAAAATGCTGACCAATATAATTAAAGGGATCTCTCTTTGCCTAAGCACATACATATTTTCAGACATAAACAGATCAAGAGAACAAATCCTGGAAAGAAGTAAGAAAGGGAGAAAGAAAGAAAAGAAAACAGGTAGAGGAAACTTTAAAACTCTATATGTTACAATTAATTTTACTTAACAATGTAAAAAAATACATAAGAATAATTAGAAGTTGAAACAAATGATAGATTGTGTATTTTAATTACTAATCTATCTTTTTAATGTTAAACAACTGTATTTTGAAATGAATAATGATATAGTGTTTTTATATTTATCTAAATATTTCAAATCTATTCATCTTGTTGTCAGATTAAAGAAACAAAAATCATAGGTATAATTCTTATCCTCTTCCACTTACAATTTTATTTTTATAATTATCTGAATGTTATCACAAACTTAACATTTAATTTCTAACTTATCATAACTTGCAGGATAATTTAGTCTTTTTTTCTCTACATTAAAAATGACACAAGGAAGCGGATGTGACTCAAGCAATTGGGCTCCTGTCTACCATATAGGAGGTCCAGGGTTCGATTCCCAGGGCCTCCTGGTGAAAGGCAAGCTGGCCTGTGTGGTGAGCTGGTTTGAGTAGAGAGCTGGCCCACATGGAGTGCTGGCCTACACAGACAGCTGGCGCAAGATGATGAAACAGAAACAGGCAGAGAAGATACATAATAAGAGACCAGGGAGCTGAGGTGGCACAAGAGATTGGACACCTTTCTCCACTTTGGAAGGTCCCAGAAATGGTTCCCAGTGCTGCCTAAAGAGAAGACAAGCAGACACAGAAGAACACACAGAGAGCAGAGCGTGAGCACAAAACAATGGGGGGGGGGTGTAGAAATAAATAAATAAATCTTTTAAAAAATGATACAACATGCAATGCCAATATTTATCACCAAAATACTGGAAGAGTCTCCATTCCTATATTATTATTGACTCATTTATTATTTTCTCCACAATATTGAATGACTGATGAGTTCCCTTACATATTTAATGCCTAACAATATAGAATCTTGGTTGCTTAGAAAATTATGACACAAATTTGAAAATCTTCATTCATTTAATTTAACATTGTGAACCTACATATTATCTTCTCCTATATAATTTTTTTTCTTTATTTCTAGTTCATTTGGACTATTTTCTAAACATAATCTAACAAGATGCCTGAGTGATTTTGGTATGTATAGTTAATAGTTATTTTGGGATTCCAATGTTTTTTTTTTTTTTATTATTTCTGTATGTTAGTATAAACGAGACTCACTGGGATATGGAGACTGATGATTGCAGGCAGAAAATTTATTGAGGAGTTCTCTCAGCAGTGGGGGTCTGAAGAATAGACTTCAGCCTGCCCCTGGAAGGGGTTATGAGTTTATACAGAACTTCAAAAGGTGAGGAAATGTTAATCAGCAAGAGAAGGTTAGGATTTGGGTATGAATTAGGGACTAATAGGGGACCATAGAAGTGAATTCTTTTCCTTGTAATGGGGTAATGGGCTAGGGAGTATGTACTCTTGGAAGGTAAGAAGGGCTGATGGAACCTTGGTCAGGAGGGAGTGGAGATTCTTATTTTGCTCTGCTTCATGGCCTTTGTTCTTGTGAGGAGAAGGTTGGTTGCATTTATGCACATAGGCTATGGTTTGTTCAATCAGTCATGTGGGTCATGGATGGGGGTTCTTTCTTTATGTCACAGTCTTTTAATCATACATTGTGAACCTTGTAATAGGGAACCTCTAACACTGTGGAGATCATTGAGATATTATCTCCAAAGGATATTAACAAAGGTTATTTTGTCTGTGGTACTGTGGTACTAGAGCCAATGTCTGAGTATTGACTCTAAACATTTGGAAAATCTTTTGGAATAGGGGGTTGGTTGAAATTAAAACAATTGTGCAAGTGAATCAAATGTGGGACTGGGAGAAATTTTGGAGAGATTTTGCAGAAATAGTGAATTTTAATTAACCCCATATAGTTAGCCATTATCCTTTAAATTACTGCTTGTGAAAGAGAAGCAAGATACACATTCCCAACATTCACAAATTTGAATTTTTACTTCCCACCACATTTTTAAATAGACTATCTTCCTCTTCAGCATTTTCTAAATTTTATTACATAATTATGTTCTCTCTACATTTTCTTTTTTTAGTTTGCCAACTCAAAATTTTGGGGGAAGAGCATTAGTTATTATATCTAATATTATGTGTATCCTTGTCTGTGCAGTAAGAGAGCAATGGACTTTTCAACACACTCTTTTTCCCATGATGCATGGGAAGGTAATATATCTTTTACCGATCACCCTAGTAAAAAGTGATAGAGAAACAGTTAAACCCAGACAATCTAATTAACTCCAGAACATTGCTGTTAATGACTGCTCTTTCCCCTCACTCATTCAATATGCATATTTCCTTCAGTTAAACAAAGTGTAAATTAATATATTCAAACTCTGAGTAGACATGTAGAAAAACTTACTATTTGTACTGTGTCCTGTTTTTGTCACCTTTGAGTACAAAATGTTTTCTAAAACAAATTTCCAGGGAACTTGTTTGTAGAAATTAAGTTAGAAAATATGAAATGGAGCCAGTTCTTATTTTTAAAGATGCTTTAGATTGTATAAATATTGCATAAAGATGTAGGGGGTTCATTAGTGTGGTACATTTGCTACAATTGATGAACACATATTGAAACATTGCTGCTAATTGTGGACTATAGTTTACATTATAGTTTACACTCTGACCTGTACAATTTTATAGGTTATGACAAAATGTATAATGGCCTGTATCTGTCATTGCAATTTTTATACAGAAGGTCCAACGACTCTTTGGAGGGGATGGAGAGCCAGGAGTTTCTGGACAGAATATTATTGCATATAATTGACTTATCATGTCATCCTGTATATTGTTCACACTTTACAAAACTGAGATGATTCCTGTGATTCATCTTTTTGCCACAGTGATCCATAATACAAAAAGAGGTTATCAATCTTTTTCACTAATTTCAGAGATAGAATTCCTAGTACAGAAAGGCCCCCATTGTGTGTTATGAGTTAATCACCTTTATATCTAAAATGGTATTAGTTATGTAGTATCAAATTGAGGAAATAATAGGTGGAATCATTTTCTTTGTCTTATCGTTGAGATGATCTCATGCAGCCTCTCCCATATTTTATAGTTCTTATTTTGTCAAGGTGAAGTTTATAATGCTATTTTTTTTTCAAACTCTTTGCAATTTGGAAACATACATAATTCAAATTTGCAAATTAAGAGGGATACTGTTTAATTTGTGTCCAAAGAACAATTTTGTTTTATGAATTTCAACTGAAATAAACATGTATCTTTAAAATTGTGAAATAACACAATGTAGAAGAGAAAAAGTGGAGCTATATCTTTATATTGCCCAAAGGAAAAAAAATATCAACCTAGAATTATATATTCAACGAAAATAACTTTCTAAAATAAAGATAATATTGACAGTTTTTTGCTTTATTTTGTACATTTAATAATTGAAAATATAAACAATTAAAAACTAAAAAGTAAAAACAGATGAATAAATATATACATTTCTCAATTAAATATAATGGATAAATATAAAATTTTTTTGAATCAATATGTTACACAATATATTTGGTTCATAGAAATGCATTCATACAGTATTTGTCCTTTTGTGTCTGGCTTGCTTTGCTCAACATAATGTTCTCCAGGTTTATCCATGTTGTCATATGCTTTACGACTTCATTTCTTCTTACAGCTGCATAATATTCCATCATGTAAATAGACCACAGTTTATCTGTTTGTCTGTTGATGGACAACTGGGTTGTTTCCAACTTTTGGCAATGGTGAATAATGTTGCTATGAACATTGGTGTGCAGATGTCTATTTGTGTCACTATTCTCTGTTCTTCTGGGTATATACCCAGTAGTGGTATTGCAGGGTCACATGGCAAGTTTTTATTCAACTTCTTTAGGAACTGCCAAACAGTTCTCCATAGTGGCTGAACCATTCTGCATTCCCATCAACAGTGAAGAAGTGTTCCTATCTCTCCACATCCTCTCCAACACTTGTAGTTCTCTGTCTTTTTAATAGTGGCCATTCTGATAGGTATGAAATGATATCTCTTTGTAGTTTTGATTTGCATTTCCCTAATCATGAGTGATGTTGAGCATTTCATCATGTGTTTTTTTGCCATTTGTATTTCATCCTTGGAGAAATGTCTATTCAAGTCTTTTGCCCATTTTTTAATTGGGTCATTTGTCTTTTTATTGTTGAGTTGTAAAATCTCTTTATATATCCTGGATATTAAACCCTTATCAGATAAGTGATTTCCAAATATTTTTTCCCATTGAGTTGGCTGCCTTTTCACCATTTTGACAAAGTCCTGTGAGGTGCAAAAGTGTTTAATTTTGAGGAGATCCCATTTATCTATTTTTTCTTTTGTTGCACATGCTTTGGGTGTAAAGTCCAAGAAACCACCACCTTTTACAAAGTCTTGAAGATGTTTCCCTACATTTTCTTCTAGTAGTTTTATGGTCCTGGCTTTTATATTTAGATCTTTGATCCATTTTGGGTTGATTTTTTTATAGGGGGTGAGATGGGGGTCCTCTTTCATCTTTTGGTTATAGATATCCAGTTCTCCCATCACCATTTGTTGAAGAGACTGTTTTTTTCCCATTAACAGGGGTTGGTAGGTTTGTCAAAAATCAGTTGACTGTATAGGTGAGGGTTTATTTCTGGGTTCTCAATTCTATTCCACTGATCAATGTGTCTACCTTTATGCCAGTACCATGATGTTTTGACCACTGTAGCTTTGTAATATGTTTCAAGACCAGGCGGTGAAATTCCTCCCATGCTGCTCTTCTGTTTTAGAATGCTTTTGGCTATTCGGATGCACTTATCCTTCCAGATGAATTTGGTAATTGCCTTCTCTAATTGTGTAAAATAAGCTGTTGGGATTTTGATTGGTATTGCATTGACTCTATAAATCATTTCTGGTAAGATTGACATCTTCACAATATTTATTCTTCCAATCTATGAACACAGAATGTCTTTCCATTTGTTTAGTTCTTTTTAAATTTCTTTTAGCATTGTGTTTTGTAGTTTTCTACTTATAGGTCCTGTACTTCTTTGGTTAAATTAACTCCTAGGTATTTGAATCTTTCTGTTGCTATTGAAGATGGAATTTTCCCCCTGATTTTCTCCTCACGTTGTTCAGTAGTAGTGTAAATATTATGAGTAAATCTCAAATTCTAAATGGCTTCGCAGAACTAAAATAATTATGTAACTTTAATAATGTTGTTCATATCTCCAATAAGTAGCTATGTGGAATGATTCAACTATATCTGCACCATCCCTTAATAAAGGTTTCACAATTAAAAAAAAAAACATTACTGATTTTTCATATTGATCTTGTATCCTGCAACTTTGCTGAACTCATTTATGAGCTCAAGTAACTTTGTCATGGATACTTCAGGATTTTCTAAGTACAGGATCATGTCATCCACAAACAGTGAGAGTTTTACTTCCTCTTTTCTTATGTGGATGCCTTTAATTTTTTTTCTTGTCTAATTGCCCTAGCCAGAACTTCTAGTATAATGTTGAATAACAATGGTGAGAGTGGGCATCCTTGTCTTGTTCTCAATTTTAGAGGGAAAGCTTTCAACCTTCCCCCATTGAGTATGATTTTGGCTGTGGGTTTTTCATATATGCCTGTTATCAGATTGAGGAATTTTCCTTTTATCCCTATCTTTTGAAGTGTTTCTATCAAAAAAGGATATTAGATTTTGTTGAATGTCTTTTTCTGCATCTATTGAGATGATCATGTGTGTTTTTTTTCATTCAATTTGTTAATGTTGTGTATTACATTGATTGATTTTCTTATGTTGAACCAGCCTTGCATACCAGGAATAAATCCCACTTGGTCATGTGTATAAGTCTTTTGCTATGCCGTTGGATTTGATTTGCAAGTAGTTTGCTGAGAATGTTTGCATCTCTGTTCATTAGAGAGATTGGTCTGTAATTTTCTTTCCTTGTAGAATCTTTATCTGGCTTTGTTATTAGGGTGATGTTGGCTTCATAAAATATGTTGGGTGTTTTTCCCACCTCTTCAATTTTTTGGAAGAGTTTAAACAGGATTGGTGTTAATTCTTTTTGAAATGCTTGGTAGAATTCACCTATAAAGCCATCTGGTCCTGGACTTTTCTTTTCTGGGAGATTTTTGATGATGGATTCAATCTCCTTAAATGTTATTGGTTTGCTAACTTCTTGTATTTCTTGTAGCTTCAGTGTAGATTGGTTGTGCATTTCTAGAAATTTGTCCATTTCATCTAGGTTGTCTAATTTGTTAGCATATAGTTTCTCATAATATCCTCTTATGATTCTTTTTATTTCTGTGAGGTCATTTGTAAATTCCCCCCTTTCATTTTTTATTATATTTATTTGTATCTTCTCTCTTTTTTTCTTTGTTAGTCTAGGTAGGGTTTTTCAATTTTATTGATCTTCTCAAAGAACCAGCTTTTGGTTCTGTTGATTTTCTCCATTGTTTTTCTGTTCCCATTTTCATTTATTTCTGCTCTAATCTTTTTTTTTTTTTTTTTTTTTTTTGCTTGATTGTAAGTTTATTAAATTGGTTTATAACACCCAGCTAGAAGCAAGGGGAAGAGAAGTATTTTGATATACTTAAGATAAGGTGCGGTGGTGGGCCGCACCTTATCTTAAGTATATCAAAATACTTTTCTTTCCCCTTGCTTCTAGCTGGGTGTTATAAACCAAATGTTTGTATATATTGTGAGAATTTTGATTTTTACCCATAAGAAAAAAAAAAAAAAAGATAAGGTGCAAGCAAGGCAAAATCCTATGTTAAGCAATGTTCATATGGCCTGACTCATGTATTAGTGTTCTTGTTCATGGTGTGATTATGAGGACCAGAGCTAAAGGTGAGCAAGGGACTCTTCTGATAGAGGGTGCCTAGAGCTAACAATACACAAAATTGTATTGGCTACAGGTATAGTTCACCAATAAAACTCATGAGCAGCTACAAATGTTATTTACTTTTCTTAGGCTGAGGACACATGAGGACAGGATGGGTGTCACCAATGGGTGGTCAATATAAAGTCTCATGAATATCGAGCACTTCATATGTCTAATATATTAGTGTATCATGAATATTAGGTGCCTTTTGGTCCTTCTGTCCTTTCTGTGTTCAGTACACACACACTCTACTCACTTTATGGTCTAACATATCTCATCTTAATTAATCTTTTTTTTTTTTTTTTTTTTATTTTTATTTTTATTTTTTTTTTTTATTATGGGTAAAAATCAAAATTCTCACAATACATACAAACATTTGTAAAATGATATATAAATATATATGCATATATGTGTATTTGCTTACAAAAATGTTATTTTTTATATATATACATACATATATTTTAAGAGGTGCTTAGATTACCTAAAATATTATACGGAACCCACTCGGATTCCCATGTTGCCCACCTCCCACACCTCCCACCACATCCAACACAAACATCTCCCATAGTGTGGCCCACCAACCTCAATGAACTTACACCTCCTGGAGCCTTGCCACCAACCATAGACCACGGTTCACACTGTAGACCACACTCTCTCCCACTCAGTTCTGAGTGGTGTGTGCTGATTTAAAATGGCCTACATCCATTGCCACAACAGTACTCAGGACAACCTCCAACTCCCAAAGAAGCCCCTGTATTTCAACTGCTCATCCCCTCCCTACCCAAAAACTGTCAAGTGGCCACTGGCTCCACCTCATTGTTATAATTTCTTGCATTGCAAGAATCACCATATGTGAGCAAGAGAATACCATCAAGTCCACTCTAGTCCATAGTTCTTCCCCCAATCCAGAGGCGACTGGGATGGTGATGTCCACTCCAACTCCAAGTGAGAGAGGGCTTATATCCCATGGATATGGTGGGTGGGATGATCCTGCCTGCAGATGCAGGCCCTCTCCATTCCCTGGGATGGCCATTTCCCATCGTTGTCTCCTCACCAGGTGACTTGTATGAGTCCATTGAGCTGTAGGGTAGGAGTTGCAGCTCCACCTAGATTTCATGCACACCTGGCACATAGGTAGGTGGGAGGCTCCAGTCTCTGGAAGTATACCTAAGAAACTCCAGCATCACATGTAGGTTTGAATAGAAGGGACTGGTGAACCATGTGCAGGGAGGACTTATTTGAGTCTAATTCTGTCACTCTCAGGAGCACAGATTCCAAAATAGAACCCACTGATAAGGCATCAGTCTCTGGGGCTATCCCACCTTATATAAGACCAGGGTGTCTCGGGAGCTCTCAGGAACCCCACTGAGTGGGGTGATAGGCACTTAGATGTTCTATGAGCTCCTACTGAGGTGTGCGTAAGGGTTACCTCTGGGATGACCTCCCGACTCTCTTTGAAGTCTCTTAGCCACTTGAACTCATTTGTCTTTACCGTTTCCCCCTTTTATTCAAGGTCTTTTTCCAGTTGTGTTGCCAGTTGGCACTTGGGAAAAGTTTTCAATTAGCAATAATCGTGCCTCGGATAAACCTCATTGGCTACGATACTGCCACTGCAAAAAGCTGCCAGTTGGCACTTGGTATTAATCCCTCGTTGCCAGGGAGGCTCATCCCTGGGAGTCATGTCCCACACTGGGGGGAAGGTAATGCAATCATATGCTGAGTTTGGCTTAGAGAGAGGCCACATTTGAGCAACAAGGAGGCTATTATTTCTTTTCTTCTGCTTGCTTTGGGATTGGTTTGCTGTACTTTTCTAGTTTCCCTAGTTGTTCAGTTAAATCTTTGAGTTTAGCTCTTTCTTATTTTTTAATATAGGCATTTAGGGCTATAAATTTCCCTCTCAAGACTGCTGTCACTGTATCCCATAAGTTTTGATACTTTGTGTTCTAGCTCTCATTTGTCTCAATATATTTACTGATTTCATTTGCAATTTCTTCTTTGACCCACTGATTATTTAGGAGTGTGTTGTTCAGTCTCCACACATTTGCAAACTTACTTTTTTCCTGCCTATTATTGATTTCTAGTTTCAGTCCATGATGATCTGAGAAGGTGCTTTGTATAATTTCAATCTTTTTATAGTTATTGAGCGCTAAATTGTGACTTAACATGTGGGCTATCCTGGAGAAAAATCCATGGGCAGTTGAGCAGAACCCTCTGAATTTGGATGCAGTGTTCTGTATATGTCTATTAGGTCAAACTTGTTTATCATATTGTTCAAGTTCTCTGTTTTATCTTTGATCTTCTGTTTAGTTGTTCTATCTAATGATGTGAGTGGGGTATTGAAGTCTCCAATGATTATTGTAGAAATGTCTATTTCTCCCTTCAGTTTTGCCAGAGTTTGTCTCATATATTTTGGGGCACCCTGTTTAGGTGTGTAGATATTGATGACTGTTATATCTTCCTGATGGATCATCCCTTTTATTAAAATATAATGGCCTTCTGTATCTCTTATAAATTTTTTGCTTTTAAAGTCTGTTTTGTCTGATATTAGTATAGCTACACCTGTTCTTTTCTGATTACTCTTTGTGTGGAGTATCTTTTTCCAACCTTTCACTTTCAGCCAGTTTGTATCCCTGGTTCTAAGGTGAGTTTCTTGTAAGCAGCATATGGATGGCTCATGTTTTTTTATCCATTCTGTCAGCCTGTATCTTTTGATTGGGGAATTTAATCCATTCATATTAAATGATATTACTGAAAATGTACTATTTATTTCCTCCATTTTATTCTTTGGTTTTCATATGTCATCTTATTTTTGTCTCTCTTTTTACTCTTTTGGTTATCCTTTCTGCTTTTCTTTCTTCTATACTCTCCTCCAAGCCTCTCTCTCCTGTCTTTTTCTTTCAGGTTCTAAGGCTTCCTTTAATATTTCCTGCAAAGGTGGATTCTTTTTTGCAAACTCTCTTAGTTTCTGTTTGTTTGTGAATACTTTATATTCACCTTCATATTTGAAGTACAGTTTTGCTGGATAAAGAATTCTTGGCTGGCAGTTTTTCTCTTTCAGTTTCCTAATTGTATCATACCACTGTCTTCTTGCCTCCATGGTTTCTGAAGAGAAATCTGCACAAAGTCTTACTGGATGTCCTTTGTACGTGATCGTATGCTTCTGTCTTGCTGACCTGAGAATTTTCTCTTTATCTTTTACATTTGACATTCTGAATAATATGTGTCTTTGCATAGGTCTATTTGGATTTATTCTCATTGGGGTACGGTGTGCTTCTTGGACATGCAAGTTCATTTCTTTCATGAGAGTTGGGAAATTTTCAGCTATTATTTCTTCAAATACTCTTTCTGTCCCCTTTCCCTTTTCTTCCCTTTCTAGAACTCCCATGACACGTATGTTGTTCCATTTTGTGTTGTCATTCAACTCTTGGAACCCCTGCTCAATTTTTTCCCTTCTTTCTCTCTCTGTTCTTTCCTCTCTTCTATTTTAGCTGCTCTGTCTTTGGTATCACTTATTCTTTCTTCTATCATTTTGAGTTTGCTGTTGTATGCCTCAAATGTGTTTTTGACCTCACTTATTTTGTTTTTCATTCCCATGAATTCCATTACTTTTCTGTTCAGGATTTCAAATTCTTCTTTGCATTCGCTCAATGCCTTCTTGATGTCATTTATCTCTTTGACTATATTGTCTTTCAATTAATTAATTTGATTTTGGAAATTTGTGCTCATCTTGCTGATTAGTTCTCTCAAATTCTGCATCTCTTCTGGGACTTTGGTGTATTCCTTTTCTAGGGCCACGTCTTCTATTTTCTTAGTATGGCTCATAATTTTTGCTGGTGTTTAGGCATCCGGTTAGGATATAGTTTACTCAGATGCTCAATCTCTTTCTCTTTTATATGGATTTAGTGGCAGGAGGCTGTGAGTTACCACAGCTCTTTGATAGTTGGCTCGACCTGGATTTTTAGGATTGTCCTGCTTGTTGCTCAAAACTGGGCACTGGACCCAGTAATTGGTTGTAGAGTCACTTCCTAAGGCCTTGGGCAGGGAGACTATAGAGACCAGAAAAAGCCTTTCCTACTCATTTTTAATTTTCTTATGAGCACTTCCTTGGTCTGCCAAGAGATGGTGCTCTTTGGCAGCTCTCAATTCAATGCCTGGTTGGAGTGTATTTGTTGTGACACAGACCAGATCAATGTGATAGAGCTTTCTGTCTGGACGCTAAGAGCCTTATAATTCAAACTTTCTGAGACTGTTATCCAGTCTTCTCTGGCAGCCCCCTCCCTTTTCCCAGCTAGGAAATATTTCCACTCTCCTCCAAGTCCTCAAAAATTAGTCCAGGCTAGAAGAGAGGGAGATTGTGAGGATCAGATTACTCCAGTCCTTCGTTGGCTCCCAGAGCAAACCACTGTGTAGTCCCACCTGGCCTGGAAGGGTCCTTGGGGTACCACAGCCCAAATTTGCAGGTCAGAACCTGAGCCAGACTTAGACAGTGTTCCTCTCTCTCCCTTTTCCTGGAGTGGTAGATCACTGAGTCCCCCTTTGTCTGTAGTTGCAGGCCCAGAGACCTGAGAATTCTAAATGGTCTTTAGTGTGGGGGAGGGTGCCAGCAGCAGCAGCCACAGCTGGTTCTAACTCACAGTTTTTTCTTCGTGATTTCCCTCTTTTGTCCCTCTCTCCTCTGGGTGGTGTGCAGCCTTCACCTGCTGTCCTAAACCCTAGAAGACATTTTTCAGGACTGTTTCAGCCTGTCCTCTAGCTATTTTTCTGGAGAAGAGAGTCCTGTGTCTTACTAGTCCTCCATCTTCCCAGAAGTCCAATATTTACTTTTACAGACATTCACAATTAACTGAATTCATGCTTCAGAAGACTCACATTACAAGAATTTAAAAGGAAATCATTTAAGAGGAAGGATAAATTATATGGGTTGAAAATATAGATCTGCACAAAGGAATTAAGTACATCAGTGAAAGTAACTATATAGATAAACACATAATCTCTTCTATTATTAAAAAATCTGTAAGAGATAATTGATTTCATAAATAAAAATAGCAACAATATTTTGAGAGTCTTATATTTGTATGTCAAATGTATGAAAAAATGGTCCAAATGCCATGAGGGGATATTTAGAAGTATATCATTGTGATATTCTTATACTAAGAGTGAAGTGATATAAAATCAAATGAAGGTAGACTTATATGAGGTAAACATGTATGCAGTGTATTCTAAAGCAAAAACTAATATCAGAAAACAATGAATTACATCTAACAAGGAAATGAAAATGATAAAATATGCATAATTAATCCAAATTACAGCAAATATTTATTAATAAACAAGGCACATATAAGTAAAACATAAGAAATAGCAATATAATATAATTAAACCTAAAAATATCAATAATTATGATTAGTGTAAATAGTATAAATAACAACTAAAAAAGAATTAATTCTCTGATAGAATTCAAAAACACAACTCAATTCTATATAGCCTTCAAAAATGCATTTTAAATTTTTTTAAAAGTTGAAAAATAGTTATATAATCCTAACACTATGTAAAAGATATTTGGATATTAAATTATTAAGTTAGTATCAGATACAGAAGATTTCAGAGAAAAATGTTAAGAGGAATAATGAAAGTCTTTTCAAAATGATATTGGGTCATAAATAAATCCCAAACTGACATGCACCAAATAATAGAACTATAAACAAATGATGTGAACCTGGTACAACTGCTAGAAAATACACATATGAACACTTAGAATTGGAGATATTTTTGTAATACCTGCCCTCTCTTCATTTACACCTGATAACAAAGATAATATTCTGTAATGGTTTCCATTTTTTGAACTTCATACAAATTTTCCTTATGGCTCACTATATGGTCTATTTAGCAAGACCAATGTGCATTTGAGGAATGTAAAATATGTAGCATTGGGGTACAGAGTTCTACAAATGTCAGTAAGGTTTACTTGAAAAACTACATTGCTCAAGTCTTCTGGCTGTCCTTATTTTTATCTAATATTGTCACTTGTTGAACCTTGTATTAGTAAGGGTTCTCCAGTGAGACAAAAGTGACATGTAATGTAAATATTTTGACATTTATTATAGAAATTGGATCTCATGAATGAACATGAGGATGAGCTAGTTCAAATTCCAAAAGGCAGGTAAAAAGCTGGAAACTCCTATGAAGGTTTTTGATAAAATCCCTAAGAGAAGCTGGCTTGCTGAAATAGTGATGGAAATACTTCCTTCTGACTTCTGTGATCATCTGTCCTCCTTTTAAGTCCTTTGGCAGATTGGACGAGACTCCCCTCATTGTTGAAGAAAATCTCCTAAGTTGCTTATAGATTTCATCAGCTAAAAATGCAATCAGCTTACTAATGATTTAAATCCAGGGACTATCTTCACAGTAATAATCAGGCTGGTGCTTGCATGCCAAACAACTGGACACCAAATTGACACATGAAATTAAGCATCACAGAGTGTTTTGTTTTGCTGAAGCTGCTGAGGCAAAAAACCAGAAATGGGTTGGCATTTACAAAGGAAATTTATCTGGAGTAAAATCTTACAGCTCCAAGGTTGTGAAAATGTCCAAATCAAGGCATCATCAGAGATGCTGTCTCAACAAAGGGCAGGTGCTGGATCCTGGATTCCTGTCACATGGCATGGTAAGATGGCAACCAATCACCGGAGACCTCTCTCTCAAATGGCAAGGTCAAAATGGTGGCTTTCATTCTTTCTCTGTGTGTTTCTGCTTTCTTTCCTTATATAAGACCACAGCAAGAGGGCAGAGGCCTAACTTGGGTAATGCCTCACTTTGATTGGTAGTCTTATCAAAGGCTCTAAAGTGATCTAAGCAAAACTGATCTAATTAAAGCTCCCTTAACTGAATCATATCAAAAGTCCCCATCTATAGGCATAGGATTGGATTAGATAAAGAACATAATTTTCTGGAGTCCACAAATGGCAAACCAGGACATTGAGCTTTAACTTAAAAATGTTTAATTATGCTTGTTTTCCCATTTCTTCTTTTAGTTCTTTTAATTTTGCTTTATTTACTGTGATTTTATATTATTATACCCATAAAATTACTATGGAATTTATTTGCATTAACATTTCAAAATGAGCTTGATAAAGTGTCATGTTAAAAATGATGATTTCAATTAGGGAATACGTTTCCAAATTGAATCTTATACAATGGGGTATTGATTGATGTGTGCAAAACAAAATTTAAGAACTTCTGTTTAAATGTATTGTGCTGACATTTTCTTAAATACATTACTATTTACACATTGCTAAACAATGCTGTTCTACAACATAAATGGACATAATGTACAAATGCACAATCATATAGGAAGGAACATAGTACTATTTTACTGAAAATACTCTGTAATAAAAAGAATATTTTCAGGCAGGGTAATAGTTTGCCAAGTAATAAATCTGTTCGTTTATCACATCAGTACCTTGTGATAAAAGCAATCTTAGAATTAACAGAAGTGAGAGTGCTGGTTGTAGTGACAATCATTTACCTAATTTACATACCTAGAAGTGGGAACTGTAATATTTTATTGAATTTTTCTGCAAGATTGCATGTGTTTGGGAAATTATCCAGTATGGCAACCCATTTTTCATCCACTGGAGAGTTCTGTGACTAATCCAAATGTTATTATAGGAATATGGCCCATAACATATGAGACACCAATAGAAAAGTCTCCTTAAATACACAATTTCATGATTTTATCTTCAAAATACATTGAAAGGATACATTAGAAGTAATATATGTGGAACTAGAGAAAAAATACTTTTTTTCCTTGGAACAGAGATTTTAATGCCTGCAATTTGTAATCTTAATCCTAAAATTTCACAACATAGCAGTCACTTTCATTTTATTTGCATTACTATTTGCATTGAGTAAAAATAATTATATAAAATTTATACTGCCACGTTAAAAAAAGGTACGTTATCATTGATCTCTTTCACTAACCACTGCTTTTTCAGATTCTCCTTTTGTCTTCAGCTTTCAGACAACTCAGGTCACTGAATTTGGAAATGAGAAGGAAATTTAATTTTGAATCATATTTTAAGTCACATCATCAATATGAGAATGGCTTCAAACAATTATCTCAATTAAATCATTTTCCTTATAACTCTCTTTACAGCCTCCTTTATCTGTTTGTTTCTAAGACTATAGGTAATAGGATTCAAGAAAGGTGGGACTATACAATAGAACACAGAGGTGAGCATGTCTTGAATTGTGGGTGAGGTGGAGGTTAGGTTCACATACACAACAGCAGCTGAGCTGACAAAGACAGTCGCCACGAGGATGTGAGGGACAGAGGTGGAAGAGGCCTTTCCTCACTCTTCCCTGGTTGGAAACTTAAGCACAGTAGAAAATATGTGTATATAAGATTTGGTGATGAAGGCAAAACAACCACCACCCATCCCTACAACACAGATAAAAATTAAAATTTCATGGCTGAAGATGTCAGAGCATGAGAGCTTCAGTAGAGAGGGCATATCACAGAAGAACTGATGGATCACATTGGACTGACAGAAGTGAAGCTGGAAAGTAGTGCTAGTGTGGATTTCAGAGAAGGCCAGTCCACTGAGTATGGAGGCCAGAGTCATCTGGACACAGATCTGAGGGTTCATGATCATAGGGTAGTGGAGGGGCTGGCAGATGGCCACATAGTGGTCACAGGCCATGACGGTGAAGAATAGCATCTCTACTGTAGCAAATGAAATCACAAAAATGATCTGAGCTGCACATCCAGCCATGGAAATCACCCTGTTGTCATGAAGGAAGATGACACATGCCTTGGGTATTGTAACAGAAGTGTAGCACATGTCCAAAATTGGCAGATTCCTAATAAATAAATTGGTGTGTGTAGACTTTGTTGGAGCATGGTTACATGTGACATTGAGAAAGTTTACCAAAAGCGTTGCTAAGTACATCAGTATAAATAGCATGGCATGTAAGATTCTGAACTGCCAGACATCAGAAAATCTTGTAAGCAGGAATTCAGTCACTGTGGTAGAGTTGGGCATCTTAGAAAAATTGTCCTTGGTCATGGAAAGACAGACCAATAATCACAAAAAGAAAAGAAAAGGAAAATAAAGATGGAGATTAAATGAGCCTAAATACATTCGTCATTTCATAGTAATCCAATTTTAGTCTCTCTAGTTTATTTTTGGTTAGTAGGATATAACATAATGTTTCCTCATGCTCTTTAGTATCCCTGATTCTGAAACTTATTCCAGGGTAGGAGTAAAATATAATCTTTAAAAGCTTGTGCCTATGTTTGTATATATTTCTATCACTTACTAGTTATAAAATGGATCATTAGAAGTTAAAGGATTTCTTGGAAGATTAAAATATTTCATATAGAGAAGTGGCTGTGGCTCCATTGATGTGGCTCCTGTTTACCATATGGGAGGCCCTGGGTTGAATTCCCAGGGCCTCCTGGTGAAGGCAAGCCAGCCCACGCAACGCGGTGAGCTGACGCAGCAGGACGATCCAACAAAGGGAGACAAGCAGACCCAGAAAAACGCACAGCAAATGGACACAGTGAGCACAAGCAGCAAGAGGGGGATAAATAAATAAATAAATAAATAAAATCTTTAAAAACTTTTTCATATAGGTAATTTCTATGCATGCCTCAACCATTAGTATTCACAGAACCTTAATATTTATGATTATATGATAAAACAGAATCTGAGTAAAGACAGAAGGGTACTATTTATTCAGGACCTCTCAAAATTTTATCAACAATTATAATCCATTCCTTGGCAACCAGGTTTTAATTTTCACTTCACCCACTATGAATTTTGACACTAATGCACTTGAAATTTAACTTTTGAAATGTCCATTCTCTGATGACCGTATATTCACTGGCTATACATTTAATATTTCTAGCACCTGTTTTTTATTTTGCTATTTTATTCTTCAACATATCCTTGTCAATTCTTAATAGTTTCTTAGATGTTCTTAGATGTTTTTCTAGGTTCATTGTGTTTGTTCAATATCCTTGATAAAATAATCAAGTGAACTATATTAGCACCATCTTTCATTTATTTTTAATTTCTTTTATAGTTTACCTTATTTATTTATTATGTACTCCAATTCTCATTACAACCCTGAAAATTGTGAAGCAAAATATGCACAAAAAGAATAGGTAATTGAAAAGTCAAGGACACTTATTAAGCCATGTAAAGGTCTGTGAAATGGTGGGCCTTTAGTGTCAGATTTGTCTGCTCAGATAGTGCATCGCTACAAGGAGTATTTTCTCCAGCACAACTCCTGAGCCTACTGAGATTCATTGTTTCCCACCACATCAATCCAAAATCCTCATTCAGGCTCAGTATTCACTAGTACAGCAACATTCAAACCTTATGAATACTGTAGGATCCATGAGACCCCAATTTTTGGATCCACTAGTAAATCACAATGATCCACAGCTGAAATGTCTCTCCATGATTTCCTACATATACATCATTAGGTGTTCCGTAAGAACTGTTCAAAACTATTTTCTATATTGCTTCATATTTTAATATTCTTGAACTTATTCAACAGTATGTTATAACTTCAAGTCAGAATTATTTGTTATGATCTGAATTTCAACACATCCAGAAAAGTAAAATTTGTGTACTGCCCAGTCTCTATTCAATATCAGTGTGCACTGTCTTTATCCATTTAAAATATTCTAAGAATTTTTGTCCTAATACATTTAGAATTTCAATATTTAAAAAATCTTATATAGTTTCACTTATATGCCTCCCTTATCTATTTTCCTGGGGTGAAAGGAATCATTTATTTCTAAGGACAATTCACCACTCCAAACTTCATTCTCTCTCCTTTTTCACTGACATAAATGTTTCCCACTAAAAGCCAACATAAGTGTTTCTTGCTTCTCCATGTACTCCTTGAATTTAAATAGATGCTTAGATTTCTCAGTTAAAAAAAAAAAGTCATTTGCAACTCTTGATATGTAGATATTACCTGTGGGGAAAATGCATTACTTTATTAGCAATATACGGTTAAATACATTAAGTGTTTTGAGTCTTTGGTTTTATATTTATGTTTTCCCAAAAAATCTGGACATTTCAGAGCTTGAATAAGCTGAGATAGAAAAATATTGCATAATGTGTGGGTCATTAAAGGATGTTGTATTCATACCAAATCCCTTCATAATATTCCCTTTCACAATTGGCCTTAGCTAAACCCTTATTAATTGTAATGTGAAAACATTTTCTTCTGAAGTTAGTTAAACTGTCTGTTTTCCTTTTTGACTTGAATGCACTGAATGCACATTTTTAGACTTGCTTACACTTTCACTCTTTAAATCTCAATGTTAATGCATGTCATATATTTGTTTGGTTGTTTCCATTTTCTCATGACAAATATAACTACTTGTAACAGAGAGAACCTTTGCTAAGTGTAGGAAGCCAGAACCTGTGTCACTTTCAGACTAATCTACTGATCTCAAGAAGAAAAAAAGTTTTTTCTTCTTATGATACTCTTTATTTCAGGATTCTTCAAAATGTTTCAATAATGCATCAATATTTTACAATTGGAACACAGAATGAACAACTTTTATTATTTCACAATCACCAAACAATTATAGGTTTCCAGCTACAATTACTGATTTTTCAGCATAGCAGAGTAAATCTACGCAAATTTCAGGAAAAGATATGTTTTACACCCTGGTTCTGACATTTTTTTTGCTATGTATCTATTGAGAACTTCACAAATTTCTTTCACATTCAGCCTCCTTTCATATAAAATTTGTAAAAAGGTCTACTCCATGAATTTAATATTTGTAAAAAAAATTAAAATAGGGATTGTCATAATGGTAGTTACTGAAGCAATCAATCATTGAAGTAAATCAATGAGTACTAAACATTAAAAAGTGATTAAGCATGTGATTCCTTCAGTACTTACATTTCTTCCATCTTAAATTCATATAATTATTGTGGCCCACCAACCTCAATGAACTTACACCTCCTGGAGCCTTGCCACCAACCATAGACCACAGTTCACACTGTAGACCACACTCTCTCCCACTCAGTTCTGAGTGGTGTGTGCTGATTTAAAATGGCCTACATCCATTGCCACAACAGTACTCAGGACAACCTCCAACTCCCAAAGAAGCCCCTGTATTTCAACTGCTCATCCCGTATAATATTTTAGGTAATCTAAGCACCTCTTAAAATATATGTATATATATATATAAAAAATAACATCTTTGTAAGCAAATACACATATATGCATATATATTTATATATCATTTTACAAATGTTTGTATGTATTGTGAGAATTTTGATTTTTACCCATAATAAAAAAAAAAAAAAAAAAAAATTCATATAATTATTATTATTTTTAAAGCAAACAATGAACTAAGGAAATGTGAGCACATGGCATTTGCTAATAGGATTTTCTGTTAAAAGAAGTATTACTTAACATAAAGTGTTCTGTACAGATAGAGATTGTAAAACTGATACTCTTGTTAAACAGTATACAGGTTGCAGGAGGATAACCAGCAAAGTTCTCCTGAGATAACTAGATCATTGTACAGATGTTCCCATCAATTTGTAAAGGCAATCAATTCTGTTAAAACTGTTTGAACTGAAGTTTTATACTGCATTGAATAAAAAAGTTGTTTGTCACATTATTTGAGTAACTTCCATATTTATATTTTTAACAATAGTCCCATTGAAAATTTCTCTCAAAAAAATAAGGCCAGCAGTGGAAGAAAGAAATGGGGTAATTCTTGGAGGAAAGGAAAAGAAGAGAGAAAAAAAAAGTTAACAACCCACCATCAGAAGTTAACATTGTTTTTCCTTACATTGGATAGATAAGTCAGGATTTCTGGTAAGGGTCCAGTGACGTTTCATCTGTAGACAAAGATGAGTGGGCATATTCAGTAGAGATGAATAAGAACCCAAATGGAGTCTTTCCCTCATAACAAGAGATTTCATGTGTTTATTTCTAAGTGGTTGTCTCCAATAGCATTGAAGAAAACTCCTAGGAACACAGGCTTTGGCACCAATTGTAGCCAGTGCCCACAGGTAATTTCAATGAGATAATTGGTTCTAGATGGTTAGGGAACAAGACCCAAGGAAAATCTGTCTATGAACAGAACTTTTCTATATTGAAATATATTTCTGTCTTTGAACTTATGGAAAGAATTGGTGATGATTAAATGAATAATCTCTTAGAAAGAAAATCATAGTTCCCCTAATATTCTGAAGGATCTTAAGGTGAAATGCCTGTGGATCTTGAGATCAAGGAGCAGAGTAGGAGACCCAAAGCCTGGCCTCACTAGGATTTCCTGCTCATCCTCAGGGTTTTCCTCTCAGGAATGGGGTGATGTTCAATAGTCGGACCAAACTCATGGTATTGCTAATGGATAAATGACAAAATAGTCCCTCTGAAATTGTCCAAAGTGTATGAGAACCTGATGCCAGAGCACAGCACAGTGGCCTGTGAGCTGGATGACCATCATAGCATTGCTTTATCTCTGATGATTTAGTTTCTCCACCTGTCAGCACATTAACAATGGTGTCCACCCTCATGTGCCACTTCAGAGTAGGACTAAATGGAACATGTAACCATTTAAACTAATACCTGGCACAGAGTGCTTATTAGGAAATGATACAATAACTGTTGGACAGTCTTCACAGTCATGGTATGAGTAGGTCATTTTTATCATGTTGGGAAGGTAGAGAGCCTCAACATGTTTCTTAGAGTTGCTATGTGCCTTTCTGTCATTGATTTCCAGTTTTATTTAAGTGTACTCAATGCAAACTTTATTAACTTCAAACTACTCAACATACACTTGAATGCACATTCTACACAATTAGGAGTTAGTCAACTGTACTGTTCAAATCTTTTATACCTTTCCTTATAGTTGTCTTGTGATTATTATACTGGCTGAATTGTTTTTACATATCTAGGTATAATTTTGGATATTTTAATTTCTCCTTTGTGATATTTAACATTAGGGATTATATATCTGTAAGCTATGATAGTAGGTGTATATAAATTTAGCATTGTTTTGTATATCATGATGCAAAATACCCTAGTACTGAGTCATACATCAATGCCTTCAGGTGTATACTGTGTGATAAGCACACAGCTATATAGCTACATCAGTTTTGTTTCATATCTACACTGTATATCTGTATGGTTTCAAATTTATTATCAATATATATGTTTGTATATATTTCAAATAACCTTATCAACAGGCAGGTTTTACATATATTTTAAGCCTTATATTGTAAGTAATATTGTGAAGTGTAATTTCTCCACATGGTGTAGGTTCAATATTGCCATCTTGCTGCAAGATGTAAAATTGGGAAACTCATTGACATACCATTCATCCAAGCATCAACTCCCTCAATAATCTCTTTATTTGGTAGTTGCTCTTTAGTGTCTTCATGTAGTCATTCATTTTTCCTCAAGTATATAATGATTATATCTTTGAACTTTGATCCTGTAGTAACATACTCAGTCTTAAGAAATGATATGTTTTTTTTCTGTTTGTTTGTGTTTTGGGAGATGCATCCTATAAGATTAAAAACATTTCCTTCACTCTTAATGTGATGAAAATTTTTAGCTTTAATGATTTTTTTCTCATTTAAAAATGATTTGAGGAATATCATTCATATATGAACATACATAAACAGTCAGTATATAGTAAAAGCTGTATAACTGACAAAACAAAAATGCATAATATCATACAGAACACCCATAAATTACCCTACCATCAATGTCTTTCATTGTTGTGAAATATTTTTTAAAAATTATGAAAGAGCATCATCAAAATATTACTAATAACTATAGTCCATATCTTACATTTGGAGTACTTCCCCATCCCACCCTATTATTAAAACCCTTTACTAGTATTATATATTTATTATGCTTCATGACAGAACATTGTCATATTCTGTTAATCACAGTCCCACAGGATTCACTGTGTTAAGCAATCCCATGCTTTGTAAAATCCATTCAAAGTGTACACTCAGTGGCTCTCATTTCCATCACAGAGATGTGCTTTCATCATCTCAGTCAATTTTAGAATATTTCAATTTCTCCAAAAGTAAAATCCCATAACTCCTCATACCCCTTTATTGTTGACACTTAAAATTGATATCAAATGTTCTTTGCCATTGCTGCAAAATATTACACTATTACTGTTAACTATCATCCATAAGTTAGATAATTTTCAATGTTCCCATTTATAACCATGTACTTAACACTTTGTAATAAAAGAACATTCTTATATTTATATGATTAACCACAATCTTCATTCACCACCAAAATAACTATATTATACAGTCCATAGATTAACCTCTAGTTTAGTTTCATTTGACATTTACAATCCTAGACTACACCTTTGAGCCACAACCACTTTTTTAAACAAATCAATTTTATTGATACATATTAATAAAACACACAATATATCCAAAGTGTACAGTCAATGGTATTTGGCATAATCACATAGTTGTGCATTCATCACATCAATCATTATTAAAGCCATATGGACAAAAAACATGACATATTTATATACTATTTACAAGAGTTTCACCTAAAATTCAAATATAAATAGTCTGTTATTGAAAAGAAGGGAAAAATATAACTACAATAGAGGCAAAAAGAGAACTGTGTTAGCTATACCAATATCTGGTAAAGTAAACTTTAAGTCAAAAACTGTTTTGAGGGACAAAGAAGGCCACTAATTATTGGTATAGAGGTCAATTCAAACATATAGTAGATCTCCAAAGTATATGAAATAAATGCTGACATTTCACCATATTAATGCATGTTAGGCTACAAAGCAATTGTCAATAAATTTAAAGATACTGGAATTATAGCATGTATTTCTCCAAAAACAATAGAATGAAGCTAGACATCAATAAGAAAGGGAGAATTGGAAAATTTGATAAAATATGAAAATTAACACATTCTTAAAGACCAAAATGTCAAAGAAGATAACACAAAGGAAGTTAGGAAATATCTTGTGGTGAATGAAAACAAACAAAACATAACAAATCTTATGGGATATAACAAGTTCATGCTGAGAAGGAAACTTACAGACTTAAGTACTTACATCCAAAAAGAAGAGCTGAAATAAGAGACCTAACCTCACAACTGGAGGGTATAGATAAAGAAAAGCAAAATAAACCAAAAGCAAACAGCAGGGGAAAATAATAAACATCAGAGTAGAGATAAATGAAATAGAGAATTAAAAAGAAACAACAAAAATGGTTTCTTTTAAATATCAATAAAATTGACAAGTTTGTTAGAGTTGCAAAAAAGGGAGAAGACACAAAAAATGAAATCAGAAATGAAAGGAGGGACATTATTATTGACCCCACAGTAATAAAGAAGATCTTATAAGAGGATAATATGTTCAACTGTAAGTCAAATTAGATAACCTAGATGAAATGTACAAATTCCTAGAAATATACAAATTACCTACATTGACTTAAGAAGAAATAGAAGATTCAATAGTTCAATACCAAGTAAGACTTTGAATCAGTCATCAAAATCCACACAACAAAAAATATCCAGGACCACATGACATAAGAAGAGAATTTTAACAAACATTCCTAGAATAATTAGCAACAATCCTGTTTAAACTGTTCCAAAAAAATCGAGACAGGAACTCTCACTAATTCATTAAATGAGGCCAGATCACCCTAATATCATAGCTTAAGCAAGAAACTATAAACAAAGATAATTACAAACATATACCCCTTTTGAATACAGACGTAAATATCTTCAACAAAACACTAGCAAACTGAATCCAACAGCTGTATAAAATAATTATTCATCATGATCAAGTGGAATTTTTCCAAGATATACATGTGTGGTTCAGCTTAATAAAACAATCAGTGTAATAGACTACATTAGTAGAAGAAAGGAGAAAAATCAAATGATGCTTTCAAGTGATGCCAAAAAAGTTTTTGACAAATCCAGTATCCCTTCATGAAAAAAATACCTGGAAAACTAGCAGTAGAGGGAAACGTCCTCAAAATGACATAGGGAATATATGAAAATCCTACATCTAACATCATATTCAATAGTGTTAAATAGCTTTCCCGCTAAGATTAGAAACAAGGCCAGAATGCCTACTCTCACCACTATTATTCAACATTGTACTGAAAATTCTAGTCAGAGAAATTAAGCAAATAAAAGAAATAAAATTTTTAAAAGAAGTAAAACTTTCCCCATTTGTAGATGTATATACATAACAACATGATAAAACCACAACTAAGCTACCATAGTTACTAAACGAATTCAGCAGATTGGTGGGTTCAAGATCAACATGGTGTTTCTATAAAATAGTAATGAACAATCTGAAGGGGAAATTAATGAAAAATCTATTTACATTAGTGACAAAATGAATCAAATATCTAGGAAATAATTGAACCCTGGAGGCAAAGGACTAGTGCACAGTAAAGTTAAAAACGTTGTTAAATGAAATGAAAGAAGACCTGAATGTATAATCCATATTCATGGATTCGAAGACACATTATTTTAAGATAAAAATTCTAAACAAATTGATTTATAGATTCAATGGAATCTCAATCAAAATTCCAATTTACAGAAAAGGAAAATCCACTAATCAAATTGATATGGAAGCATAAGTGGTCCCAAATAGCCAAAAGACATCTTGATAAAGAATAAATTTTGAGGACTCACAGTTCCTTATTTTAAAATTTGTCATAAAATAATACAGTGATCAGAACAGCATGTCCATTGTTGGTGGTAACAGTCTGATGATATTATCTCATTTTTGTAATATATATTCCACCACAGTGTGGTGTGTTGGTGAAGGGGCGTTGTATGGGAATTCTACACATATGCATGATTGTTTTGTAAGCTCACTTCCTCTGTAATAAATATGTGTTAAAAATAATAGGGTGGGTTGGGGGGAAAATACACCAAAATAAGATATGGACTATAGTTAGTAATATTTTGACAATGTTCTTGCATAGTTTATAACAAATGTTTCACAACAAAGCAAGGTGTTGATGGTAGGGTGATGTATGGGACCCTAAATGACGTTATGCATGTTTATTTTATAAGTTCACAACTTTTACTATAACTTATTGTTTCTGTATGTTCATGAATGAATGATATACTTCAATAAAATATTTTAAGAAGCATGAATATGACACAACTATGGGCATATAAACAACTGGAATTGAATTGAGTTCAAAGATAAAATGCTCATATCTATGGCCAATTGCTTTTTGGCCAGGATACCAAGTCCACTCAATTGGGAAAGTAACCATGCTTCAACAAATAGTAAAACAAAAACTTTATATCTATATGTAAAAAGATCAAGGAGGAACCATACCCCATACCATATACAAAAATTAACTCAAAATTAAACAAAATCTTAAATATAAGCCCAAGGAATATGAAACACTTAGAAGAAAAAACAGGGAATCATCTTCAGCTCCCAATTTTAGATATGGTTCCTTAGACTTCACAACAAAAGCAGGAACATCAAAAGAAAATAACACATAAATGGGATTTCATCAAAATTAAATACTTTTTTCATCAATGAACTTCATGAAAGTAAAAATACAATCTACAGAATGGGATAAAATATTTGGAAAATACCTATACATTAATGGTTTAGTATCTGGGACATATAAAGAAGTATGCAAATCAACAATAAAAAATCAAATAACAAATTATAAAAAATTGCAAAAGAGGGCAAATGAGATACTATTTAACACCCACTGGAATGGTTACCATTAAAAAAATAAGTATTGGACTGGGTGTGGAAAAATAGGAACACTCATCATTTTGATGGGAATGTAAATGTTATAGCAGCTGTTAAAAATAATTTGGCAGGATTACAGAAGGTTAAATAATGTATAGATTATTGGTAATTCCTCTTATAACATATATACCCAAGAGAAATGAAAGCAGGGACTTGAACAGAAATTTTCAAACATATTCTCACAGAGGCATTATTCACAATTGCTGAAAGATGGAAGCAACACAAGTGTCCATCATTAGATGAATGGGTACATAAAATCAGGCATTTACATACAATGGAATATTATTTAGCAATTAATAGAAATGGTGTTCTGATACATGTGACAGCATGGATGAACCTTGAAGACATCATGTTTAGTGGAATAAACCAGACGCAAAGGACAAATAGTGTATGATATACCTGATTTGAAATAATTAGAATAAGCAAATACACAGAGATAGAAACTCTAATACAGGTTACCTAGGAAAAATTGAGACTAGAGAATGGGGAATTAATGATTAGTGGGTACAGAATTTCTCTTTGGAGTGATGGAAAATTTGGGTAATGGACAGTGGCAATGGTAACACAACATTGTGAATGTAATTAATACTAATGAATTATATATTTGTGGTTAAAAGGGTAAATTTTAGGTTGTATATATGTTACAAGAAAAATATTTTAAAAACAGCATAGGACTTAACAACACAAAGAGCATCCTAATATTAACTATGGAGTATATTTAACAGTACAGTAATAATCTTCCTACAATGTACAAATTTTCCATACTATTGCAAATTGTTAATATTTGAGGGGGATAAGGGAAAAGTACCTCTGTATTTTCCATATGATGTTTCCATATATCTACAACTTCATTAATGAAAAATGCTGGAAAGTTAAACAAACAAACAAAAAGCAGTCCTTAGTGCTAAAATTGATACTATTGACCTATGGGTTATGTTGATGGACCAAAACAGACTTACAGCAGTTTCTATTTTCTTTAAAAAAAAACAAACATTGTTACTAAATATTAGAAGTCTCCTTCCTAATCTCCATCATTTCCGACTGCATTTTTTTTTCTGAATTTGTAGAAAGACTTGTTTCCCACTGCTAAATTTACCATGAAACTGCTCCTTCATAGCATACCATGATGGTTAAATGAATAGCCTTGGATGTTAGAGAGAGTTCAGGGTTAATTTATCTGGTCCTAATTGCTTCAGGGACATATAGAAATTGTTTGCTAAGCAATTTTAAAATGTGGAAAATAGTATAATAATTGTGCTTCTTATTCTTTATCAAGTTTTAAAGAGATTAAATATAATTACATATTAAAGATTTACGTAGAGTGTAGGTGGTTACTACTATCCAGCAATTAAATATCAGGAATTTTTCATAGTAAAAACTTCACTGGATATCTCAACTTTTCTTTTACTATATGAGGATTATTTTGCTTAAATGGAATAATATGAAATTATAACACTTTTTTTGCCTGTAAATGTCCTAACGATCCTCTATCTGTCTCAAGCAGTATTTTGTTCATAGTGCTTACACTAGCACAATTTCAAGGCAATATTTATCATTATATTTTTAATTATTATACTTAAACCATCTACCATATACAGATCTTCAAATATCTTTTTAAATTGTTTTTTCTTTATTTTTAAAGAAGCTTTAGATCACATAAATATTATATTAAAATATAGGGGATTCCCATATACCCCACCCCTTACCCATCCCACAATTTTCCCCAATAACAACATCTTTCATTAGTGTGGTACATTTGTTACAATTAATGAAAATATACTGAAGCATTGCTACTAAGTAAGGTCTATTTACATTATGTTTTACTCTTTGCACTGCACAATTTTAAAGGTTTTGACAAGATCTAAAATGGCCAGTATCCATCATTACAATGTCATGCAGGACAATTCCAATGAGCCCACAATGTCCCATGTAAAACCTATTCTTCCCTCTCCCTCCTCTCAGAACCTCTGGTGGCTGCTGCCTTTATATCAATGATACAAGTTCTTCCATTGCTAGAATAATAATAATTCTATTTTAGTCCATAGTTTCATTCCCTCCTTCTGTTTGTTCATTCCTCATTCTTGAGGATGTGGGGATGGTGGTGCCCCTCTGTTTCTGAATGAGAGGGGACTTAGATCCCATGGGGCAGATGGATGGAACTGTCTTGCTTGCAATTATAGATTATTCTGTTTTGGGGGATGGGAATTGTCCATCATCATTCTTTTGTTATTTATAGTTGTCCTGGGCGAGTACAATGAAATGGAGAGTAGGTGTTGCAACTCTGCTGAGATTCAGGCTCAACCAGCATATGAACACACAGGAGATTAAAGTCTCTGGGACATATATTTAATGAGTATAGTGCTCATTACAGGTTCAAATAAAAGAGGCAGAAGAGTCATTTGTAGGGAAATTATAAATGAATCTAACTCTGTTACATTGGGAAGCATATATTCCACAGTAAGGCCCACTGACAGCGTTCTGAATTTCTGACATTGTCTGCCCTCCCTATCATGTTTAGATGTCTCTAGAGATGCCAGGAGATCTGCTGTTTGAAGTACTGTTTACTGAGGCAGTCATTGAGATCCTGCTGAGACATGCGTAAGAATAACCTCTGGAATGACCTCAGACTCACTTTCAAATTTCTTATCCATAAAATATGAATTGTATTTACTATTTCCTCCTTTTGGTCAAGGCCTTTTTCCAAATGAATCACTAGTTGGTGCTTGGTAATAATCTCTCAGCGCCAGGGAGGTTTATCTTGGGAGTCATGTTCAATGCTGGGGAGAAATTAGGGTGTTTATATTCTAAGTTTGATCAAGAAGGATTCTTTCAGGAAGTAAATCTTAGGCAATACGTAATACTAGGCTAAGTTTCAATTTCACAAGAAAAGGTTTATAAGTACAACCATCAATATCAAGGGCCTGGAGTAATGCTTTGTCCTCCTTTGCTAGGCACTGCCCTTGCATTCTGGGGATTCTTGCTGCTATATTAGAGAATGTAGCAGGACTTTCCAGGGTGGGAATTCAATATTCTTTTGGTTTTGTGTGGGCCTCCACCCACCAAGAGACTACCACATAACCACTTGAAGATATAGAGGTATGTCCAAGTGCACCCCTCCCCACACATCCCCTATCACCACACCTACACCAGTGATCCTCCTCTGCTACAGTTGTGTCTCTTCTGCAATCCAACCCCCCCAAAAACAAAACCAAAAAATAAATGTAAGTAAATAAAATGAAAATAATAATAATAAAATACATAAACAAAAAAAGTAAAAACAAGACTTTTTAAAAAAGTAAAATAAAAATTTTTTGAATGTGACTTTTATCACCACAAAATCTTTTATCTCTTATATATAGTGACAATTTCTTCTGTAGTTTCCCCCAGTGTCTTATTTTTTTCACTGTATCTTCAAAGAAGCTTTAGGTTACAGAAATGTCATATAGAAAATATAGGGGATTCCCATATACCCAAAACCCTCCTCCATCCCAATCTCCCCTATTAATATCATTGTATATGTGTATAGTGCATTTGTTACAACTGATGTACAAATATTGAAGCACTGCTACTAACCATTGTCAGTGGTTTACAATAAGGTTCACATTTTGCACTGTACAGTTTAATAGGTTTGACAAAATTTTAAATAGTCTATATCTGTCATTGCAAGATCAAGCAGAACAATTCCAATGCCCTACAACTGTCATATGTTCCATTTAGTCTATTCTCCCCTTCCCCTTTCCTCGGAACCTATGGTAACCACTAAGTTTCAATTTTTGAAGAATAAGGTTCATAGTTACATGCAATAATATCGAGGCCTTGACTTATTGATCTTTTTTCTGTTATTAGGCATTGCCTATGTTCTCGAGAGATTCTTGTCTCTCTGAAAGCATAGCTGGAATCCCCAGGATGAGAGTTCAATATTTTCTTGTTTATTGTGTAGGTCTCCACCCACTGAGATAACATACTATGACAAGATGAACACTTTCATATTCCACAGAAGCATGCCCCAAGTGTGCCTTATCCCGCATATTCCCCCACTCCCAACTCCCTGCACCAGTTGCCCTCCCTTGTCATATTTTTCAGAAGAACATTCCCACCATTGTAGCTTTAACCAGAGACCTACAAATCCCAGAGTCCACCTGCTTCTTCCTCCAGCCCTATTCCCAGTTCCATGGATAGTCCTATCCAACCCCCCACCCTACTCACCCTCATAGTCCAACACCAATCGACCCAATTACATCACTGCACCATCAACCCCATCCACTACCCAACCACTCCCTTCCACCTTATCATACTTTTTACCAAAATATTGCATGTTTCCTTCAGTTAATGGGGAAAAAAAGCTTATTACTCTAATTCAACTCTTGAATCAATTCCAGTTTCTAATAAAAACATACATATGGTATGTATTTCTCATGAAATCATAATTCTATCCAATATCATAATAGTAATATTGCACTCTGCATAGAGTTATTACCCTAAAGCTTTATTTGCTTTTTTTTAATAGAAATAGTATATATCTAATTTAATAAATATATATCTTAAAGTCAACAATTTCAACATGGTTTCCATGAAGCATTTTGGATTATATAGAAAATAAAATGTTTTAAATTTAAGTATAATTTTCCAAAATATAATTTATGTTAAATTCATCTGAATTTATGTGGTTTGGTTGCAGAAATAAACATAGATAACAAAACAACAGAATAAAAGACACAATTACAAATCCCTTATACTGGAACACTCATATGAGAGAGATAATGTAAAGTAGTACAGTAACAATAATATGTATTTTTCAATAAACTGTACAAACATTGGAAAAAAAGAAATTGCACTTACATTAATGGAATAGCATCTACCCACGTTTCAAATAGATAACATATTATGGTAAAGGATCATCCATTTCTTGAAGCCATACTTGTCCATTCCTTTCCCTTTATATTGTCTAAGTCAGCTAGATGTGCTATCTTTACATCAATGGAGTACTGGAAGACTCTCATATTTTTTAAGGTTCTATTAGGGTTTTTGTTCGTTTGTTTGTTTGTTTGCGAGCTTGCTGTTCTTTAATGGGGGCGGAGCAGGCCGGGCACTTCCTTGGAGGTGGCTCTGAGTACGGAGTTCTCTGAGTCCAGCTCGGCTACTCGATGGCTTTCACCAGGGCCTCGTTGGCCTGGATGCGAATTTGGATCTCCGCCTGCGCAGCCTCATCCCCTGCCCCTGGCAGCTCCGACTGCGCCTTTACCAAGTTCGCTTTCGCCACCCCCAGGTTCCATTTGTCCAGCGTCACAGCCTCTTGGGCCAGTAGCTGCATTGGAGAGAAGGCATTCCACCGCGAGGGAGCCGCCGCTGAAGAGGCCCTGGGAGGCGGCGCCGTCCTCGGCATGGACCACAGCCAGCCCTGGCCGCAGGACCTGCAGTGTGAACCCGTGGGCTGCCAGGATGCCCAAGGCCCCCCTTTGCGTGGGCAGGTCCACTTGCCCGACGTTAGCACAGTTGAAGACCACCTGCGTGGGCGAGGCCCAGGTGAGTGATGTCTGTTCCGGGCAGGCAGCGGGGCCTAGGGCGCCGGCGGCCTCGGCATGGGCGTGTGCCGGGCGCAGGAGGCTGCTCAGGCCTGGCGGCAGAGCAGCGCTGCGGGTAGCATACTGGCGGGGGGGCCCATTCGTTTAATTTCAATAAGATTTAAATCATACCTAACAAATCGTATTTTGCCACAACTGGAGTGGAAGCAGAGAAATTAACTATTTTCTGAAACACGGACACGTAAAAAGAAGGGAACAATGATTTAGAAAAGATTATTCATTTAAAAAACTTCAGAAAACTTCCTGTAGAAAAGCTAAATAATCAATCAAGTTTAATTCTAATTCATATAGGATTTTATTACAATTAGCTGGTATTAAGTTTGTCGAGTCCTTGTATCTCCCCGAAAACATTACCAATCCTTTGCTAAGGGGTTAGTAGATAAATTGCAACATTGTACTTTATATGGTAGAACATTTTTTAGAAAAGCTTAGAACTGTGGAAGAACACAAGGGCAACAAGTAGCATCCAACATTCTCAGACTGCCTTATTACTGAAAGCATATACAATCTTAGTCTAGAAAAATCAATTTTATAAAATTAAGCTTTTAGATTGAAAAGCACAGCCTTTAACAGGCACAGAGAAAAACAGATCGTAAAAACATCACTAAATAGTTATTAGAAAGCAAAACATGCCGTTATTAAATGCAGTTGGTATTGGGATTCTGGAAAAGCAGGTGATACTCTTGTGCCTCAGCTCCTGGCCGGGGACTTTAGAGCACTAAATATTAAGAATAATACAAATTTACCCAAGCATGCTCTATAAAAAGTAAATATTTGTAAGATCAACATATAATGGGCGTGTATTATGAGCAAGAGGTGTTTTGCTATTGTTGGCAACTGAGACAATGGGTCATAAGTTAATGCAGAATTTACAATCAAATATAGTTACCTATAAGAAAAGGGAAATACTGTTATTGCTAAATGTTCTATTTCATCCTTTTAAAAATCTCACTCCATCATTTCATATTTCCAAGATTTCTATTACAATTTTCTCTCCTTTATACTATAATTGTTCATTGGTCCTATGCTCTTTAGAAAAAACATGACTATGGGACCAGAGATGACCTTGTGACAGAGTTTTACAAATCCATTAATTCACCATAGGATTTTGTGCTTTCTGCCATAACAAATTGAATTTCTACCCTTCCTAGTTTCTAACTGGGCTGTTACAGTGATATTTCTATTCTGTGGCACAGAGATCTAGTAAGCTGGGAGCCATGAATGTAAAATGTTAATGTGGGCAAGAATTTGAAAATAAAGATTTCAGGACAAGTATACAATGCTCTGGAGATCTCAGCATTAACATCAGAGTTGCTCTGAGGATCAAATGAATGAACTCTAACAACCACACTGCAGCCATTTTTTAAAAATATGTATTCCAGATTTAAAAATCATTGTATTTGGTAAGAAATGAAAGCATCTTCATTTTATATCTTCCCTTAAAATCTTCAGTACAGTTTTATTCCAAGATAAATGCACTTATCTCTTGATTTTATCTGATTAAGAAACCATCCAAATAGCAATAAAGAAATTTTTAAAAAGTTGTGAACAACCGTAATGAAGACAATGGGAAGGTTCATTTGAATTGATCTTCAGACAATTTAGAAGACAACTAATGAAAAACAGAGAAGATAATGAATGGGGGAGGAAGACTTAGATGATAAGATTTATGGAAGCAGAAAGAAGGAATTTTGACACCATACAATTCAGAAACATAGAGCCTATGGGAGAGGGAAAGAACATATCAAATTAATACCTGATACCTTGTTTAAGATTTTGCTTAGAGAAATATCAACTATCTTTGCTTCAGCCTGTTTTAACACAAAAACACCTAGCAGGCAGCCATGTGAGGGTTAAAATATCTAAGAGTGATTCTTTATTGAAATAGAAACAGAAAAATTTTCAGGGGAAAACATGTGCAGCTTTTGTGGATTGAACACTGAGCAGAATGGGTCCTTGAAGTGACGTTGAGAAGCCACCCACAAATAATGAAGTACTTGCCAGCTACACACACACAGCATTATTTTAAAAAGTCTCACCACACAAATAGTTCCTGGGTACAGACAACATAAGTAACTTTCAAAAATTAGCTTATTCATGATTTTGAAGAGACATCTCAGGATTACACGGCATTGGAAAAAAATCAAAATTTTGAATAATAAGAGAAACATTTTAAATAACTCCAAATTTAGTGAGAAAATTGATTAACAGAGGTATATTTTATAACCTCTAGTTAATACACTCAAAGAGATAAAAGGATGATTGTGAATCTGTATTTTTCCATAAGAAAAATAAATCTAATACTAAAAAAAGCTAAGAGAAATTATATAAGATGTGCATATTTTCAAGCATTAAAATCACTGAGAATGTTTGAAGTGATTTGAAGAATATTTTCATAATATAGAAATAAAATTAAAATAGAAAATAAGCAGGAATATATGTTTTCCTACTGCTGAGATAGAAATAACATTGGTGATTAAAATTTTTTAAAAACCTGGTAAAAATTCATCAGGAAATAACATAAACTTAAAGTCAGATTTCAGTGCTATAACCTAATATTTTCCTCATTCTTAAGTTGTGTCTCAGTTCTACTTGCTTTATTACTCAGTCAAGATACTGTATGAAAGTGAATTCAACAACAAAAAAATTTAAACAACATCTTTCTCTAAGACCACACACTCAATAGTCTCTTCAAGTTTGTCAGTATCCAGTACCTTGAAATCCTCTCAAAGGCATAACTAAGCATTGATCCAAAAAGTATTGATACAGAAGATGCAGTCTTCTCCATATGATGGCATTCTTGTTTTTTGCTCAAAATAATCCCAACCATTTCCCAAAATATTTTAACAATGTGGGAATTATTTTTAAGAAGGTTACATAAATTATTCACTTATGGTATTAAATATAAACTTCTAAGGAACAGAGAGATTACTACCACATGTGTACATAATGCAAAATATACAAACAACAAAACAGTAGAAGAAATTCAAACTTAAGAACACATGTCAAGTATAAATGAAACTTCTCTCCGATTTTGATTTTAAGAATTTTTTAATCCAAAATCTTACAATGGAATTCAAAACATGTATTGAACGTTCTGCCTAGAGCAGTGCCAATTTCCTTATGCTACAGATTATAGATGATGGGGTTTATGAAAGGGGATGCCATGAAGTAGAATGTGGCTGTGAAGAGATTTTTAAGAGATGCACTATTTGCAATCAGAACAAAAACAGCAATCAAAACAGACATTACAAACAAAATGAAAATTGCCACCTGAGGGTTATGGCTGGATAAAACTTTGTTAGGTGCTTCCACAGAACACATCCAAAATACCACTGAAAATATATTAATATGTGATGTAAACATAAAGGCAGAATCTATTAACTCAATACAATCATATATGGTTTGGGAACTGTAACTGAAATTCAAAGAACTATGAGGGATAAATTGCATATTTGAAGGATATTGGAGAGTGTAGCTGTGGATCAGTTACAATGACAAAAACAGAAGATTTCTAGTCAGTGACCCCAGCTAAAACACTAATAACCATAGACCTTTAGAAACTTGGACCCACCAAGAACTTGAAATATCATGTGGAGGATTTCCATGAAGATGGTGAGGTTTTCTAGGTCTTATGATATCCTGAAGTCAAATGAAATGAAATGATAAGGTGCTGCCTACAACCAGTGTGAGACAGTGCACATCACTAAAAAGTAGAACGTGACTGTTGGTATCAGTATATGGCTTCAAAGAAGAATTACTATAGAAGAAATGCACAAAAGTGAATATTCTGATATTAATGAATGCACATATTTCTCTTTTCATTTTCTTTCCTAACTCTGATGATATATATTAATTTCAATAATCATAGGACCAGAGAATCTAAGCACATGAATGAATTTTAAATGAAATATAGGTACACTAATCTTTCATTTATTGAATCATACTTACACTGTTTCTCTAAGTATTTTTTCAAACTCTGCTTGGACATACCCAGCGACTGTTCTTATTTTCTTCAGTATCAAATAGTTGTCACAGGTGTGCTCTGGAAGTCATCCACATTATCAGCATATTTGTTTGAACAATCTAATTATTGCTGATTAACTTTTGGACCATGGAACCAGAATGACTTCTGATGTCTTCCCTTGTTGGCCAGCAGACTTAGGACCTGTTTTTGTTCAAAGTTCATAAATAGGTCTAAAGATCTTCTCAGAAACAGTTTAATCCAACTGAAACCAGACAGATTATGCCTCCCCCCAGCCCTCCATTTCAGCTGTTTTATAAGATATTAATGTGGGCCCTTTCTTTCCTCTTTTGTACCATTGTCTGTAAAATGTGTCAGTTGATTCAGAATCAAATAGATACCCATTTCTTTCACATTCTCTAACCAAAGTTCCTTTTCTGTCACTCTACTCCACCTTCTCCATTGCACACATTAGTTAAGGAAAGCATCTCACCTGACTCTGTCCCCCAGACATCAGCCTACTCTCTGCTCTGCATGTATTCCAATATTTAAAGAGCTAACATTCTTTCCAGATATCTTAACTATGATCTTTCAGATTTTGCTAAAATCTCTTCATTCAACATAACTATTCTAATTACAATTATTTTACTTGAGCTTGTCTTGAAGTATTCCAAGTTATAAAGAAATCTTCCTTCATTCTTACTTATCATTTCAATTCTGAAACAATTTCACTTGGGGGGGTTCTTATTTCAGTACCATTTAATTTTCATATTTTGGCAACTATGAATTAGAGGCATTATAACTATAAAATATTAGAGTTTTAAATTTCAATATACAAAACATAATGTATTTATGTGTAAATAGTTTGTCTTAAAATAATACAAAGTGCTAATATTTTCTGTTAAAAAAAACAATAATGAGATGTTGATTTCCTTGCATTATATTCCAATGAATTTCTAGTGTCATTGTACAATATTTCATGCAAATGGTTTTCTAGAATAATCTTATCAAATATGCATGTTTTTCTCATATCCTTGTTTGTATAGAGAAAATATTTTAAGCAGACTGTTTAATTAAATATCATACCAATATCAGTAATTTTTAAAATTAGTTCCAGTGATAAAGTGATAAAGTATGGACCTAGGTGAAAGCTATTGGACCAAACCAGACTTCCTAATAATTTTTAAATCTGTTTTATACAAACTATGCATTGATATTGATCCTTAGAAATCCCATATTTTCCATCTCTTCATATTGCAATTTTCTCCTCCACCTGTACAAATTCTCAACTATCCATATTCTAAAGTTACATTACGTCTTACCATTCACACAGTATCATGATTATTAAATAAATGGGATTAGGCAAAAGTGAGATTCAGGAATTACATCTGCCTCTTAATACCCCAGTGATATTTAGAAGCTATTTCTTTCACAATTTAAACATGGAAAACATAAGTAGTAAGATTCCAATTCTATTTATTCATTTATCCCCCCCTTGCTGCTTGTGCTTGCTGGGTCAGCTAACCACGCCGTGCAGGCGGGCTTGCCTTCACCAGGAGGCCCCGGGAACCGAACTCAGGGCCTCCCATATGGTAAACGGGAGCCCTACTGATTGAGCCACAGCCGCTTCCCCCAATTCTAATAATGTATTAAAATATGGATAGAACATAAGTGATTCTTAATATCCTGCAAACCCTTAGAAATTATTCCTAGTAAAAACAATACTAGATATTCCATTTCTTTTGCTGTTTTAATGACTACTTTTCCTTATGAGGATTAGTTTTCATGAAAGCTATTTGAAACTTATGATTGTAATTTTCTCAACTTTCCTTTATGATCTAGCTCATAATATTTCATTCATAGTACTTATGCTAATTCAATTTATAAGCAATTTTGTATATTATGTTTTAGATCTTTGGATACATATCTCCTCTTGTCCATTTTTAAAACTAATTGCCTATAATAAATGCAAGAATCAAAAACAGTCTTTATTAGTAGTATATATTTAGATTATAGGGAATGATTAAGTAAGCTATGATCTGGAGACATCCAGCTATATCAGTAATTTTTAAAATTAGTTTTTATTAAAGAATCACATGAATTAATACACATGAGAAATGAGGTAAAAAAATTTATCTTCTGTAACATGAATCTTTCTTTTGCACCCTTCACAGTCTTCAGAAAATCTAATGTATTACCCCCATCTTCTTTAAAATGTAAGTAATCACTTCTCAGAGAAAGTCATATTATCCTAAATCATGTGAACACTTTTGGATCTGTAGTTTATAAACATGGTTATTCTTTAAGAAGTACGTGTATCAGTCATGCTTCTGACACATCCTAGAGAAATAGTGATTTATCCTCCAGAGGCAAGTTTTCTCTTCAAATATTTATTGGTCAGGTTTCTATGGCTATGCTCTGAAAATTATTAAAATGCAATAGTGTTTCTTAGCAGTAAACTAGATAAAGATATTTTTTGTTAAAGAAAAAAAGTAGAAGTATATAAAAATGTTTCTTAGTTTTCTAGTGTTTCAATATGTTTGCAATTTTATACCTGCCTATAAACATAATTTACTTAAAGCATAATTTATACATAAAATTACGTAAGCCTTAATAAAATATGTTTCTAAACTTTTAAATTAAAATTATGTTATGAAGGAAAATAATATAGTCTTTAAAATCAAGAACAACATAAATAGAAAAAACAAATGTCCAGTACCTAATGAATTATAGAACAATGGATTACATTTTAAAATGTGTTTTGAAAGGAGAGGAAGTAAAATGAAAAGGAAATCATGCACAGAAGGTGCTCTTATTCACCACAAGAAATTAGAAAATTTCTTGGCACATGGGAAATGCACTATAATATTTGGCATCCTTCAGAGTGCTTGATAGTAACCGTCAGAAGCAGTTTATAGGAGAGTAATCAATTTGTCATGAAAATTTTTAGTAGTATCTACCAATCTGGAGATAATCAGAAAACTGGGGACACTAAAATGATCTGAGGAAAATCTAAGAAATAATGGCTGAAAAATACAAAGTCACTATGAACCTGTACAGTTTGTCAACACAATCCTGGAAAATAGGCATGGAAATTTTGTTGCATAGAGAAAAGAAGTAAAATCTATAGAAGCAAATACCCCTTGACTCATCAAAGGATATTTTTTACTTGAAAGTATCAGAAATGCTTGGCAATGGTTTCACTTACCCCAGAAGGTATTTATCTACCATCATCATCACCCCATGATCTCATTTTTTGTATGTTTGTTTTAGACAAATACCAAAACTCAGGTTGATGAAGGGTGCAAGCTGCCTCTGATATAACAAGGATAAGACAGAATGAATCAAAATATATAGAACTGGGCTGATTTGCCAGATTGAGATGAATATGAGGAAAAATAATTAACAGGCATTTACTAATGCTATAGTATTTTTATTTTCATGGAACCGTAGATCTCAGAAGAGGATAGTAGTAGACACAATACATATAGAATGTATTATCTCAGGTTCCTGAATATATATCAGAAATGAAAAATATACATAAATAATTTCCTACTTTTTTGTTTTCTGTGACACCTAAAAATCTAAAACTTTTCAAAGATATAATTAATAGGGTTATAGCTATTGAAAACTACCTTTTTAAAATTTTAAATTGATATGTTTATGGTTATTTAATTTGTTGAAAATAATGAATCCATGAGAAGAGAAACATTGTTTTTCAGTTGTGAAAAATATAATTATCCTGATATATTAAGAGACAGCTGAATCTTCATATTTATTTATTGATTTATCCTGTTACAACCTCTCTTTTTGGCTGAAGAATATGAAGATAAAATGTCCTCACACAGACATATTAGTAGAATATGGAAAGTATATTTGGTTAGCACTTTCAGATGAACACTAATAGTCTTCTTAAATTCTAATATTATACACAAATATTCAGCAAGTACTAATTTCTTATAGAATATTTGCAATTTACAGTTGGAATATATAGTCATGAAATTTCATAATCTATTCAATTTAAATCAATTGAACTATTTAGGCACTTTGCTGTTGGTGCTTTTACTTATCTGGAAAATATTGGTTCAAAGATTGATGCTGATCTTCCAAATATGACATATTGCAGTATATAAGTGCAAAGTAAATCACTTTTGTTACATCACTAGTATTTCTAGCAGTAAAATCTTTAAGTATTGGAAAACTATCAAGTTCATGGGCAGTACACATTTTGTTAAAATCTAATTTTCATTCAAATTTAAAATTTAAAATTTTGTTAATTGTTTTCCTTTCATTCATTTTCACTAGATGTAGTCTCTATCAGTAAATCCCTATTTCATTCCTGATATTAGTATTTGGTTTGATATGTTTCATTTCTGATATATTTAGGTAGATTTAAATCAAGTTGGTCTTTTCAATGAAACCTTTTTAACCTTCTTACTTTAGTCACTTTTCTTTTGTTACTCTATTCTCTATATTAATGTTTTCTTTATTAATTTCTTCCTTTTACTTACTGGAGGGTCACTTTACTCTACTTTTCCTCCTTTTTGGAATTGAAAATGTAGGTCATTGTCTTTAGGCCTTTCTCTTTTTCTAATAAAAGGACTTACAGTTGTAAACTTCTCTCAATGCCCTACACTATTTTCTATGCTTTGTATTTTCACTGTCCCTCAATTTAAAATATTTAAAAATACTTCCTTGTGATTTCTTTTTAATTCACAGATAGTGTATGCTATTTATTTCCCCAAATTTATATTGTTGTTGAAATAGAATTTAAGCAATTTTGATGAGAACATACTTTTAAAATTAATACTTTTAAATTTATGGAGTCTTTTGTAAGGGTTCAGTATGTCCTGTGTCTTGGCATATCCTCAATGGAAAGGGTAACTAAAACCACAATGATATTCTGTTACACAGCTTCATTATTTACAATTTAACAAATCTGGCAACAAAAATGATAATATGTACCTAACTTTTCATGCATTTTATTTATATCATTTTTTACAAATGCTACAACATTTGACAAAATTCTGTGTACATTAAACTCCACATATGCTATGAATCAGTAGGTTCAATCTTCATTTGTACCCTAGAGAACCGAGTGCATAACTGAAAAGAAACTTGTTGGAGAATACACATAGCAGCTCTAATAATGTTAAATAATAGGTGTTAATGGTGCAGTTGTCCAACAAAAGGAAATGTTTAAACAAATATGAAATATTTTATAAAATGAAATATTACTTAAAATTTAAAAACAAAGTCCACTGATACAATAAAAATGTGGGTAAATATCAATAATGATAATTTGAGGTTGAAAGAGAGGCTTAAACTAAAGAATTGACATTGCATGATATGAATTATAATAAAGCTTTAGTGCAATGTTTTACTTTGCCAAAGGGCAGCCAAAGCAAAGTACCAGAAATGGGTTGGCTTTTATAAGAGGGATTTACTTGGGGTAAGAGCTTACAGTTCTCAGTCCATGAGAAATCCATATCAGGGCATCAAAGAGGTGCTTTCTCACCAAATTGAGCTACCACATGGCAAAACAAGTTAGCTACTGATCTCAGCAGAGTCCTCTGCTTTTCTGAAGCTGTAGGCGAACATGGCACAGTGATTTTCTCTTACCAGGCTCTCTCTTTCTGGGCCTCCATTCTTTGAGCCTATCAGGGGCTCAGCTGTGGGCAAACCTCTCTTATGTGGCAGGATCAACTATGGTGGCTTCCTTCAATTTCCTGTGTCTCTGCGTCTGTCTGTCTCTCTCTGTCACTGGGTTTATATCAGACCCATCTGGGGGGCAGAGAATCAACCTGGTGTAGTCTAATCAATATTTTATTAGGTGTAAGATGTATGTGAATTTTTTCTCTCCATTTGTTAATGTGGTAATTACACTGATTGATTTTCTTTACATTGAACCATCCTTGTATACCTGGGATGGAATTTATGTGATCATGTTGTAGAATTCATTTGATGTGTTACCGAGTATGATTAGCAGGTAATTTGTTGAGGATTTTAGCACCCATATTAATTAGAAATTGGACTGTAAATTTCTTATGGTGTCTTTATGTGGCTTTGGTATTAGGGTGATATGGGCATCATAAAACGAGTTAAACCTTGTTCCCTCCAATTCTATTTTGTGGAAGAGTTTAAGCAAGATTTGAGTTAGTTGTTTCTGGAATGATTGGTAGAAGTGACCTGTGAAGCCATCTGGTCCTGGGTTTTTCGGAGTTGGGAGGTTTTTGATGACTAATTCTATCTCCTTACTTGTGATTTGTCTGTTGAGTTCATCAGTTTCTTCTTTTGTCAATGTAGGCTGCTTGTGTGTTTCTAGAAATTTGTTCATTTCATCTCAGTTATCCAACTTGTTGGCATACAATTTTTCAAAGTATCCTATTAGGATACTCTTCTGTGGGATCAGTGGTGATATCCCCTCTCTCATTTGTTATTTTATTTATTTGCATCTTCTCTCTTTCTTTCTTTGTTAGTCTAGCTAAAGGTTTGTTAATTTCATTAATCTGAAAAGCACAGCTTTTGGTTTTGATAATCTTTTGTAGTTTTTTTTTTATTCTTAAGTTCATTTAGTTCTAGTCTCATCTTTGTTATTTCCTTCTTTCTGATTCCTTTGGGATTAGTTTCTTTTTCTAGTTCCTACAGGTGTGCAGTTAGGTCATTGATTTTAGCTCTTTCTTCTTTTTTAATATAGGCATTTATGACTGTAAAGTTCCCTCTCATCACTGCTTTTGCTGCATCCCATAGGCTCTTACATGCTGTGTTCTCATTTTCATTCAATTCAAGGTAGTTGCTTATTGTTTTTGCAATTTCCTTCTTGACCCACTGATTGTCTAACAGTGTGTTGTTTTACTTCCTTATCTTTGTGCCTATTCTTGTTCTCTGACCATTATTAATTTCAGGATTTTTTCTTTTGTGGTCAGAGAAATTACTTTGTATAATTTCAATCTTTCTGAATTCATTGAGGCTGTGCTGTGACCTAGCATGTGATCTAGCAAATGATCGATGTGCACTCAAGAAAAATGTAGATGTTGCTGTATTTGGGAATAATGTTTTATATATGACTTTTAGGTCTAGATCCTCTAACATATCATTCATGCTTTCTGTTTCCTTATTAACCTTCTGTTGAGATGTTCTGTTGAATGGTGATAATGATGTATTAAAGTTCCCCCACTGTAATTTTGAGGCATTTATTTCTCCACTTAGCTTTTCCACTGTTTGCCTCATGTACTTTTGGGCACCATGGGTAGGTGCATAAATGATTATGATTGTTCTTGATAGATTACCCATTTTATTAATATACAGTGCCCTTCTTTGTCTCTTAAAATATTTCTGTATTTAGTCTATTTTGCCCGATATTAGTATAGCTACTCCTGCACTTTTTTGGTTATTTTTGGCATGTAAAATCATTTTCTAACCTTTCACTTGCAATTTCTTTGTTCTCCTGGGTATAAGGTGAATTTCTTTTAGACAGCATATAGATGGGTCATATTTCCATATCTGTTCTGCCAATCAGTATCTTTTGATTGGATAGTGTAATCCACTAATATTCAATGTTATTACTGTCAAGGCAGTACTAATATTAGCCATTTTTTCTTTAGGTTTATGTATGCCATATTTTCTTTTTGTTTCTCTTTATGTCTTTTTAGTTAGTCTTATGGATAATCTTCCTTTCTACACTTTCCTTCAACCCTATCTTTCCTCTTTTTTTCCATTCAACCTGCAGAACTCCCTTTAGTATTTCTTTTTCTTTTTCAAAAGATACCTCGATCACATAAATGTTACAGAGACTATATAGGGGATTCCCATATGCCCTGCTCCCTACACCTCCTACATTTTCCCAGAGTAACAACATCTTTCATTAGTGTGGTACATTCATTGCAATTGATAAACACATTTTGGAGCATTGCCACTAAGCATGGATTATAGTTCACATTGTAGTTTACACTCTCCCCCATTCAACTCTGTAGGTTATGGATGGATATATAATGGCCTGTATTTGTCATTGTAAAGTCATTCAGGATGATTCCCAAGTCCTCTCAAAAGGCCCAATTACACCTGTTTTTCCCTCTCCCTAACCCCAGAATATCCATGGGTCACTGCCTCCACAACAATGGTATTTCTTCCATTTCTAGAATCATAAGTAGTCTATAGTAGAATACTGGTGAGTTTATTTTGGTCCATAGTTCATTTCCCAATCCTGAGGATTCTGGAATGGTGATGCCCTCTCCACCATCAATGGAGGGGAGCTTCGATCCCATACAGCCGATGGATGGGACTCTCTTGCTTACAGTTGTAGGCACTCTCAGTTCCTTGGTATGTTGTTTGTTCATCATCTCCTCCCTGTTAGCTGTCCTGGGTGAGTCCATTGAACTGGAGAGTAGGTGTTGTAACTCCGTTGAGATTCAGGGCTCAGCTGGCACAAGGACAGCACAAAGATTTAAGTCTCTTGGATGTACACCTACCAACTCTAGTACTATTTATAGGTTCAAATAGAAGGACAGAAAATCATGCATAGAGAAACCACTACTAAGTATAATTCAGTCACACTGATGAATATAAATACCAGATTAAGGCCTACTGGGAATAGGTAAAATTCTTGAGCTCTGTGCCCTGACTATAGTGTCTGGATGTCTTCATATCCCTGAGGAGCTTCGCTATTTGGGGTTGAATCTACTTTGACTGTCAATGAGATCCTGTTGAGATATGCATAAGTGCTATCTCTGTGATGTCCCCTTGACTCATTTTGAAGTCTCTTAGCCATACAAACTCATTTGTCTTGAGCTTTTCCCACTTTGGTCAAGGTGTTTTGTTTTGTTTTATTTTGTTTCCAGATGCATTGCTTGTTGGTACTTGGAAACAATCCCTTGGTACTAGGGAGGCTTATCCCCAGGAGTCATGTGCCATGCTGGGGGGGCAGTTATTGCTTTTATATGCTCAGTTCAGATTGTTGCTCCACATTTGAGCAACAAGGAGGCTCCCCATAGGTAACTCTTAGGTACCCTACATCACTAGGCTAAGTTTCAGTTTCAAGAGCAAAGGCTCATAACCAAAATCATCAATATCAAAGGGCCTTCAATGGACCACACTCCTTCACAAGTCATTGTTGCTGTACTTGGGACATTCTTTTTGTTCCATTAGAAAATGTGGTAGAGCCCCCCTGGATGGGAATTTGATATTCTTTTGGCTATTGTGTGAAACTCCACCCACGGTGACAATGCTCCATGAACATTTGAACACATTTATAATGCCTTATAAGTATACCCAGGTGAACCTCCTACCATGCATACCTCCTTACTGACACCCCACACCAATGATCCTCCCCTGCCACAGTTGTAACATTTCTGTGATATAAAAGTTCTTTGAAAATGAAGCCAGTAAAACAGCCACATACAATTAATAAGAAAATGAAACAGTAATGATAGTTTAATACATAAGAAGTAAAATACAGAAAAAATTAAGAAAAAGTAAAAATAGAATAATATTTTTAAAAATCAGATTATTAAAAAATAATGAAAAAATATTTGAAGAATAAACCTTTTAAAAATATATATATTTTGCCTTTCATCATTGTAAGACTGTTGTCCTGTATGTACAATGACATTTTTTCCATTTATTTTCCTACTGTCTTATTTTTTTTTTTCATTGTTTCTTCAAAGAAGTTTTAGGTGACAGAGTCACATACATAATACTGAGCATTCCCATATGCCCAACATCTTCCTCCTTTTCCCCTTTCTCCCATCAATAACATTTTATATGGGGATGGTATATTTGTTACAATTGATGTACAAATTTTGAAACATAGCTACTAACCATCATCAATGACTCAAACTATGGTTTACATTTTGGACCATATACTTTTATAAGATCTGATGAAATTTGACTTGGCCTGTTTACATCTTTGCAAGACCACGCAGAACACTTCCATCACCCCTAAAATACCTGTTGTTCCATCTGTTTTATACTTCCCTCCTTCTCCCACCAGGCTTCACTCCTTGAAGGACACGATTCAGTTACTTGCATCTTCACTGCAGGCTTGACACACTGGTCTGTCCTCCCCTATTAGGCACCACCAATGCTTCCAAGTAACTACCATTCCCTGTTTGAGAACATAGCAGGCCTCCTAGGATGGAAGTCCAGCACCTACCCACTCATTATGTGGTTCTCTAGCCATTGATGCAACACACTCTGCCAAAATGATCACTCACATGCTCCCTAGAAGCCTGCCTCAGGTGCACCCTGGCCTGAATGTCCCTGACCCAACACCCTAAACCAGTAACCTTTCATTGTCATATTGCCAAATGAGCATTCCCAACATTGTAATTTCAACCACATACCCACCAATCACCAGTGTTCACCTTCTACTATCCCCAACACTCCCCCCACATCCATGGGCCATCCAAACCACCTTCTCCACCCTGCCCCCCTGTCAAACCTGCACCCCCAACCCAATATTATCACTATACCCCTGTCATGTCACTCCACTGCATAACTGCATGCTTCCACCTTGTCACAGATTTTGCCCCTATGGGTGTTGGCTCACAACCTTCTTCTCCTTTTCTATTTCCTGTAAATCTATCTTCTGGACTCTAGTTCTGTGAGTCTGCTCAGATTTCATAATTTATATCAGTGAGCTCATGTAATATTTGTCCTTCAATGTTTGGCTTGCTTCACTGAACATAAGGTTCTCCAGGTTCATCCATGCTGTCCCATGTGTTAGTACTGTATTCTTTCTTACTGCTGAGTAATATTCCATTGTATGTATATACCACATTTTGTTTATCCATTCATCAGGTGATGGGCATTTGGGTTGATTTCAACTTTTGGCAATAGTAAATAATGCTGCTATAAACATGGGTGTGCATATATCTGTTTGTGTTCTTGCTTTCCATTCTTCTGGGTATATACCCAGCAGTGGAATTGCTGGATCCTATGGCAGATCTATAGTTTTTTGAGGAACCAACATACTGTCCTTCACACTGGCTGCATCATTCTACATTCCCACCAGCAGTGGATGATTGTTCTTGTTCCTCTGTATCCTCTCCAACACTTGTAGTCCTCTGTTTTTTTAATAGCCATCAGTCTAATAGGTATAAGATGGTATCTCATTGTAGTTTTGATTTGCATTTCCATAATAGCTAGTGATGTTGAGCATTTTTTCATGTGCTTTTTAGCCATTTGTATTTCTTCTTGGGAGAAGTTTCTATTCAAATCACTTGTCCATTTTTTAAATGGCTTGTTTGTCTTTTTATTTTTGAGGTGTAGGATTTCTTTATATATGATAGATAATAGACTCTTATCAGATATATGGTTATCAAATATTTTCTCCATTGGGTAAGCTGTCTTTTCATTTTCTTAGCAAACTCCTTTGAGGTGCATAAGTTTTTAATTTTAAGGAGGTCCCATTTGCCTATTTTTTTTTTTTTTTTTTTTTTTTGCCGCTGCTCATGCTTTGGGTGTGAAGTTCATGAAATTATTTCCAATTACCAGATCCTGTAGATGTTTCCTTACATTATTTTCCAAGGTCTTTATGGTCTTTGCACTTATATTTTGGTCTTTGATCCATTTTGAGTTAATTTTTGTATAAGGTGTGAGATGGTGTTCTTCTCTCATTTTTTTTGATATGGATATCCAGTTCTTCAAGCACCATTTGTTGAAGAGGCCATTTTCTACCATTTGAGTGAGCTTGGTGGCCTTGTTGAATATCAGATAATGTATATGCATGGATCTATATCAGAACTCTCAACTCGATTCCATTGATCAGTGTGTCTGTCCTTGTGTCAATACCATGCAGTTTTGACCACTGTAGCTTTGTAGTATGTTTTAAAGTCAGATAGTGTGATTCCCCTGATTTCATTTTTCTTTTTCAATATGCTTTTGGCTACTCAGGGCCTCTTGCCCTTCCAAATAAATTTCATAGTTTACCAATTCAGTAAAAATGCTGTGTTGATTTTTATTGGGATTATGTTAAATATGTATATCAGTTTGGTTAGGATAGACATCTTAATGATGTTTAGTCCTCCTATCCATGAACAGAGAAAATTCTTCCATTTATTTAAGACTTCTTTGATTTCCTTTAACAGTATTGTGTAGTTTTCTGCATGTAAGTAATTTACATCTTTAGTTAAATTTATTCCTAGGTATTTGAATCATTTCTTTGCTATTGAAAATTGTATTTTTTTTTCCTGATTTCCGCCTGAGATTGCTTATTATTGGTGTACAGAAATGCTACTGATTTGGGCATTGATCTTATAACCTGCAGCTTTATTGATCTCATTTACAAGCTCTAGAAGCTTTGTTGTAGATTTCTCAGGGCTTTCTATGTATAGGATCATGTCATCTGCAAATAGTGAAATTTTTACTTCTTCCTTTCCAATTTGGATGCCTTTTATATATTTTTCTTGCCTAAGTGCTTGAGCAAGTACTTCTAACACAATGTTATCTAGTTCCCGATCTTAGAGGAAAAGTTTTAGGATTTCACCATTATATATGATGTTTGCTGTGGGTTTTTCATACATACTCTTTATCACATTGAGGATATCCCTATCTTTTGTAGTATTTTTATCAGGAAATGGTGCTGTATTTGTTGAATGATTTATCTGCATCTATAGAGCTGATTATGTGATTTTTTTCTTTCAATTTGTTTATGTGGTATATAACTTTGATTGATTTTCTTATATTGAACTATCCTTGCATACCAGGGATGAAACCCATTGTCATGGTGTATAATTTGTTTGATGTGATGTTGAATACGAGAGAAGTATTTTGTAGAGAATTTTAGCATCTAGATTCATTAGGGAGATTGGTCTATAGTATTCCTTTCTTGTGCTGTCTTTGGCTTTGGTATTAGGATGATGTTGGCATGATAGAATAAGTTAGGCAATGTTCCTTCCAATTCTATTTTTTGGAAGAGTTTAAGCAGGATTGTTGTTAATTATTTCTGGAATGTTTGGTAGAATTCACCTATGAAGCCTCTGGTTCTTGACTCTAGTTAGTTGGGAGATTTTTGATGACTGATTCTATCTCTTTACTTGTGATTGGTATTTTGAGTGCTTCAATTTTATTCCTTCATCAATGTAGGATGCTTGAGAGTTTCTAGGAATTTGTCCATTTCCTCTAAATTATAATTTTTTTGGCATATAAATTTTCAAAGTATACTCTTATGATACTCTTTATTTCTGTGGTGTCAGTGGTGATATACCCTTCCTGATTTCTTATTTTGTGTATTTGATCTTCTCTATTTTTTTCTTTGCTACTCTAGTGAAGGGTTTGTCAATTTTATTGATTTTCTTAGAGAACCAGCTTTTTTTTTTTATGTTTTCTAGTGCTTTCTTATTTTCTATTTCATTTATTTCTGCTTTAATCTTTTATTTACTTCTTTCTCCTTCCTTTGGTGTTAGTTTGTTGTAGTTTTTCTAATTCATCCATGTGTGCAGTTACATCTTCAATTTTAGTTCTTTCTTCTATTTTGATATATGCTTTATGACTATGAATTTCCCTTCTCAGTACAGCTTTTGCCGCTTCCCATAGGTTTTGATATGTTGTGCTGCCATTTTCATTCTTTTACGAGGTAGTTACTGATTTCTTTTGGATTTTCACCTTGACCCACTGTTTGTTTAGGTGTTTATTGTTTAAGTTCCATATGTTTCTTCCTAATCTGGCTCTCTGGCCATTACTCATTTCCAGCTTCATTCCATTGTGGTCAGATCATTACTTTGAATAATTTCAATCTTTATGAATTTATTGAGCATTTTTCTATGGCCTAGCATATGGTCTATCTTGGGGAATGATCTGTGTGCATTCGAGAAAAAATTATATACCGCTGTATTTGAGTGTAGTGTTATCTTTTTGTCTATTAGGTCCAGATCTTCTAATGTATTATTCAAAGTCTTTGTTTCTTTATTGATTCTCTGTTGAGATGTTTTGTCTAATGGTGATAATGGTGTATTAATGTCCCCCACTATAATTGTAGAGGCATCTATTTCTCCACTTAATTTTTCCAGTGTTTTTCCCATGTATTTTGAGACACCTTGAATAGGTGCATAAATGTTTATGACTGTTCTTTCTTCTTGAAATTTTACCCCTTTTACTAATCTATAGTGACTGACTTTTTCTCTTACAATTGTTTTGCATTTAAATTCTATATTTTCTGATATTACTATAGCTACTTCCACCGTGTTTTGTTTATTGTTGGCTTGTAAGATTGTTTTCTAGCCATTGACTTTCAGGATCCTTGTGTCCCTGGGTCTAAAGTGGGTTTCTTTTAGACAACATATAGATGAGTCATTTTTCCTCATTCATTCTGCAATTCTGTGTCTCTTGACTGGTAAGTTTATTCCATTAACATTCTGTGCTATTGCCCTCAAGGAATTACTTATATTAGTCATATTTTGTTTGGGTTTATGTATGTCATATGTTGTTTTTATTTCTCTTTTTGTCTTTTTAGTTGTTCTTAGACTCTCCTCCAACTCTCTCTCTCCTGTTTTCTCCTTTAAATATGCAAAACTCCCTTTAGTAATTCTTTAAGGGCATGTTTCTTATTGGCATTCTCTATTAATTTCTGTTTATCTGTGAATATGTTGAACTCTATCATTTTTGAATGCCAGCTTTGCTGTATAGAGAATTTTTGGCAGAAAAATTTTTTCTTTTGGTACCTTAATTTTGTCATACCACTGCCTTCTTGACTCCATGATTTCAATGGAGAAATCAGCACTTAATCTTATTGAGTTTTTCTTGTATGTGATGGCTCTCTTTTCACTTGCTGCTTTCAGTATTTTCTCTTTGTCTTGAACATTGGACAGTTTGATAAGTATATGTCTTATAGTAGGCCTGATTTGATTTATAGTGTTTGGGGTGCACTGCACTTCCTGGACATGTACATCCCTCTCCCTCAATAAGGTTGCAAAGTTTTCAGTCTTTATTTCCTCCAATACTCTTTCTGTTCCCTTTCCTTTCTTTTCTCCCTCTGGGATGCCTGTAATGCATATGTTTGTGTGTTTTGTGTTGTCATTAAAATCCCTAAGTACCTGCTGTATTTTACTATCTTTTTATCTATCTCTTCTACTATCTGTTTAATTTCAGATGTACTGTCTTCCACATTGCTAATTCTTTCCTCTGCCTGTTCAAATCTGCTCTTTTGTGCTTCCAGGGTATTTTTTGATTTCCTGGATTGTGCCATTCATCAGCACCATATCAGTTATCTTTTTCTATATGTTTACAATTTCTTCAGTATATTCTGCCAGTGTCATCTTAATATCCTTGATCTCTTCCTTCACTTTATTAACTTGGTCCATGGTATTTGTTTGGACAGCTTTGATTAGTTCTTCAATGTTGTGCACCTCTTCCTGGTTTTTAGTTTGTTCATTGGACAGTGCCCTGTTTTCCTGTTTCTCATTATGGTTTGTAAATTTTTTTTTTTGCTGTCCAGTCATCTTTTTCTCTTGATGGGTTTATTCAGTTGGTTGGATTATCTCTCTACTCTAAGATTTCATTTAGTTGCAAGTTTTCCCTTTGACACTTTGTTTCTCTTTTTGTATTTCTTTGCTGTTGTCTATGCTCCCTTGAAGGAAAAAGAGTAGAGCCAGAGAAAGCAAAAGAGGTAAGAAAAGAAACAGGATAATAGTAATAATAATCATAATAGTTAGAAAAGAAACCATATAAGACCTTGGAAAATGAATATTTAACTCATTTAAGCAATGTAGAGTAATAGTAATAAAAAAGTGGTGTACCAACAATTAAATGGAAAACCAAATAGAGAAAAAATAAATAGAAGTAATTAAAAGGCCAGAATGATGACAAGAATGGGAAAGAGAAAAGAAAAGACAAAAATAAAAATAGTTAATAAAAGAAAGAAAACTGGATAGACAAGATAGAATTTAAAACCAGAAAAATTGAGGACTAAACAAAGAGAGGTGGAAT
>JAKSZT010054155.1:757009-784748 GCA_026826555.1 Tolypeutes matacus | reverse complement strand
TCCACAGTGGCTGGACCATACCGCAGTCCCACCAGCAGTGGATGAGGTTTCCTATTCCTCCACCTCCTCGCCAACAATTAGTGTCTCCTGTTTCTTCAATAGCTGCCATTCTGATAGGTGTAAGATGGTATCTCATTGTAGTTTTGATTTGCATTTCCCTGATAGCAAGTGATGTTGAGCATTTTTTCATGTGCTTTTTAGCCATTTGTATTTCTTCCTTGGAGAAGTGTCTTTTCAGGTCACTTGCCCATTTTTTAAATGGATTGTTTGTCCTTTTATTTTCCAGGTGTAGGATTTCTTCATATATGCAGGATATTAGGCTCCTATCAGATATATGGTTGCCAAATATTTTTTCCCATTGGGTAGGCTGCCTTTTTATTTTCTTAATAACATCCTTTGAGGTGCAGAAGTTTTTAATTTTGAGGAGATCCCATTTATCAATTTTTTCTCTTGCTGCTCGTGCTTTGTCTGTGAAGTTCATGAAACCATTTCCTATTACAAGTTTCTGTAGATGCTTCCCTACATTATCTTCCAAGGTCTTTATGGTTTTGGCTCTTATATTTAGATCTTTGATCGATCTTGAGTTGATTTTTGTATAAGGTGTGAGATGTTATTCTTCTCTCATTCTTTTGGATATGGATACCCAGTTCTCCAAGCACCACTTGTTAAAGAGACCGTTCTCTCCCAACGGAGTGGGCTTCGTGGCCTTGTCAAATATCAGATGTCTGTATATGCGAGGATCTATATCAGAACTCTCAATTCGGTTCCATTGGTCAGCAGGTCTATCCTTGTGCCAATACCATGCAATTTTGATCACTGTAGCTTTGTAGTATGTTTTAAAGTCAGGTAGTGTCATACCTCCAACTTCATTTTTCTTTTTCAGTCTTTGGCAATTCGGGACTTCTTGCCTCTCCAAATATATTTTGTGGTTAGTTTTTCCAGTTCTTTAAAAAATACAGTGCTGACTTTTATTGGGATTGCATTAAATCTGTAGATTAGTTTGGGTAGGATAGACATCTTGATGATGTTTAGTCTTCCTATCCATGACCAGGGAATATTTTTCCACTTATTTAAGTCTTCTTTGATTTCCTTTAACAGTGTTCCGTAATTTTCTGTATATAAGTCCTTTGCATCTTTAGTTAAATTTATTCCTAGGTATTTGATTCATTTATTTACTATTGTAAATGGTATTTTTTTCCTGATTTCCTCCTCAGTTTGCTCGTTATTGGTGTACAGAAATGCTACTGATTTTTGAGCATTGATCTTATAGCCTGCAACATTACTGAACTCCTTTATAAGTTCTGGAAGACTTGTTCAGATTTCTCAGGGCTTTCTATGTATAGGATCATATCATCTGCATATAATGAAATTTTTACTTCTTCTTTTCCAATCTGGATGCATTTTATGTCCTTTTCTTGTCTCAGTGCTCGTGCAAGTACTTCTAAGACAATGTTAAATATGAGTGGTTATAGTGGCCATCCTTGTCTTGTTCCCGATCTCAGAGGGAAGGCTTTTAGGATTTCACCATTGAAAATGATTTTAGCTTTGGGTTTTTCATATATACCCTTTATCATTTTCAGAAAGTTTCCATCTATTCCTATCTTTTGTAGTGTTTTTATGAGGAAAGAGTGCTGTATTTTGTCGATTGCTTTTTCTGCATCTATAGAGATGGTCATGTCATTTTTTTCTCTCAATCTGTTTATGTGGTGTATTACTTTGATTGACTTTCTTATATTGAACCATCCTTGCATACCCTGGATGAAACTCACTTGGTCATGGTGTTAATCCTTTTGATATGTTGTTGAATGTGATTAGCAAGTATTGTGTTAAGGATTTTAGCATCTAGGTTCTTTAGAGAAATTGGTCTGTAATTTTCCTTTCTTGTGGTATCTTTATTTGGTTTTGGTATTAGGATAATGTTGGCATCATAGAATGAGTTAGGCAATATTCCATCTACTTCTATTTTTTGGAAGAGCTTAAGTAGAATTGGTGTTAGCTCTTTCCGGAATGTTTGGTAGAATTCAGCTGTGAAGCCATCTGGTCCTGGACTCTTCTTAGTTGGGAGGTTTTTGATGACTGAGTCTATCTCTTTACTTGTAATTGGACTGGTGAGTTCATCTATTTCTTCTTTCATCAATGTTGGCTGTTTGTGGGTTTCTAGAAACTTTTCCATTTCATCAAAATTGTCAATCTTGTTGGCATATAATTTTTCAAAGTATCCTTTTATGACACTCTTTATTTCTGTGGGGTCAGTAGTGATATCCCCTTGCTCATTCCTTATTTTTTGTATTTGCATCTGTTCTCCCTTTTTCTTTATTAGTCTGGCTAAGGGTTTGTCAATTTTGTTGATATTCTCGGAGAACCTACTTTTGGTTTTGTTTATTGTTTCCAGTGCTTTCTTATTCTCTATTTCATTTAGTTCTGCTCTAATCTTTGTTATTGCCTTCTTTGTACTTCCTTTAGGTTTAGTTTGTTGTTGTTTTTCCAGTTCCTCCAAGTGTGCAGTTAGGTCTTCAATTTTAGCTCTTTCTTCTTTTAATATATGAATTTTTGGCTATGAACTTCCCTCTCAGGACTGCTTTTGCTGCATCCCATAGGTTTTTATATGTTGTGTTGTTGTTTTCATTAGTTTCAAGGTAGTTACTGATTTCTTTTGAGATTTCTTCTTTCACCAACTGTTTGTCTAAGAGTGTGTTGTTTAACTTCCATATCCTTGTGCCTAACCTGTTTCTCTGGCCCTCAGTGATTTCCAAGTTCATTCCGTTGTGGTCAGAGAAATTACTTTGTATAATCTCAATCTTTCTGAATTCATTGTTTGTTGTTATGTGGCCTAGCAAGTGGTCTATTTTGGAGTATGTTCCATGTGCATTCGAGAAGAATGTAAATCCTGCTGTATTTGGGTTTAGTGTTCTGTATATGTCTATTAAGTCCAGGTCTTCTAATGTATTGTTTTTTTTTTGTTGTTGTTGTTGTTGTTTTAAAGATTTTATTTATTTATTCATTTATCCCCCCCTTGCTGCTTGTGCTTGCTGGGTCAGGTAACCACGCCGTGCGGGCAGGCTTGCCTTCCCCAGGAGGTCCCGGGAACCGAACCTGGGGCCTCCCATATGGTAAACGGGAGCCCTACTGATTGAGCCACAGTCGCTTCCCCTAATGTATTGTTGAGTGCCTTAGTTTCTTTATTGATTCTCTGTCCAGATATTCTGTCTAATGATGATAGTGGTGTGTTGAAGTCCCCTGCTAAAATTGTAGCGGCATTTAGTTCTCCTCTTAGTTTTTCGGGAGTTTGCCACACATATTTTGAGGCACCCCGATTAGGTGCAGAAATGTTGATGATTGTTCTCTCTTCTTGAGAGATTACTCCTTTTACTAATATGTAGTGTCCATCTTTGTCTCTTACAATAGTTTTGCATTTAAAGTCTATTTTGTCTGATATTAGAATAGCTACTCCTGCCCTTTTTTGGCTATTGTTAGCTTATAAAATGGTTTTCTAGCCATTCACTTTCAGCCTCCTTGAATCCCTGTGTCGAAGGTGGGTTTCTTGTAGACAGCATATAGATGGATCATATTTTCTTATCCATTCTGCCAATCTGTGTCTTTTGATTGGTGAATTTAATCCATTAACATTCAGTGTTATTACTTGTAACGAATTTCTTACTTCAGCCATTTTTTCTTTGGGTTAATGTATGTCATATGTTGTTTTGTTTCTCTTTTTGTCTTTTCAGTTGTTTTTAAACTCTCCTCCAACTCTCTTTCCCTTGTTTTTTCCTTTCAACTTGTAGAGATTCCTTTAGTATTTCTTGAAGTGCTGTTTTCTTCATGACATACTCTCTTAATTTCTGTTTATCTGTGAATATTTTGAACTCTCCATCATTTTTGAATGCCAATTTTGCTGAATAGAGAATTCACGGCGGAAGTTTTTTTCTTTTAGTGTTTTGACTATGTCATACCACTGTCTTCTTGCCTCCATGGTTTCAGCTGAGAAATCAGCACTTAATCTTATTGTGCTTCCCTTGTGTGTGACGGTTCTCTTTTCTCTTGCTGCCTTGAGTATTTTCTCTTTGTCTTGAGCATTGGACATTTTGACAAGTATATGTCTTGGAGTTGGCCTGTTGTGATTTATACAATTTGGGGTGCGCTGTTCTTCCTGGATCTGCACATCCATCTCTCTCAATAGAGTTGGTAAGTTTTCAGCCATTATTTCCTTCAACACTCCTTCTGTTCCCTTTCCCTTCTCTTCTCCTTCTGGGATGCCCATAATGCATATGTTTGTGCATTTTGTATTATCGGTTAATTCCCTGAGTCTATGCTGGATTTTTTTCTATCTTTTTGTCTATCTGTTCTACAATCTCTTTGATTTCAGCTGTATTGTCTTCCATATCACTAATTATTTCCTCTGCCTGTTCAAATCTGCTGTTATGTGAATCCAGAGTTTTTGATTTCTTGGATTGTGCCATTGTTCACCATCATATCCATTACCTTTTTAGGCATGTTTGCAATTTCTTCAGTATATTCTCCTAGTGTCTTCTTTATATCCTAAATCTCTTCCTTCAGTTCTTTAAGTTGGTCCATGATATTTGTTTGGATAGCTTTGATTAGCTGTTCGATGTTCTTCATCGCTTCCTGGTTTTTATTTTGTTCATTGGAGCGGTCCATGTTTTCCAGTTTCTCAGAGTCATTTGTATTTTTTTGTTGCCCTCTGGTCATCATATTATCTTGATGGGTTTGTTCAGTGGATTAGCTTTTCTCTATGCTCTAGAATTTTGTTTAGCTGTTGGTTTTGTGTGTGAGTTAAGTTTTCTCTTTGGCAATTTTTCTTCTTACTTTATTTTCTTGCTTATTTCTATGTTCCATTGAAGACAAAAGATTAGGACCAGAGGAGTCAAAAGATGTAAGGAAGGCAGAAGGATAATAGTAATATTGATAAAAGTTAGAAGAGGGGCAAAATGAGACTTAATGAGATGAATATTTAACTTATGTAGGCAGTGTAGAGTACTAGGAAAAAAAATGGAATTCCTACAATGGACTGGGAAAACAAATGGAGGAATATATATATAGTGATTTAGAAGGCTAGAATTATGAGGAGGGAGATAAATAGTAAAGAATGTTCTGAAAGGAAAAATTAATACTAATAAAAAAAAATAAGAAAACAAAATAGATGGAATAGAAATTTACACCCTTATGTTGTAGGCCTATGAAAGAATGTTGTCTCTAAGAGCCACAACAAAAAACAGAAGGCAGAAAGATGCAGGAAGGATAAGCAATAGTTTGTAATACAGAATCAATATATACAGTGAGAAGGATATTACTGAAAAAGAAGCCGAGCAAAGAAGCAACAAGCTGGCCGCACCTAATTAAAAAAAAAAAAATAGAAGAAAAAAGAAAGGGGGGGAGGAAAGAGGAAAGAATAGCAAGAGACCAGAAAGAGACAGAGAGAAACCAAAGATCCACACAGGCAAACAGTCAAACAGAGTTAAGGGGGGTCAATGATTACTCTAGGGTCCACGTGGAACCTTCCTACCTATTTGTGTTTATCAATCAATTTCCCTGCAGGGTTCTATATGGAGGTCCTGAAGCAGCTTTTAGCTATTAAACTAAATTTAAAAGAATTTATTTTTCAGGTATTGAAGTGACCTTCTCACTTTTATTTTTTAATTTTTAGCGAAATGCAGGACCCAAAATAATTCCTCCTCTAAACCAACCCCCTTAATGAAGGACCCTACCTGGGCCCGTGGAAATTAATCAAGCACATCCCACTTTCTGGACTCCCCAGGTTAGCTGTAGCTCTGATGTTAGTCAGTGATGAGTGCTAAAGACAGCCGATTCCGCTCCTTCTGGAGCTGAGCTCGAGCGTCACTGGGTTGCTAAGTGAATCAGTTTGAGTGCAGATTCGCATCTGCTCCCAGCCTGATGCTGCTTCAGGTCGGCTTATCTGCTCCCCAAAGCTATAGGGTGGTGCAGGCAGCCAGATCGATGTCTAAAAACAAAAAAATACCCTTCCCTGTCCTCCAACAGATCCCTCCTTCTTTTGGGAAGTGTCCCTTCTTCCTGGCTCCACAGCAGCCTTGGTCTTATCCCTGGGTCGCTAGGGAAATCAGCTCCGTCTCCCGACCAGAATCGCCCTTCCAGTTCACCGGGTGCTGATTAGCTCGGTTGTTCTGTTCACACAAGGTCCAAGGGGTGCCAGGCAGCCACATCCCCAGAAAATAAAACTTTTTTGCCCTGCTCGCAGCTCCAAATGGCTGTTTTATTTTATTTTATTTTTCCTCCCTAACCGCGGGGCTCAGCCGTCTGTGCCAACCACCACCAGCAGCCTTAAAACTCACGAATCTCTACCGTTCCGTCCACGCTGTTGATCCACGCATATAGATGTCCCAAGCTTCTCACTCCACGTGTGCACAGCACAGTACCCCGGGCAGGACCGCGTCCACAATCTGCCTTGCCCTGGGAGCTTGCAGTGTGTGCCCTCCTACAATAACACCATCTTGGCCCCCTCTCCTGTTCATATTCTTGATCAGAGTTTTAGTTACTTAAAAAGCTTAACATTAGAAAACTTCATGAGGAAGTACACTGATGATTTTTCTATTTTCTATTTCCATAAAGATTTGCTTAAACTTAAGGGACTAAGTAAATAACAGATTTCACAATGCTGAAAATGATTAGTAATTGAATTATATATATACACTTTCTGGCATCTCTTTGACCTCATGCTCGTGAACTCTTGCTCAGGCATTATTGAAATCAAAATAAGTGTTGTCTTCTCCTGGAAATAAGATTTGCATTTATTTGGACCAACTCATACTTCCTTGTACCCTCAAAAGCTGTTTGATTTCAATTTTCCTATCTCCTGATTCACAAGATTCTTTAGTTTCCTTGTTCATGTCTGCAGTTAAATGCTTATATTTATTTATTTATTTATTTATTTATTTTTATAAAGTATTTTTATGGTAATAATAAACTTTAGTTTTACAGAAGTTTTACACTTACAGAAAAAGTACTCTGAAAATATAGGGAATTTCCATAAAATCACAATCATACACACAAAATTTCCCCTATTTTAACATCTTACATTAATGTGATACATTTGTCACAATAGATGAAGCAATATTGAAGTATTGCTTTTAACAAAAGTCTATATTTTTACATTATTGGTTTACACATTGTTCTGTATAGTTTTATAGGCTTTGTCAAATGTATAAAGTCATGTATACACTGCCATAAAATGCCCTGTGTAACACCTGTTCTTTCTTCTCCTTCCCCTCTGAACCAATGGCAACCATCTCTATGTCAATGTCACATCTTCTTCCATTTAAACAAAACAATAACTATAATAACAATAAATCTAATTTGGTTCATTCTTACACTTCCCAACTTTTGTTCATTTTTCAATCTTGAGGGATTTGGGATGAGATTGGCTCTGATTGATACAGGCTGAGGTGGGTTTAAGAAGATTAAAGGAAACCTACTCAATGGGAGAAAATGTTTGGAATCACATATCTGATAAGGGTTTAATATATAACATACATAAAGAAATCCCACAACTCAATAATAAAAAGGCAAATAACTCTTTAAAAATGAGCAAGAAGGTAGAAAAGACACTTTTCCAGAGAAATATTAATCACTAAATAACACAAGAAAAGATGCTCAAAATCACTAGTTATTAAGGAAATTCAAATCAAAATTATGAGATATCATTTCACACATATTAGACAACCTGCTATGAAAAAACTAAAACTTTGCATCCTGCCACTTTGTTCAACTTCTGTTTTAGCTATAGTAGCTTTTTTTGTGGATTTTCCAGGATTTTCTAGATATGAGATCATATTATCAGTTGTTGATGTTCTGGAACTAGGTCCATGAAAACAGTGCCACGGATGAGAAAAGATGAGAAAGAAACAAGAAGTAACCAGGGCCAGGGGACCCTCCATCCAAAGGGAGGAGAGTGCCGCTGCATAAAACATCGTGGCTTTTATTTAGCTTTAGAACAAAGAAAATACGTGTGCGCATGTTCAAGGGCAATAGATACGTAATGGGCTACATGTTACTAAAGTCAGCAAGTCTTTAGGGTTAATGGTTCAGGTCTCCTTACGTTCCTGCATGTAACAGACCATGTTAATCATTATCTGACATATACTAAATACACTCCTTGAAGCACAGAATGCTTCTCCACCAGGCTCCTACCAGATCTTATCTTAGTGTCTTGAGACTAGAGACGCCTGTCCCATACATACCAAGGCAGCCTGCTTTCTGTCAGTAGTTATGGCCTTTAATTGAACTCCTTCATTTGTCCCTTTTTTATTAATTAATTTTTTCAGTGAAGATCATAGGAACCATTATACAAGATGATACAAGTTGACCTCCTATCACACTTGTCATCTTCCATAGGCTTTTGTGACTGTGCCTGTCTTAGGTTGTCCTTCTCTGAGAATCTTACCCGTCATTGAGTACCAGTCAAGCTTTTGAGCTCTTACATGGAAGGAAATTTCATTTATATTTTATACTTCTTCAGGTTCCTTATGTGTATGATTTTATGTAGACAATTAGTAGTAAAATCAAGGGGATATTAGTATACTACTTTTTACCACAAATAATGTAAAATTAGTTTTTCATTGCTAAGTTTCTTAACATAAATGCATTTATCTGATCAAATTTTTCATTTTTTTCTATGAATATATGTTATTACTCTACCCTTGAAAATATAAACAATTAAAATGCATATAACAATAATTCCTAATCCAATCCAAAATGATATTTGAACTGTTTTTTTTTTCTGCCAGTGAAACAGATTGACAGAGTTTAAATTTTCAGACAATTCATTTCAAAATTATGCACCAGGGGTTTCTTTCAATTCATTTTCTGACGTGCTCAACACTTTCTTTTGCAATTTAAAAATATCTAAAGAAATATTATGCTTATATCCAATCAGATGATTTTTTACTTCTTCCCAATCATGCTCACTATTATTATAAGGCAAAGGAGTAATACAAAAAGAACTGTGATTCCAATCACATTTAAGAGCTCTTAACAGGTTTAAATTATGTATTTGATTACCCAAACATATAATAGCTGTTTTTAAGATCACTCATACAATTATTCAGTTGCATATCAATGTGAGATTGGCTATGCCACATCTTACTTGCATTTTTATGCCAGTCCTTAACATATTGTTGAGTCTGGACTCCTTGATGCAGGGCTGTGCCTGCGATGGCTGCAGCGGTTATGATGCCAATCAATCTCAAAATTCCTGCTATTAAAAGTCCAATCAGTCTTTTAGTTCTTTTTAAATAATGGTCAAAGAAGTGCCACAGCAACTGGGATTCTGGAGACTGTTACCAATGTCTGGTCATCTGAACCGGTAACCATAGTCCTTTTCTTTTTCTTGCTATAAAAAAAGTTTGATTTTCCTGCAAATATGAATTCTTAAGACATGTAAATAAAGAGCAATTGGAGCAGCTAATGTTCCTTTCACCAAAAGTTACTTTTCCAATGATAAAAACTGTAGGATCTCATACACATACTGTAAGAATTTAGTTGATTTTCTTTTTAAACTGGTAATATTAGTTTTACTGCCTTGCCATTTGAAAATTGGGCCAGTTCCCAAAGATAATTTCCACAAATAATTTTGAGTTTTAAGTTTATTGTCCCATGGTTGTGGGATAAATCTTCCTTAATTTTTCCAATTTATTTAGCTGTTAGTAAATGCTGTATTACCAAAATTCCAGAAATTAGGATTACTGTCATTAGTGGTTATGGTTGAATTGTTAATGAACCAAGATATGGTTATGTTTTTAACAGTCTTCGGCATTCCTGTAAGAGCCCGATCCTTTACAATTCCATAGGAATCATTAAACAACACAACCTCTGTGAAACCATGACATACATGCCATTTGTCATTTAGTAATCTTTTTTGAGAGGGACAAGTAAGATTGACCATATTTTCTGATTTATATGGTAAAGAAGGGAAAATGAGAATATAAATTCAAGTTTGATTTTTCTCTGTCAAAACTACACTGCAATTTTGAGGTTGCATGCATGCAGAACCATGTCCAATATAAAGAGTGTGGTCTATAAAAGGTAAAGTTAAATTTTCTATAAATTTCCCTTCTTCTTTTGGCTTTAAGGGTAGCTGTAAGTCTATAGGTCCTGGAAAATGGTGAGATTTATTAAGATAAATTGGGTAAGACTCATCGGCCCAGGTTAACAGCTCTAAAAGAGCTAGATTGGTAATGTATGCCCAATAAGTGTAATTATGATATGGTAACTTACCTTGACCTAATATTTTACCTATAATTAATCCAATGTGAAACCACCATGTCCATAGTTTAAGTTTCAGTAGCATCTGCAACTCTAGGCTTGATTCTTCTGCGGGGGATTCATTGCTGTTCTCCTGTTTCTGTAATGATAAGAGCAAAACCTCAGTCCCAAATCTTTACCTCTCCTTTTTCCCATTTATTGTTTGTTTCATTTTTCCAAAATATCAGTTGTCCACACTTTTCATTTTCATTCTTTTTATTAACTTCCCATTGTCTTTCTGCTGCTGTGGTATTAGAAATTTGTTGTCTATTAAGAAAATGTAAGGTAAGCAATGCTTTAGATAGTTTGTCTTTAGCAGATTCTCCTCCATCTCCCCCTTTTTATTTTTGCAACATTAATTTTACTAAGTGATTGCTTTTTTCAACAATAGCTTGACCCTTGGGTTTATTTGCCTGGGTAAGAGAATGTTGGAGATGTTTATAGAGTTGTGTTAAAGTGTTTCTGAGGGGGGCATAATGAGGGTAAATACATGCTTGTGGGAAGGCAAAACAAGTAAGACATAAAGCCTTAAAGACATAATATTGACACATTGTGGGTGTATTGAACATTTCTTGTGGCAGGACCTTTTATTGATATTTAGTTAGTGCATTTTTGTTAATAATTGAAAGAATATAAAATAAGTGAAGGATTGTTTATAAACAGGGGTTTAACTGTTATATTCCAATCTTTTATAATATGTATATATACATTCACATGCTTACCAAACCAGGGGACACACTGATATACTTGGCTTATTGTTGGCTAGAGTCCTGGATAGATAAAAGATAAATGTTAATATGTATATTTAGTTTAATGAGCTTATACTGACAATTAGAGTGAGAAACATGAATAACATAATCAATTAAAAGATTAAGTTAATATTGAACAAAGTTACAGAATGACAGATAAATAGAGTATATATATATATATATATATATATATATATATATATATATATATACTTACCAATATTTAGCTTTTAGCTGGGAAATGTTGAATTAGCAACTGATACTAGAGTTTTGGTTGACTGTGTTTAGGATTAATGAATTTGATACTATAGATGCCAACTTGTGAGTATTTTGCTAATTCCTGAGGAAGGGGCCAGCCTTCCCAGGAAGGAACACAACACTCCTTGGGCAGTATATTTTAAGGTTTATGCACCAGTCCCCAAGAGAGTGGCCAGCTCCTCCAGGGAGGAATGCAACACCTTTTGAAATGTACTTTATCTTTTTAAATTTGTTACAAAACATCCTTGATGTGCTTACTATTTTAGTTTCCATTATTTTCCCTGAAATATGAAAAATGTTAAGATTTACATATACATATAATAAAATACATTTATGTGTCACATACAAGTTATTAAATTACTTAAGTATGCAATGTAGTGCATTATAGTTTTGATTAGTATTTAAGTATGTTATACATAATTCATAACTACAGGAGATTATATAACAAAAAAAATAAGACTTTTAATCAGGGGACATCCAATGAATAAACTTTTATTTTTTATGCATTTAAGATTTTTAGTAGCATGGTTAGATTGACCTTAATTTCTTTATTTTGTATAGTTTTAGGCATAGGTAAAAACAAATTATTATTTCCTATTTGGGCTGTGGGGGAATACGTTAACTTGTAATTTTAATACCTGCATTGGTTTTGTTGTTAACATTCTAATTTAGAATTGGGGCTGTAGCTCACAGTGTTGAATATAAAACCTAATTTATTTTGGCTATTTTACAGAAAGGGGAATGTGGGCTGGCTTGACTTGTTTAAGAAGATTAATTTTTTGTAACAAACTGGTAATATTTGGGACTGCCGCATATTGCAGTGGTGTTATTTTAATTTGCTATAATTTACTGTTTTGCACTACCCCTGGCAGCCCCTAATGGCTGCTTTCTTTCTGTGGTTACAGACTTTTAAATTTTTTTTTAACAGAGGTGGGGTAAATCAGATAAACTTAAGTTAAAGCATCTGCCTTTTGATAATTAGGCAGAAAGGTAGTTTTTGTGACACATATTATTATTATATTTTAAAATAATTAAAATTATGATTAATAACATACTTTTATTTAATATTATACTGAAACATTATTAAATTTTCAGGAATTTTATACACTTTTAAAGTATTCATATGACCTTTTTATTCATAAAACTTTAATTGTACAATAGTTTTGAATACTTCATTCAATTTATAATATATCACATGAACTTAACTATGTTTAGTATTTTATCTTTTTCTAGGTAACAGACCAAATCATTTGTAACAGTTTGAAATAAAAAGCTACTTTTTGAGAAAGCAGGTTTAAACATTATGTTCTTTTAAAAGTGATAACACTTGTTTCTTCAAGGAAACGATAAAGTTAAATTATAAGAAGCTGCTTTGATAAAACAGACTTTCTTTTTTGCATACTGATTATTCAGGAGAAAAACTCTGTGTAAACTTTTACTAAAACAGATTAATGACTCGAGAAACTTTGAGAAAGAATAAAACCAACTGTTTTAATAACTAGTCATTTTATCTTAGGACTTTCTTTTCCTTAATAATAAAAGCACATTCTATATACCTTCCATACTTAAATTACCACAATGATTTTGGAAACTGTTTCCAAGCAAACTTCTGGCAACATACAGTTACCATCAACATTAAACAAACTTGTTAGAATAATGATTTAATTTGATTATAACTATTTTTATTATTTTAAATTAATACCCATATTTAGTTATTAATATAAGTGCTTATTTAATGTTGGCCAATTGAATAGAGCTCTTATAATAATTTTCATTTATCAATTTAATATTACCATCCAGAGGTATCAAAATATACACTGACACTGAACAGAGAAACACAAAACAGTTTACAACACATCAATAGAAACATTCATCTATCATTTTACTGCTTTTGAGAATTTTTCTGGAAACTGTATTGCTAAGTTTTCTTACTTTTCCAGTGGTTTAATTTTTTTAGCCTCTATCATCCCACAGCCTTATCATTATGTAGGCAGTAGGAGGTTTACAAAGTTGCTGCTGGAATGTTTTCCTTATTTTAGTTAACTCTTTGGCAGAATAGTGATGCCCCTGCAACTAATGCTAAATCTTTCTAATACTAATCTTACTAAACTTTTTGGAATAGTCTCTTTTGCTCCTGAATTGGTTAAACAGACTTTATTTTGTTTCTCAAGTATTAATTTTTTGGTAGTGGCAATGTCCAGGCTGGCATTTCTCTAGTTGGCCGTGGATAAGTTTGCTGAGAATTTGTGGGGGTAAAATTAACATTAATCCATTGTGAATTTTGAACAGGTGGTGCTGTTGGAGAGGGCTGCTTTTTACAATCCTTTTGATAATGACCAGCCTTTCCACAGTTAAAACAGGTTCTGCGACCCAAAAAAAGCTGCCAAGCTTAAGGATTACCTGCTTTACTTGCTTGTGCTATGCTTTTCATGAGTACAATCTGTGGTAAAGTTATTTTCACAGATGCTTTAGGAGGATTTAAATATGGCTCAGAAAAGAGGTTTAAGGAACTTGACTGAGGGTTAAATGCTGGGGCAAATGGTGGGTTAAGGGAAGTCTCTTTAGACACATCAATGTCTGCAGCTGGAACTGAAGGGTTAACGTTGACAGCTGGAGCTGAAAGGCTATTAATAGCTTGAAAAGTGCCTTAGGGACCCCTTGTGGGAGCCATGGCAACACAAGCCTCTGTAGGAGACTCTGGATGGTCACTTTCAGAACATTCATTGTCATACAAATGTAAATCGGCCTCAAGCTGATCAGGGACAGAATTCTCCACCTCCACATTTTTGGAGTGCTCACTGCATGAAGAGCCTTAATGGCCAGAGTAATAAGATGTTTAGCTGTATCAGAAATGTAAGGAATATTCAAATAAGCTCCCCATTGGTATAATAAGTCTCTTCCCCATAAGTTTCCTGACTTATTAATGAGACTGCCATTCTTGTGATATCTGGAACGGCATTCATTGGCCCAGGGTAACCCTTTCTGGCATGTCAGACACACACGAGTTGGTATTGATCTATTATTGCCACTGGATGGAGCTCTCACACTAGTTTTGGCTCAGAAGTCTTTTGGCATGGGAGGCATAACGACCGCCAGAAAAGTTCTATAAACTCCCCTTTTCATTTCTTCCATTTTATTAGACATGAGTTTTTCTGTTTTTGGCTGTTCATGAATTTTTTTCATATATATTTTCATTAAAATCAACATCAGTACATTCTGCTATCGGCCCAGCAGTAGCAGTATCCTGTTTATTATCTTCATTTTCATCTGATGGTAATGGTTCAAGAGCAACAGAAATAAGACTACACAAAGACCACACATGTGTGGGAATTATCTTTCCCCTTTTGATAAGCCCTTTTTAAAGCTTTCATGACTAACTTCCATTGTTTCAGATTTAAAATATCCTGCCCTTGTTGCTGAAACCAATAACAATGTTTCTGTATGAGAGAAAAAAGTTCCTCAAAAGCTGAGAATTTAATAGTTACATCAGTGCTTTTTAATAAAGTTTTAACACTCTAGAGTACACTTCAAAGTTCCACTGCTAATTCCCTATTTCCCTGATAATCCCAATGATGTAACTTACCTTCTTTCATTCTTTCTTTATTTTAAACTGCTCGTCAGGAGCTCCTTGGTCTGCTGCGCACTAACTGAAAGAAAAATTGCGTTTTCAGGTCTCTGTTCAGGTGCCAAATGTTGATGTTCTTGAACTAGGTCTGTGAAAACATTGCCGTGGATGAGAAAAGATGAGAAAGAAATAATTGGTGTCAGAGGACCCTCCATCCAAAGGGAGGAGAGTGCCACTGCATAAAACATCGTGGCTTTTATTTAGCTTTAGGACAAAGAAAATACATGTGCTCATGTGCAAGGGTAATAGATACATGACGGTTTACACTTTACTAAAGTCAGCAAGTTTTTAGGGTTAATGGTTCCTGCATGTAACAGACCTTGTTAATCATTGTCTGACATATACCAGACACTCTCTTTGAAGCACAGAATGTTTCTCCACCAGGCTCTTACCAGATCTTATCTCAGTGTCTTGAGACTAGAGACACTTGTCTCCTACATACCAAGGTGGCCTGCTTTCTGTCAGTTGTCATGGCCTTTAATTGAACTCCATCAAATTATGATATTTAATTTTCTAATGCTATAACCCTCATATTTCTGACATAAATATAACTTGATCATGATTTACTACATTTTATATATCACTCTGATATTTTTACAGATTTTTAATATATATTCTGAATTGTTTTTGTAATACCTAATTTTAAAACACATCCTCTACTATTCTATGTAATTCTATTTTTTTTTCCACAAAACTTCCTCCCAAAGCTTCCTAAGCTCTTTTTCTATTTTGGAATATGACATAATATGCCTTATGTACTTTTATCAGGCTAATTCATGCCTTCAGCTTTCATTTAAAATGGATCTTTCAGTGGATGAATGGGGATGCCCACCCAGCTTCCAACTGAGACGGGGCTTAGATCCCTTGAGGCAGATGGATGGAACTGTCTTGCTTGTAGTTAAAGACACTCTCTGTTTATTGGGATGGTTGATCTCCATCACCATCATCTTGTTAATTGTCCTGAGTGAGTCTGGTGAACTGGAGAGTAAATGTTGCAACTCTGCTGTTATTCAGGGCACAATTGGCATATGAACAGACTGAAGATTTAAGTATCTGGTACATATATTTTGTGAGAAAAGTGCTAATTATAGGTTCAAATAAAAGAGATAGAAGAACCTTGTATAGGGAAATTTTAAATAACCCTGTTACATTGGGGAACATATTGTAAGACCCACTGACAGGGTGACAAATTCCTGAGATTGTCTGCCCAGCCTGAAATGCCTAGATGTCTCTAAAGCCCTCAGGTGCACTGCTTCTAGAGGCATTGTTTACTGCACATTCATCTTTAAATGCTCTAAATTTTTATTTTTATTTTATTTTTATTTGGGAAATTGTGAGTTGACAAAAGTACCATGGATACCATAATAAATTCCCATACATTGCTCCAACAGCAATACCCTACATTTTTGTGAAATATTTGTTATGAATTATAATATTACTGATATCTATAATCCATAGCTTATATTTGGTATATTTTTCAGAAAAATTATCCTATTATTATCACCATGTATTAGTCTTGTATATTTGTCATAGCTCATGACAGGATATTCTCATATTTATACTCTTTAACACAGTCTATCATTCACCATGGGGTTTACAGTGTCATACAGTCCCCTGCCTTTTACAATCCATCCAAAGTGTACACTCAGTGGCTCTCAGTTTCATCAAAGAGCTGTGCTGTCATCAGCTCAGTCCATTTCAGAATGTCTTCATTACTCCAAAAGGAAAAGTCCCATACCCCTCCATTATTGACTCTTAGCATTGATATAATACCCTTTTTTTGTCATTACTGTAAAAATATTACAATATTACTAGTAACTAGTGTCTATATGTTATAGTAGTTATATTTTTCCATGTGTCTTCATATTATAACACCTTGTAATAGAAAAACATTCTTGTCCCTCTATTTGTACTGTTAACCACAATCATCATTTACCCCAGAAATCACTGTGTTATGTAGTCCTTAGGTTTTCCTCTAGCTGTCTTTCAAATGACATTAACCTCTCTACGCTACTCCTTTCAGCTGCAATCACATTTATAAATCAGAAGTGTTGATTATTCTGACTATAATTTGTTACCATGAACTCTAGCCATTTCCCCACATTTACTTTTGATAACAAGTGACTCTTGGGACAAAGTTCACCATATAAGCTGGATTTTTATCAATACATATACTCACAAGGGAATTTTGTGCTTCCTGATCTGACAAATGTAAACTACAAATTATGTTTCTAGCAGGATGTATTGGGGCCATGATTCTAACCTTGTATACTGACAACAACTAAACCTGAAGTTGTGAATGTAGCACATTTATTTAACGAAGAAGTGGAAAATAGGAAATTGAGAACACATTTAAATGATCTTGATATAGCAATAGTAGAAACTGAATAACTGTGTGGAACAAATGCCTGAAATACAACTATGTTCCATACAAATGTCTATTTATTAAAGATTAAATAAACATGTTCAATAAGCCTGTTCATCTTTCATTTCTTCTAAAATCTTTATTAGATTTTAGTCCAAGTAAAATTCACTTATATTTTATCCAGATAAAGATTCCATAAAAATAATCTACAAATAGAAAAGTTATGCTCCTCAGTGGAAAAAACAATGTGATGGTACTCATGAATTGATATGTATACATATCAGAAGATACAATATTAAACTCTAGTGAACAGGAGAAGAGACCTTCAGTAATAGCACATATGGAAGTACAAAGAAGGATTGGTGCTCTTGGAAATTTTAAAATTCAGATGAATGGAACCTTTGGCAGAGGGAATGAATTTGTAATGCTGAAACTTGGTAGGTTTAGATTTGGCTTAACAATTTAACATAAGCAGTATTCAACTTTCAGTATGCTGCCTTGTGCAGGCTTAAAAATATCTGAGTGTTTCTCTCTATAGAAATATAAACAGAAAATTGTCAGGGAAAACCATGAGCAGCTTTTGTGAATTGAAGCCTGAAAGGAAAGAGTCCTGCTACATGGTATTGATAGCACCAAAGCAAATTGTTATCAGCTCCATTTCTAGATATCCCTAAACAAAAGCTCACCAGCCATTCATCTTCAAGGTATGGAGACTCTCAGCAGCTTTCACAATTTTAAACATTTCATGACTAAAAAGGGTTGGAAGAAATCTAGATTTTAAATAAGAAAGATGATAATTTTTAAATGATACCAATGTACTGAGACAATTAAGTGGACAGTTGGACATTGTAAAACCTGTACATATACTCAGATATACTCAAAAAGATAAAGGATGATTTTGCATCTGCATTTTGCTATTATAAAGTAAATCAGAGACATAAGAAAGTTAGAGTGCTAAGGTGAGTTATATTTGTGTATGTACATAATTTTAAGCATTAAAATATAATTTCGGATAGTTTAGAGAGATTTGAAGATCATTTCTCACAATATAGAATAAAAATATAAACATGTAAAAATTATGCAAACTGACAACATATGTCCCATAAAGCCAGAAGGAGGTGTGAGCAACCAGGATATCAGCCAATCATAGAAAGGAGTCAAGAGGCCACCTTCAGTGGATTTCTCCCTGAAGGGAGTGGAAGCTTGAATGGAAATGTGAAGCAGCACTCTGCCTCAAAGCTTTCCAAGTGTGTTAAGTTAAATGGATTCTCCAAACTGAGGTAGGGCAAGGATTTTCAGAATTGGCTATGTACTATACGTAAATATTTATAGAGCCCCAGAAGGCACTGGGAAGGAAACAGTGAAAAAGATGGGTGACATTTTTCCTCTCACCCCAATGAAACTCTGCTAAGCACATTTACCATGTACTGTAGTATTTTCTGTTAATTAAACTTCTTGGTATAAATAAATTGAAAAAAAAATTATGCAAGCAATAAATGGTAATTCTAATATTAAGATAAAATTGAATTTGGTCAGATGATTATGGTGAATTAGGTTGAAGCAGGCTGCATTCATCTTCCAGAAGTGGGAAGAAGTCAGAAAAACTTACTGGGAAAAAGGGAATTAGCAAGCTTGGAAGTGACTGGAGTGGAAAGTCAGTGAAATGGGTCTCAGCTGGGCACCAACTGAGAAGTGCTGGTGGTGATTGTCATGAAAGCCTAGGAGGTGGTGCCTAGCTGGACTCAGGGGGAGCAACGGGGTCACAGAGTAATCAGGTGGACAATGAGGTGATGCCAGTTGGGCACATGGCAAGGGCCATAGACTGAATGGCATGGGTTACTTGATTGGGATGCCCAGCTGGGCACCAGGGGAGTGGCACCAGCAAGGTAGTATGGCACCAGCAGTGTAGGAGGCACCAGCAAGGTAGTGGGACACCAGCAAGGTAGGGGGCATCAGCATGGTAGTGGGCCATCAGGACAATCCACATAGGTGGCCAGTGTGGAGAGGACTATACTGATGCTGGTGGTGTTAGAGGGAGGCCTGGATTAGATTTTTTTCTTTCTCTCCTCTTTCAGATAACTGGGGAGAGGTAGAGCTGTTAGCCAACAGTTGATAACAGATGGCCAGAAAGGATGGGCATAAGCAGACACCTGTGGCCTGAGAGAGAGACCCATTTTATTTTTTCCCTTTCTCACTTTCTTTTCCTTTTTTTCTTTCTTTTTCCTCTTCCATTTTTGTTCGTTCCCCCCTTTTCTCCTAATCTTTTTTTCTCATTCTTCTCTTTCTTTTTTTTTCCCACTTATATATTTATGTTTCTTTTATCCATTTTCTTTTTTCTTTTTTCTTCTCTGTTTTTACTTTTTATTTAACTGCCTTGTTTTTTATCTTTTCTTTTTTCAGTTAAATACAAGAATTATAAAGATTTAGGAGAGCTGGAAACAAGTTTCAAAGAAGAGACTTACCACTAAGCCAAACAAAAATAAAACCCTATGCCAGAGAGGGAAACTGACCAACAAAGTTAACCCCATCAAGATAAGCAGATGCCTAGACATCAACCAAAAATTATGAAGCATAATAAGAGACAGGAAGCTATGGCCCAGTCAAAGGAGCAAACTAATAAGTTGCAGAAGACATAAAATTTGGAAAAACTAATAAAAAAATCCATACAAATCTCATAACTCAGCTCAAGGAAATGAAGGAAGAAGAGATGAAGGATATTAAGAAGATGCTGGGTGAACATAAAGATGAAATTGTAAACATGTATAGAAAAAGAACAGACCTTATGGCAACAAAAGGCACAATAGAAGAAATTAAAAATGTAAAAGAACCATGAAATAGCAGACTTGAACAGACAATGCAAAGAATTAGAGAAATAAAAGATAGAACATCCAGAATTGTACAGATAGAACAGATAGAAAATAAACGAGCAGGGTGTATTAGTCAGCCAAAGGGGTGCTAATGTAAAATACCAAAAATGGGTTGGTCTTTATAAAGGGTATTTATTTGGGGTAGAAGTCCACAGATACCAGGCCATAAAGCATTAAGTTTCTTCTCTCACCACAGTCCATTGCCAAGTGTTAGAGCAAGACAGCTGCCAGCTTTTGCCAGGGTTCAGGCTTCTGGGGTTCCTCTCTTTCTGGGGCTGTGTTTCTCTCTGGGTTTAGTTCCTGTTTCCTCCACAAGGTCAGCTATAGACGATCAGGCAAACGGCTTGCTTCTCTTCTCCTGGGGCCTTCTTTCCAACATCAAAACTTCTTCTCAAAAGACTGCTTCAACTGTCCTTTGCCTTGCCTTTTATATTCGATTCCCCACCCACCAAGGGGTGGGGCTCAACGCCCTAATCCTAACCTAATCATGCCAGATTAACAGATCAGTTTACAAGCATGATTCATTATATTTTTGGAATTCATAATTACATCAAACTGCCACACAGGGTATCAGGGAATTGAATGACGATGCAAAACCAACAAACATATGCATTATGTTTGAGAAGGTAAAGGAGCCAGAAAGATTATTTCAAGTAATAATGGCTGTAATTTCCTAACTCTTATTGGGGACATAGATGTACATGTCCAGGAAGTGCAGTGTACACCAAATAGAATAAATCCTAAAAGAACTACTCCAAGACATTTTTTAATCAGATTTTCAAATGCCAAAGATAGAGAATCCTAAAAGCAGCAAGAGAAAAGTGATCCATCACATACAATAGATGCTCTATAAGATTAATTGATGATTTCGCATATGAAACCATGGAGGTGAGAAGACAGTGGATTAGCATATTTAAGGTACTGAAAGAGACAAACTGCCAGCCAAGAATTCTGTATCAAGCAAAATGTCCTTCAAATATGAGGGAGAGATTAGAATATTCACAGATAAATGGAAATTAAGAGATTTCACCAACAAGAATACTTCCCTTCAAGAAATTCTAAATGGAGTTTCTTCAGGACAAAAGGAAAAGACAGAAGAACAAGGTTTGGAGGAGAGTGTAGAAATAAATAATATTAGTAAGGGTAACTAAAAGGGGAATAAAAGAAACAAAAATAACATATGACTTATAAAACCTGAAAATAAAATAGTTGATTAAAGTACTGCCTTTACAGTAACAATATTCAATATTATTGGCTTAAATTCCCCAATTAAAAGACACAAATTGTCAGAATGGATAAAATAATATAATCACTGTGTATAACTTGGTGGCATATATTAATTTGCATTTTATTCCCCAACACTTCCAGTTCTTTCCCCTTCCATTCATAGCAACATTCTATTCCTAAGCAGTTAAAAGGCAAGGCTTGGAAACTGGTGATGACCTAGTGACTGTTGAGAAAATCTTCAATCAAACATACTTAATTTTTTCTCCAAAATGTTTAAGAACAAGCTGTTCTACTGAACTGCTTGACTACCCTAATATCAATAGATCTTTTAAACAGTTAATGTGAACATGCAACTTCTGCCCTACTACTAAACACATCTTCACTAAGCATGGCATTCTGTAAAAAGTCCCTATCTACATGTAACATGTACTATAAAAGACCACTTCATTTTGTGATGAGTACAGACAATTGAGCTTGGAACTATCATTTCTTCTACTGCTACCAAAGATAATAAGCCTACATAAGCCCCCTAATAAACACTCATTTGTTCATGAAGCTAGACTTGTCCAACTCTATTTTGTCTGATGTATCCCTCACAGTTCAGCAGGAAACCATCCTTTTATACAGAATCTGGATATACTCATAAGAGATGTCTACAAGCATTTCAACTTTGACCCAAGGACAAAAATAGTATGCAAGTGAAAGGGTGTAATATGATTTTCGATGTGAACAGTAACCAAAAAGGAGCTGGGGTACATATCAGAAAAAATAGAATATAAATGTAAAACTATTGCAAGAGACAAAGAAGGTCACTATATATTAACAGAAGGAACAATCTATCAACAAGAAAGAACGATCATAAATATTTATGCACCTAAACAAGGTGCCACAAAATACCTGTGGCAAACACTGACAAACTGAGAGGAGAAAAGACATATCTATAATAATAGTGGATCATAGAACAAATCTTGATGAATTTAGAAAGATTTAAATTATACAAAGCACTTTGACTACAGTGGAATGAAGCTGCAAGTCCATAATGAGTGGAGAACAGAAATATTCACAAATATATGGATGTAAAACAAAATAATCTCAAACAATCTATGAGTCAAAGGAGAAATTGCAAGAGAAAGCAGTGAATATCTTGAAGTGAATGAAAATGAGAACACAATATATCTGAAGTTATGGGAGCAGCGAATGCAGTGATGAGAGGGAAATTCCTAGCCCTAAATGTCTACATTAGAAAAGATTAAAGAGCTAAAACTAAAGACCTAAATACACCCCTGAAGAATTAGAAAATGAACAGCAAACTATCCCAAAGCAAGCCAAAGGAAAGAAATAATAAAAATTACAGCAGAAATAAATGAAACTGAGAATAAAAACAATAGAAAAAATTAACAAAACCAAAAGGTGGTTTTCTGAGAAGAATAATAAAATTCACAGACCCTTAAGGAGACTAACAAAGAAAAAAGTGCAAAGATGCAAACATAAAATCAGAAATGAGAGAGGGTACATCACCACTGATGCCACAGAAATAAAAAGGATCTTAAGAAAATATAATGAAAAACACATTATACAATTTACATGAAATGAATTAATTCCTAGAAACACACAAACAATATATATTGAATAAAGAAGAAACTGAAAACCTCAACAGACCAACCTCAAGTAATGATATTGAATTAGGTCATCAGAAACCTCCCAACAAAGAAAAGCTGAGGACCAGATGGTTTCACAGGTGAATTATATAAATCATTGCATAAAGGATTAATACCAATCTAGCTTAAACTCTTTCAAAAAATTGAAGAGGCAGTACCTATCTCTTTCTATGAAGAATGAAGACAATATCACCTTAATAATAATGCCAGATAAACAATGCTACAAGAAAATAAAATTACAGACAAAGCTCTCTAATAAACTTCTACGTAAAAGTCCTCAACAAAATATTTGCAGATTGAATCCAGCAACAAAAACTAATTATACACCAAGATCAAGTGGGTTTCATCCCACATATGCAAGGGTGTTTCAACACAAGAAAATCAATAATGTAATACACCACATTAACAAATTGAAGGAGAAAAATTGTATGATTCTCTATGTGAAGAAAAGGCATTTGACAAAATACAACATCCTTTCATGATAACAATTTTGAAAAACAATTTTACAAGTTGACATCTCCAACATGAATAAAGGGCATATATGAAAAACTAAGAGCTAACTCCATACTCAATGTTGAAAGACTTAAAGCTTCCCTCTAAGATACATAACAAGACAAGGATATCCACTGTCACCACTCTTACTCAACATCATGTTAGAAGTTCTTACTTAGACAGGTAGGAAAAAATAAAATGCATTGAAATTGGAAAGGAAGAAATAAAATTTTCACTATTTGCAGATGACATGATCCTATTCATAGAAATTCTCCCAAAACTACAACAAAGGTACTAGAGCTAATAAAGAAGCTCAGATAAGAGGCAGGGTATAAGATAAATTTAAAAATCAGTAGTGATTCTGTACACTAGTAATGAAAAATCTGAAGAGGAAATAAAAAAAACTTCTATTTATGATAGCAACTAAAAATCAAATATTTGCCAATACGTTTAACTAAGGAAGTAAAGGACTTGGAGAAAGAACACCAAAAAAACATTGCTAAAAGAAATGAAAGAAAGCCTAAATAAATGAGAGGACATTCCATGTTTATGATTCAGAAGACAAAATATTGTTAAAATGTCAGTTTTACCCAAATTGAGTAACAGATTCAACCCAATTCCAATAAAAATTCCAACAGCCTTCTTTGTTTAAATGGAAAAGATTATTATCAAATTTATTAGGAAGGATAGAGGCCCCAAATAAGCATGAACATCTTGTCAAGGAAGAATGAAGTAGAACTTTCAATACAGGACACTAAATCATATTACAAAGCTAGAGTGGTCAAAAATGCTAACTACAGAACTGCCTTATGATCCAGCGATCCCACTTCTGGGTATATACCCAGAAGAATTGAAAGCAAAGACATGAGCAGGTATATGCACACCAATGTTCATAGCAGCATTATTCACTATTGCCAAAAGTTGGAAACAACCCAAATGTCCATCAACAGGTGAATGGATAAGCATGCTCTGGTATATACATACCATGGAATATTACTCAGCTATAAGAAGGAATGAAGTATTAACATATGGGATAATGTAGATGAACCTTAAAGACCGTATGTTAAGTGAAGCAAGCCAGGCATTGAAGTCCAAATATAACATGATCTCACTGACATGAATTGAGCAAATTGAGCAGACTCACAGAGCTAGAGCCTGGAGGATAGGTTTACAAGAGACAGAAAGGGAATAGAGGGTAGTGAGCCAGTGCCCATATGGGCAAAATCTTTGATACGGTGGAAGGGTGTAGTTCTGCAGTGGATGGCCATGACAGTGTTGCAGTGATGCTATTGGGTTGAGCAGTGCTGTCTTGTGAGGGAACTAGGGTGGGGAGGTTGCACTGTCCATGGAAATGTGAGGAGAGTTGGGAGAAGGAGCAGATGAACTCTGGGGATTTGGGGGTATATGGTTGAAAGTACAATGTTAGAATGTTTTTTTAAAAATTTTGGCTAGAGGGAGGGGCCAAGATGGCATTAGTGTAGGAGGGCACACACTGCAAGCTCCCAGAGCAAGGCGGATTGTGGACGGGGTCCTGCCCGGGGGTCTGTGCTGTGCACACATGGAGTGAGAAGCTTGGGACATCTATTTGCGTGGATCAATGGCGTGAAAGGAACGGTAGAGATTCGTGAGTTTTAAGGCTGCCGGTAGTCATTGGCACAGACGGCTGAGCCCTGTGGTTAGGGAGGAAAAATAAAATAAAATAAAATGGCCATTTGGAGCCACGAGCAGGGTGAAAAAGTTTTATTTTCTGGGGATCTGGCGGCCTTGGACCTTGTGTGAACAGAGCAACCGAGCTAATCAGCACCCGGTGAACCGGAAGGGGGATTCTGGTCGGGGAACAGAGCCTATTTCCCTAGTGACCCAGGAATAAGACCCGGGCCGCTGCGGAGCCAGGAAGAAGGGACATTTCGCAAAAGAGGGAGGGTTCTGTTGGAGGACAGGAAGGGTATTTTTTATTTTTCGACATCGATCTGGCTGCCTGCACCGCCCCACAGATTTGGGGAGCAGATAAGCCAACCTGAAGAAGCATCAGGCTGAGAGCAGACGCGAATCTGCACTCAGACGAATTTACTTAGCAGCCCGGTGACGCTCCAGCTCGGCTCCAGAAGGGGAGGAATCGGCCGTCTTTAGCACTCCGCATTGACTATTATCAGAGCTACAGCTAACCTGGGGAGTCCAGAAAGTGGGACGTTCTTGATTAATTTCCACGGGCCCAGCTAGGGTCCCTTCTGTAAGGGGGTTGGTCTAGAGGAGGAATTATTTTGGGTCCTGCATTTCACTAAAAAAATAAAAGTTAAAAAAAAAAAAGTGAGAAGGTCACTTCAATAAATGAAAAATAAATTCTTTTTAATTTAGTTTAATAACTAAAAGCTGCTTCAGGACCTGCATATAGAACCTTGTGGGGAAATCGATTCATAAACACAAGTAGGCAGGAAGGATCCACGTGGACCCTAGGGGAATCATTGACCCCCCTTAGCTCTGTTTGACTGCTTGCCTGTGTGGATCTTTGGTTTCTCTCTGTTTCTTTCTGGTCTCTTGCTATTCTTTCCTCTTTCTTCCTCCCTTTCTTTTTTCCGTCTATTTTTTTTTTTTAATTAGGTGCTGCCAGCTTGTCGCTTCATTGTTGGGCTTCTTTTTCAGTAATTTCCCACTCGCTGTATATATTGATTCTGCATTACAAACTATCGTTTATCCTTCCTCCATCTTTTTGCCTTCTCTTTTCTGTTGTGGCTCTTAGAGACAACATTTTTTCATAAGCCCACAACTTAAGGGTGTTAATTTCTATTCCATCTATTTTGTTTTCTTATTTTTTTTTAATTTTTTATTAGTAGTAACTTTTTCTTTTCAGACCTTTCTTTACTATTTCTCCCTCCTCATAATTCTAGCCTTCTAAATCACTATATATATATTCCTCCATTTCTTTTCCCAGTCCATTGTAGGAACTCCATATTTTCCCTAGTACTCTACACTGCCTACACAAGTTAAATATTCATCTCATTAAATCTCATTTTGCCCCTCTTCTAACTTTTATCAATATTACTATTATCCTTCTGCCTTCCTTACATCTTTTGATTCCTCTGGCCCTAACCTTTTGCCTTCAAGGGAACATAGAAAAAGCAAGGAAATAAAATAAGAAGAAAAATTGCCAAAGAGAAAACTTAACTCACACGCAGAACCAACAGCTAAATAAAATTCTAGAGCATAGAGAAAAGCTAATCAACTGAACAAACCCATCAAGATAATATGATAACCAGAGGGCAACAAAAAAATACAAATGACTCTGAAAAACTGGAAAACATGGACCGCTCCAATGAACAAAATAAAAACCAGGAAGCGATGAAGAACATCGAACAACTAATCAAAGCTATCCAAACAAATATCATGGACCAACTTAAAGAACTGAAGGAAGAGATTAAGGATATAAAGAAGACATTGGGAGAACATACTGAAGAAATAGCAAACATGTCTAAAAAGGTAATGGATATGATGGTGAACAATGGCACAAGCCAAGAAATGAAAAAGATGCTGGACTCACATGGCAGCAGATTTGAACAAGCAGAGGAAAGAATTATTGATATGGAAGACAATACAGCTGAAATCAAAGAGAGTGTAGAACAGATAGACAAAAAGATATAAAAAAATCCAGCATAGACTCAGGGAATTAACCGATAATACAAAATACACAAATATACACATTATGGGCATCCCAGAAGGAGAAGAGAAGGGAAAGGGAACAGAAGGAGTGTTGAAGGAAATAATGGCTGAAAATTTCGCAACTCTATTGAGAGAGATGGATGTGCAGATCCAGGAAGCACAAGGCACCCCAAATAGTATAAATCCCAACAGGCCAACTCCAAGACATATATGTATCAAATTGTCCAATGCTCAAGGCAAAGAGAAAATACTCAAGGCAGCAAGAGAAAAGAGAACCGTCACAGACAAGGGAAGCACAATAGATTATGCTGATTTCTCAGCTGAAACCATGGAGGCAAGAAGACAGTGGTATGACATAGTAAAAACACTAAAAGAAAAAAACTCCCAGCCACGAATTCTCTATCCAGCAAAATTGGCATTCAAAAATGATGGAGAGTTCAAAATATTCACAGATAAACAGAAATTAAGAGAGTATGTCATGAAGAAACCAGCACTTCAAGAAATACTAAAGGAATCTCTACAAGTTGAAAGGAAAAAACAAAGGAGAGAGA
>JAKSZT010054155.1:706925-756223 GCA_026826555.1 Tolypeutes matacus | reverse complement strand
AGTCTCATTTTGCCCCTCTTCTAACTTTTATCAATATTACTATTATCCTTCTGCCTTCCTTACATCTTTTGATTCCTCTGGCCCTAACCTTTTGCCTTCAAGGGAACATAGAAAAAGCAAGGAAATAAAATAAGAAGAAAAATTGCCAAAGAGAAAACTTAACTCACACGCAGAACCAACAGCTAAATAAAATTCTAGAGCATAGAGAAAAGCTAATCAACTGAACAAACCCATCAAGATAATATGATAACCAGAGGGCAACAAAAAAATACAAATGACTCTGAAAAACTGGAAAACATGGACCGCTCCAATGAACAAAATAAAAACCAGGAAGCGATGAAGAACATCGAACAACTAATCAAAGCTATCCAAACAAATATCATGGACCAACTTAAAGAACTGAAGGAAGAGATTAAGGATATAAAGAAGACATTGGGAGAACATACTGAAGAAATAGCAAACATGTCTAAAAAGGTAATGGATATGATGGTGAACAATGGCACAAGCCAAGAAATGAAAAAGATGCTGGACTCACATGGCAGCAGATTTGAACAAGCAGAGGAAAGAATTATTGATATGGAAGACAATACAGCTGAAATCAAAGAGAGTGTAGAACAGATAGACAAAAAGATATAAAAAAATCCAGCATAGACTCAGGGAATTAACCGATAATACAAAATACACAAATATACACATTATGGGCATCCCAGAAGGAGAAGAGAAGGGAAAGGGAACAGAAGGAGTGTTGAAGGAAATAATGGCTGAAAATTTCGCAACTCTATTGAGAGAGATGGATGTGCAGATCCAGGAAGCACAAGGCACCCCAAATAGTATAAATCCCAACAGGCCAACTCCAAGACATATATGTATCAAATTGTCCAATGCTCAAGGCAAAGAGAAAATACTCAAGGCAGCAAGAGAAAAGAGAACCGTCACAGACAAGGGAAGCACAATAGATTATGCTGATTTCTCAGCTGAAACCATGGAGGCAAGAAGACAGTGGTATGACATAGTAAAAACACTAAAAGAAAAAAACTCCCAGCCACGAATTCTCTATCCAGCAAAATTGGCATTCAAAAATGATGGAGAGTTCAAAATATTCACAGATAAACAGAAATTAAGAGAGTATGTCATGAAGAAACCAGCACTTCAAGAAATACTAAAGGAATCTCTACAAGTTGAAAGGAAAAAACAAAGGAGAGAGAATTGGAGGGGAGTTTAAAAACAACTGAAAAGACAAAAAGAGAAACAAAACAACATATGACATACATTAACCCAAAGAAAAAATGGCTGAAGTAAGAAATTCATTACGAGTAATAACACTGAATGTTAATGGATTAAATTCACCAATCAAAAGACACAGATTGGCAGAATGGATAAGAAAATATGATCCATCTATATGCTGTCTACAAGAAACACATTTTCAACCCAGGGATTCAAGGAAGCTGAAAGTGAATGGCTGGAAAACCATTTTATAAGCTAACAATAGCCAAAAAAGGGCAGGAGTAGCTATTCTAATATCAGACAAAATAGACTTTAAATGCAAAACTATTGTAAGAGACAAAGATGGACACTATATATTAGTAAAAGGAGTAATCTCTGAAGAAGAGAGAACAATCATCAACATTTACACACCTAATCAAGGTGCCTCAAAATATGTGCGGCAAACTCTGGAAAAACTAAGAGGAGAAATAAATGCCTCTACAATTATAGCAGGCGAGTTCAACACACCGCTATCATCATTAGACAGAACATCTGGACAGAGAATAAATAAAGAAACTAAGGCATTCAAAAATACATTAGAAGACCTGGACATAATAGACATATACAGAACACTACACCCAAATACAGCGGGATTTAAATTCTTCTTGAGTGTACATGGAACATACTGCAAAATAGACCACATGCTAGGCCACAGAACAACACTCAATGAATTCAGAAAGATTGAGATTATACAAACTAATTTCTCTGACCACAAGAGAATGAAGTTAGAAATCACTAAGGGCCAGAGAAACAGGTTAGGCACAAGGATATGGAAGATAAACAACACACTATTAGACAAACAGTGGGTCAAAGAGGAAATCTCAAAAGAAATCAGTAACTACCTTGAAACTAATGAAAATGACAACACAACATATAAAAACCTATGGGATGCAGTGAAAGCAGTCCTGAGAGGGAAATTCATAGCCATAAATTCATATATAAAAAAAGAAGAAAGAGCTAAAATTGAAGACCTAACTGCACACTTGGAGGAACTGGAAAAACAACAACAAACTAAACCTAAAGGAAGTAGAAAGAAGGAAATAACAAAGATTAGAGCAGAACTAAATGAAATAGAGAATAAGAAAGCCCTGGAAACAATAAACAAAACCAAAAACTGGTTCTTCGAGAATATCAACAAAATTGACAAAACCTTAGCCAGATAAACAAAGAAAAAGAGAGAACAGATGCAAATACATAAAATAAGGAATGAGCAAGGGGATATCACTACTGACCCCACAGAAATAAAGAGTATCAAAAGAGGATACTTTGAAAAATTATATGCCAACAAGAATGATAATTTAGAGGAAATGGACAACTTTCTAGAAACCCACAAACAGCCAACATTGATGAAAGAAGAAATAGATGAACTAAACAGTCCAATTACAAGTAAAGAGATAGACTCTGTTATCAAAAAACTCCCAACTAAGAAGAGTCCAGGACCAGATGGCTTCACAGCTGAATTCTACCAAACATTCTGGAAAGAGCTAACACCAATTCTACTTAAGCTCTTCCAAAAAATAGAAGTAGAAGGAATATTACCTAACTCATTCTATGATGCCAACATTACCCTAATACCAAAACCAAATAAAGATACCACAAGAAAGGAAAATTACAGACCAATTTCTCTAATGAACCTAGATGCTAAAATCCTTAACAAAATACTTGCTAATCACATTCAACAACATATCAAAATGATTATACACCATGACCAAGTAGGTTTCATCCCAGGTAGGCAAAGATGTTTCAATATAAGAAAATCAATCAATGTAATACACCACATAAACAGATTGAAAGAAAAGAATCACATGATTATCTGTATAGATGCAGAAAAAGCAATCGACAAAATACAGCACTCTTTCCTCATAAAAACACTACAAAAGATAGGAATAGATGGAAACTTTCTGAAAATGATAAAGCGTATATATGAAAAACCCAAAGCTAACATCATTTTCAACGGTGAAATCCTAAAAGCCTTCCCTCTGAGATTGGGAACAAGACAAGGATGCCCACTATCACTACTCCTATTTAACATTGCCTTAGAAGTACTTGCATGAGCACTGAGACAAGAAAAGGACATAAAAGGCATCCAGATTGGAAAAGTAGAAGTAAAAATTTCATTATTTACAGATGACATGATCCTATATATAGAAAGACCTGAGCAATCTACAACAAGGATTCTAGAAGTTATAAAGGAGTTCAGTAATGTTGCAGGCTATAAGATCAATGTTAAAAAATCAGTAGCATTTCTGTACACCAATAACAAGCCAACTGAGGGGGAAATCAGGAAAAAAATACCATTTACAATAGTAAATAAAAAAATCAAATACCTAGGAATAAATTTAACTAAAGATGTAAAGGACTTATACGCAGAAAACTACACAACACTGTTAAAGGAAATCAAAGAAGACTTAAATAAATGGAAAAAATACTCCCTGTTCGTGGATAGGAAGACTAAACTTCATCAAGATGTCTATCCTACCCAAACTAATCTACAGATTTAATGCATTCCCAATAAAAGTCAACACTATAGTTTTTAAGGAACTGGAAAAACTAAAAACAAAATATATTTGGAGAGTCAAGAGGCCCCGAGTTTCCAAAGATATATTGAAAAAGAAAAATGAAGTTGGAGGTATCACACTACTTGACTTTAAAACTTACTACAAGGCTACAGTGATCAAAACTGCATGGTATTGGCACAAGGATAGACCTACTGACCAATGGAACCGAATTGAGAGTTCTGATATAGATTCTCGCATATACAGTCATCTGATATTTGACAAGGCCATGAAGCCCACTCAGTTGGGAGAGAATGGCCTCTTTAACAAGTGGTGCTTGGAGAATTGGATATCCATATCCAAAAGAATGAGAGAAGAATACCATCTCACACCTTATACAAAAATCAAATCAAAATGGATCAAAGATCTAAATATAAGAGCCAAAACCATAAAGACCTTGGAAGATAATGTAGGGAAGCATCTACAGGAACTTGTAATAGGAAATGGTTTCATGAACTTCACAAAGCACGAGCAGGAAGAGAAAAAATTGATAAATGGGATCTCATCAAAATTAAAAACTTCTGCACATCAAAGGATGTTATTAAGAAAATAAAAAGGCAGCCTACCCAATGGGAAAAAATATTTGGCAACCATATATCTGATAGGAGCCTAATATCCTGCATATATAAAGAAATCCTACACTTTGAATATAAAAGGACAAACAACCCATTTAAAAAATGGGCAAGTGACCTGAAAAGACACTTCTCCAAGGAAGAAATACAAATGGCTAAAAAGCACATGAAAAAATGCTCAACATCGCTTGCTATCAGGGAACTGCAAATCAAAACTACAATGAGATACCATCTTACGCCCATCAGAATGGCAGCTATTGAAGAAACAGGAGACAGTAAATGTTGGCGAGGAGGTGGAGGAATAGGAAACCTCATCCACTGCTGGTGGGACTGCGGTATGGTCCAGCCACTGTGGAGGACAGTTTGGCAGTTCCTCAGAAAACTAACAATAGATCTTCTGTATGATCCAGCAATTCCACTGCTGGTTATATACCCAGAAGAACTGAAAGCAAAGGCACAAACAGATATATGCACACCAATATTCATAGCAGCATTGTTCACCATTGCCAATAGTTGGAATCAGCCCCGGTGCCCATCAACAGACGAATGGATAAGCAAAATGTGTACATACATACAATGGAATATTACTCAGCGGTAAGAAGGAACAAAGTGCTAACACATGGAATAACGTGGATGAATCTTGAAAACCTTATGTTGAGTGAAGCAAGCCAGGGACTGAAGGATGAACATTATATGACCTCACTGATCTGAACTGAGGAAAGTGAGCAGTCTCTGAGAACCATTGTCTGAAAGATAGGTTAACAAAACAGAGTAAGAGAAGAGCAGGCTTTGAGCCATCACCCATATGGACATAATCTATGGTAAAGGGATAGAGTGTGGCTGAATGTTGGGGGATGGGGCAGATGAGTGGTGGTGTTCCTGGGTTTGGTGGTGCAGCACTGGCGGGTGGGTGGATTAGGAAGGGCAGGTTCAAATCCCCATTGCATGTAACTGCGAATCTTGACATTCCATGGGTCGGGAGAGGGTGGTATCATGGGCCCTGGGGTGCTGGGGGGAAGGGAACAGTCAATGGGTTGTTTGGTGGTCATGGGGAAAGTTTTTCATTACCTTACATTAATGGACACATGGTAAATATCACTTGACAGTTTTTTGGGTAGGGAGGGGATGAGCAGTTGAAATACAGGGGCTTCTTTGGGAGTTGGAGGTTGTCCTGAGTACTGTTGTGGCAATGGATGTAGGCCATTTTAAATCAGCACACACCACTCAGAACTGAGTGGGAGAGAGTGTGGTCTACAGTGTGAACTGTGGTCTATGGTTGGTGGCAAGGCTCCAGGAGGTGTAAGTTCATTGAGGTTGGTGGGCCACACTATGGGAGATGTTTGTGTTGGATGTGGTGGGAGGTGTGGGAGGTGGGCAACATGGGAATCCGAGTGGGTTCCGTATAATATTTTAGGTAATCTAAGCACCTCTTAAAATATATGTATATATATATATATAAAAAAAAACATTTTTGTAAGCAAATACACATATATGCATATATATTTATATATCATTTTACAAATGTTTGTATGTATTGTGAGAATTTTGATTTTTACCCATAATAAAAAAAACAAATAAAAAAAAATAAATTAAAAAAAAATTATTAAACTGTATCATCGAAATTGTAAACTATACTGTAAATCATTGATAACGTTTAGTTGCTATATTTTGCTATCTGTATAACAGTTATAACAATGCTAACATCCAAAAAAAAAAAGGGAGGGGTTAATATGGGGTGGGGAAGGGGGGGTGGTTTGGTATCTGGGAGTCTCCGGCACTCCGTGTGTGACTTTGCTGTGACCTAAAACTTCTTTGAAAATTAAATTAAAAATTGGGAGACACTGGGGATTGAGAGGGGGAAGGTGTCACAGCACACGTGACATCCGATAACACAGTGATAAAAGGAAGGAAAGAAAAGAAAAGAGAAAGGAAAAAAAATGGATATATATATATATATTTTTTTTTTAAAGGCATTTCCTTTGCTTTTTTGCCCATTTTTTTGAATGTCCCAAACCACTGATTATATTTTGTTTTGTTTTGTTTTTTGTTTTATTGGGTTTTTTTCTTCTCTCTTTTTTTTTTCCCCTTGAGTTTCCTTATATTTGTCTCTTGCATGTAAGCTTATCATAGTTGTTTCTTTTTCCTAGTAAGTGTATTTGATTATTTTATGGACTACATGTTCATGGAGGATTTGGATCACAGAAGAGTTACAATGGGTACTGCAGGGGATTATTGGTGGGGGGTGTCTGGGAGGGGGGTTTCATGGGCATTAGTTCATCTGAATATACATGAAAGATATACAAAATCATTCAAAAGATCAAAAGATGGCGCATGGTCATGATGGGTGGACAATCACAATAAATGAGGGAATCTGAATTCCTAGCCTGGAGAGCTCTGCCACAGTCTCCAAGGGAGCGGCAATAGTCCTCTGAGTGCAGGGACAGTGTCTGTTAAAAGAGAATGACCCACTGATGTGTTCTTTTTATTGATGACTACCCTGGTGAGTCTTTGCTCTTGTAACTGAGACTTAGCCTGCAGTTGTGGTTTGCCTAAGGGTTGCCACCTGAGAGCCTCCTTGTTGTTCAAATGTGGCCTCTCTCTAAGCCAAACTCAGCATATGATTGCATTACCTTCCCCCCAACGTGGGACATGACTCCCGGGGATGAGCCTCCCTGGCAACAAGGGATTAATACCAAGTGCCATCTGGCAACACAACTGGAAAAAGACCTTGAATTAAAGAGGGAAAAGGTAAAGACAAATGAGTTCAAGTGGCTAAGAGACTTCAAAGAAAATCGGGAGGTCATCCCAGAGGTAACTGTTACGCACACCTCAGTAGGAGCTCATAAAACATCTAAGTGCCTATCACCCCACACAGAGGGGCTCCTGAGAGCTCTGGAGACACCCAGGTCCTATATAAGGGGGGATAGCCCCAGAGACTGATGCCTTATCAGTTGGCTCTATTTTGGAATCTGTGCTCCTGAGAGTGACAGAATTGGACTCAAATAAGTCCTCCCTGTACATGTTTCATCAGTCCCTTCTATTCAAACCTATATGTGATGCTGAAGTTTTTAGGTATACTTTCTGAGACTGGAGCCTCTGGCCTACCTATGTGCCAGGTGTGCATGGAATCTCGGTGGAGTTGCAACTCCTACCCTACAGCTCAATGGACTCATCCAATTCACTTGGCGAGGAGACAACGATGGGCAATGGCCATCCCAGGGAATGGAGAGGGCCTGCATCTGTAGGCAGGATCATCCCACCCACCATATCCATGGGATATAAGCCCTCTCTCACTTGGAGGTGGAGTGGACATCACCATCCCAGTTTCCTCAGGATTAGGGGAAGAACTATGGACTAGAGTGGACTTGATGGTATTCTGTTGTGCACATATGGTGATTCTAGCAATGGAAGAAATTATAACAATGAGGTGGAGCCAGTGGCCACTTGACACTTTTGGGGCAGGGAGGGGATGAGCAGTTGAAATATAGGGGCTTCTTTGGGATTTGGAGGTTGTCCTGAGTACCGTTGTGGCAACGGATTTAGGCCATTTTAAATCAGCACACACCACTCAGAACTGTGTGGGAGAGAGTGTGGTCTATGATATGAACTGTGGTCTATGGTGGTGCCAAGGCCCCAGGATGTGTAAGTCCATTGAGTGTGGTGGGCCACACTTGTGGGAGATGCTTGTGTGGGATGTGGTGGGAAGTGTGGAAGGTGGGCAACATGGGAATCCCAGTGGGTTCTGTGTAATAGTTTGGGTAATCTAAGCACCTCTTAAAATATATTTATATGTACATATATATAAATAACATTTTTGTAAGCAAATGCACATATATGCATATATATTTATATATCATTTTGGAAATGTTGGTATGTATTGTGAAAATTTTGATTTTTACCAACAATAAAAAAAAAAAAATTTGGCTAATATGGCAGAGGAACAATACTGGTTTAGGGTGTTGGATGTGGGGGCTTGGGGGGCAGAGAGCACCCAGGGCAGGCTTCTAGAGAGTATGTGAGTGTGTATCCTGTCATAGTGCATTTTATCAGTGGGTGGAGAACCACAGAATGAATGGGAAGGTGTTGGACTCCCATCCTGGGGATTCCTGCTATATTCTCAATTAGAGGGACAGGAGTATCTCAAGAGCAAAGGCAGTGCCTAGTAGGTGAGGTCAGGCCAGTATGTCAAGCCCTCAATGTTGTTGCAAGTACCTATGAATCTTATTCTTCATGGAGTGACACTTGGTGGTTGCCTTGGGTCCTGAGGGGAGAGGGAGGGAGGAATAGAGTAAATGGAACATGGGGCATTTTAGGATTATTGGACTTGTTTATCATGATCTTGTAATGATGGATAGAGGTCACATTAAATTTCATGAAAATTTATAAAAGTGCATGTATCAAAATATAAACCATAATATAAATCATTGACCATGGTTAGTAGCAATGCTTCAATATTCGTACATCAATTTTGTAACAAATGTATGATCCACATGTAAATTGTTATTAATAAAGTAAAAGGGGTAAGGAGAAGCACGTTGGGTATATGGGAATCCCCTATATTCTGTATGTGACTTTTCTGTAATCTAAAGCTTCTTTGAAAATTAAAAAAAAAAAAGACACAAGGGGAATAAATGATAGAAAATGTTACTGTACATAGAAGACAACAGATCTTACAATGATGAAAGATGTAATTCAAAAATTTTTAAATTTTATTATTTCTTTTATTATTTCATATTTATTTAATTTTTGTATTTTACTTGTTATTTTTAAAACTCCCATTATTAGTCATTTTATTATTAATTTTATTCAGCTATTTTGTTGACTTCATTTCTGCAGAAGTTTTGGATCACAGAAGGGTTACAACTCTGGCAGGGGAGAATAACTGGTGTGGGGTGCCAGTGATGGGGGATACATGGGAGGAGTTTTACCTCAGGCATACCTATAAGGCATATGAATGGATTCAAGTGTTCATGGGGCATTGTCACGATGGGTGGAGATCCACATAATAACCAAAGAATCCAATTCCCATCCTTGGGAGTCCTGTCACTTCAAGACACCATACACGAGACTCATGGTCTCATGAAATTAATACCCCCTCAGTGGGCCTTATCTAGGAATAAGAATTTCTTCCCAGTATAACAGGGGTATACTTATTTATAAATTCTCTAATCACAACTCTTCTACTTCTTTTATCTAAATCTATATTTTTCAATTAACTTCTAAATATAGTTCTCAGACAGGAAAAACTTTGGATTGTTTATATGGTGGTTGAGTCCTGAATCTTAGCCAATATGTGTCCAAATCCTATGCTCTGGTTGTGTGGGTCTACCCTGAATTAGGAGGATGGATCAACTCCACCCCTAAAAGCAAGAGTATCTTCAACTAAATGGAAGCATTTCCATTCCCCTCCCAACAGGATACCTACATCCCTTTACAGCCTGAAACTGTCAGAGCAGACCTAGTCCCAAACCCCTCAAGATATGCCTCTCAGATTATGAAGATTATTAGTATGACTGCCATCATACTAATAGGAATGAACAAAAATGGAGATGAGGAGTGAAACCACTGACCAAAGCAGATGTGTTATTACTATAGTTGTTAAGTGAGTTACTTTTAACATGGATATAAATAATAAATTTTTAAATGAAAAAAAATGTATCTCAGCTGGTTGGAGAACAACTTCAGAAGGAAATAACAGATGGTATGAATGTAAGCACTTATCTTCAGGAAATTCTACAAGTGATCCTCAAGAAACTGAAATGGAAGCAAAGTATGCAAGAACTGAAGGAACCGAAAAAAGTGCTTGAGCACTCCAATGCCAGAATGAAAGAGGTTGGGGAGGATAAAGTGGGCCAGATAAAATCTGTCACTGAAACTTTGCTGAAGGTCTTAAATTTGCCTGATTACTTTAGAGAAGTGCTTATGGGAGATAACCACTTGAAATTAGACAAAAAGAGGGATCAGAAAATGGAGAACACATAGTCTATGATTTGGCATTTGATCTGAATGAATTCATAATATTGTGAACTTAAATGTTTCCACTAAAAGGCTGGAGTTAGGAAAACAAGAAATATCCAAGAAAATACATGAAGAAAATCAAATGACTTAAGAAATACAGGGCACATAAAAAGTCCTCAGAATGAGTAAGCATCTTTACCATCTGAAGATTTGCTTCTAGAAAAGGAGATTGAGAAGCTTCAGATGAAACTTCAAATACATCCTGAGGGCCATGAAAAACATATGCTGTGGCTTGGGAGCAATTCAATTGAAGAGGAATCTTAATACTCAGAGATGGAGAAGAAACTTTGCAAAGTGTATTGAAACATGAACTACACCTATCAGAAGCACAACCTCTACAAGAAGTTTGCTGAGGACCTGGACAAAGAGTTGGAAATAACCAATTCCTTCTATAAACCAGATTCAACCCTAAAAGAAGACAGCTAATAAAAGGGGTCTGGAGGCTCTTTTTCCTGAGAAAATGCCCAAAAAGCTAGGAAAAGAAAGCACTTAAAATGGGGAGACATGGGTGGAAAGATTTGAAGCCCCAGTTTTTCTCAGGTGTCCCTTTTGCCACTGATATTCCATCTGCAACCTTCAGGCACCTGAATGTTTGAATCAATCTTCAGAGCTGCTGACCACTCATCATCCTCAATTACAGCAGGACATATGTTGGGATTTATTTCCTTTTAAAAGTAATTTTGATTTATCTAATTTCAGTTAAATACTGTCACTCAATTGATAAAATTTATGTTCTTATTGAACTTTGATATTACTATAATTTCTAGGAGAGTATTTTACAAATATATATTTGTCTGTTATAGCTGTTCTGAATAATTGCATTTTATTTGAATCTGTAGAAATAGATACTGTAACTATTATGTTTTAAATGAGAAAATAGTCTACCAGTAGTTTTGTTAATGATAATCTTGATGTTGAAATATTAATGCATTTTTTTGTGTGTGGAAAACAAAAAGAATAGCCCCCCTAAACAAAGCAAAAGAACCCTGTACACAAAAAAACTAGTGGCATTTCTCAGTGCTCAGAACTATAACACATCTGCATCAAACACAAGGTTTCATTTTAAAAGACACATCAGAAACATTATCCAATAAATATGGCAGAGCACATCAGTACCACTTTTTCTTGGATTGTTTTGAATAAATCATAACATCTTTCTTCTATGGGAGAAAATTAAGGTCTCTCAACTGGCCTCTATAATGGCTCTCATACTTCCCTGAACACCGACAGTAGAAGTTTCAGGGAGGCTGGCATTCTGTGTGAATTAATTTCCTCCTGAGAAGATGTGCTATGAAGAATACCAGACTGTTGTAGAAAAATACTACTGTGTGTGTGCAGAGTTGATCGCCTGCCTAGAAAAAAGAGACCATTTCTAACAATAATGAGGAAATAATAGAGAGGTAAAACATCTGTACAAAGGACTCTAGAAAAATGTCATACAAGTATTTTGTGCATAGAATTAGAAATACTTTCAAATCATTGCTGGCATAAAACTTGAGATTCTCACTATTTGAGATTCTTAACTACTTCTTTCATATAGTTTGTTTTTTAGAAGGCCTTCAACTGGAAAGCATCAAACAAAATAACAAAGAGTATATCAAAACTTTTCACACAATGAAGTATACATGTGATGATCTACCTAGCACTATGAGAATTACTTAAATCTACCCATAAACTATTTTTCTTATTCTTAAGTATAAAGGATGTATCTTTAGCAACCATAATTGTAGTTAAATTTTTAAGTTTACCTTTAAAAATGAATTTGTTATTTTAAAATTTACAAGACATAACTAGAAAAATTATTCATGCTAGAAAAATGTCAGTTTCTTGATTGGCACAGCCTACCACATATAGGGTACATTAATTTAAACTCATACTTAAAAATACCAGTAAAGAGCTAAAGAAATTCATAAAATAAAATATCAAAAAGTAAAGAGTATATTTAAAGGAAAGACAAAAATCACACTATTTATCCAGTTGCTGAATGTAGGCTGAAGTTAAATGAATACTAAATGAGTATCAGTTTCTTAATGTTGAAGATTCTTAGTAAAAAAGCAAACTTCATGGGATTTAATTGAGGTATAACATGGCTAATTAATGCAACCCACATAATACTTGTACAACCTGTGAGAATCAGAAAAATAAAACCCTTTCCATAATGAGAAGATACATTTTTATATGTTGTGTGTGTGTGTGGTGTGTGAAAAGTGTATTTTATAGTATAAGCAATCTCTGATATTCTGCCTGCAAAATCCAACTTTTTAAATTGCTATATCTCATTTTGTAGATAAGAAGGACAGATATCTAAAGAGATATCAGCCCCCTCAAATACAGGTGCCAGGTCACCAACAGAAGACTGACACAACACTGGATAGAACAGTATTTTATCCACATAGAAAACAGAGAAGGGTCAGCTTCAAATGTACACATTGGGCCCTATATATAGCATGTCTCAATCCATGGCCAATGCGGTGAAATATATTGTATGTCACACCCCATTCTTGTGTTTGTGTGTCATAGTTGAGGAACAAGACTCCCTCCAACAAAAACCAGACTGCCTCCAGTAAATATTTATATAATGTGCTGAAGGAAATAGAGAAAAGTATGTACCAGCTTTCCCCTTTATCTTCCAGGGGATTATGTTTTACCCAGCCATGCTGACATACTTGATCCCGAGCACAGAATGCATTTGTGATTCCAGGGAAAGATGGTAGGCCCTACCATAGCCTACCCCAAATTTTGGAGGGAACCCAATAGATAAATTAAATATTTTGATGAGTCCATCATCAATTTCAAATGGTGAGTTGCATGTCTGGAGCATGGAAGTCAGTTATGATGGATGACAGTTGTGTGCACCATTAAAAATTAGGTAACACTTGAGGAGGGTATCAAATATGATCTCCCACAGTAGGGAGGTCAAGCATCCTTGGAGGAGGAATAGAAACCATCTACCTTATCCATTGCCTAGCCCAAATTAGCTGACAAGGTCAAAGGTTTATATTATTTTAATTTTGTGACTGAACTGAATTGCATTTTTCATGTTCTGTATTTTAATTAATACATGTACAGATTTATTTTATGTAAAAGCAATATTGTTTTCTGACATAGTGCATGCACCCACTGCTTGTGTCTTCCAAATATCCCAGTCTCTAGTCTTTTGGAGGGCAGTGGCTGCTGCACTGTCTACCTCATTTTTCTTTTTTTTTTTTTTTTTGGTTTTGATTAAAGGTGTTGCTCAAATGTGGTCTCTCTCTAAACCAACTTCTGCATAAAATCTTACTATCTTCCCCCTGGCAATGGGACATGACTCCTGTGTGTGAGCATCCCTCACACAAATGGATTAATACCAAGTGACACCTAGTGAAGAATTTGCAAAAAGACCTAGACCAAAAAGGGAAATATTAAATACAAATTAGGTTTTATGGCTAAGAGATTTCAAAGTGAGTCAGGAGGTCATTCCAAAAGTTATGTTTATGCACACCTTAGGAGAACCTCTCTGACTGCCACAATAAACAGTGCCTCAAACAAGGGAGCTCCTGAGGGTTCTAGAGTTCCACCTTTATTTCCCATGCGATCTAAGCACCTCTCTGAAAATGCATTGTCCATGTTGTTTAACTCAGATCTTTTGGCCCAAGTCTTCCAGTCCAAGTAGCAAAATCCATCTTGAACAAACATGGCATACCTTATAATGTTGCTCATCTATCCTGAAGGGTTGGTAATGTCAGACGTAATTAGAGTTACACTAGTGCCAAGTATTTTGAAACCCCTTGCCTCATTCATTTGGAGTCCCACAAGAGGAAAATATCTGAAGGTCACATCACCTCCAGGTTGGAATTGGTGGGCACTTGTGTAATACTACAGCAGTCCAGACCACTAACCACACCTGGAAAATGTGCTCCAGTGGAATAAAGAAAAAGAGCAATTGTGTATACCGAGATTGGAATTTCTCAGGTGTAGCCTAATAAGGTGATTTCTTGGTTCTCCACTCTCTCTAAGCTCAGCATTTTTCAACAAATGCTGCAGCTCTGTGTGTTCTTTTTGCTGGAGTGCTGTGATTAAATAGTTTTAGTTAGGTGACAGTACCAACCAGGAAGCTGTCTTTTTTGATGGCCATTGCATAGCTGTGGTTTGAGTCTTCTGTTTAATTGCCCACTTTGTTTGAAGGGGATCATAGCAAGCACGAAAGGTCTGTATTTTATGTTGGATATGTGCCCATTCTTGGGTCTTGTTTTCTGTAAATGAGGTAACTTGATTTGATTTGATTTGATTTAGGATGAGTATTTGAATATGTGGCACAGGTGTTTCTCTGAGGCTGCAAAAGTGGCCTTAGCATTTGTATAGTGCACGGAATTGTCCTATATCTGGAGTATGAGTCTGCAGCATTAAGACAGCACTGGAACTCATGTCTAAGGGCAATGATTTTATGTGGTAGAAATGTCACAAACATTTGGTCTATGGTGGTTATTCTCATGTATCAACATGGCCAGATAATGGTGCTCAGTTGTTTGTTTAGGCAAGCACTGGCTTAATTGTACTGTGAGGACATTTCATGGACTTAAATAATCAGTGGATTGATTTCATCTATGGCTGATTTCATATACAATCAACTGAGGAGATTTCCTTCAGCAATGAGAAACTTCTCATCCAGTCAGTTGAAGGCCTTAAAAAGATATGTGATTTCAGACATTAGGATAGAGAATTCCTATCTCTATTTCAGCCAGCAAGGTTCTAGTAGGGTATTCTTTGAGGATCTTCATTAGGATTCCTGGCTTGAATTCTGCCCTACTGAATTCAGACTCATACATGCCCACAATCATGTGAAACAATTATATAATATCTCATAATATTTACAGATATTTCCTGTCAGTTCTCTTTCTATAATAAACCCTGTATAACACATGGGAACTGTGCTCCAGCTGATGTGTCCCAGCTCAAAACCTGGCATGATCTGGGCTCATTGGAAAGAATCACATGACTGTGTTGCATTGTTGGATTTTACTTCTTTAGGGTGATTCATTCTGATTTGGCCCACTCTTGCATCTGATGTGTATTTCCATGTCCCATTCAATGGTGATCTGGCAGTCAATCATGACAACCTGTTGGAAACCTACTTGGTCAGCAGAGGATTTTATTTTTGGTTCTGCTTTAAATGGGCCTTTGCCATGGACATCAACTTAGGTGACATATAGATCTCATTTTCAACTTATAAGCTGTTACTTTAATCCCTGTCCCCATAGTGGGAGCTGCTATTGACAATAACTTCTGTTTGTCTTTGCCTGGTATGCTTCTCTGAGTATTGGCCCAAGTAGTCCCTAGAAATTGTAACTGTTGGGCAAACTCCTGTACCTTCTCAGTGTTGATTGCCAAATCTGTAGTTGTTATAATATTTATGAAGTGTTGTGGGGCTTGTTAAACCATTTTTTTGTTGTTGTTGGAGAGTCTGGCAATGAGGATGCCATCCATGTAGTGGATGACAACTACTTTGGGGATATATGGACTTCTTATAAGCCTAGCCTTACCCACTGGAGATAAATTGGAGGAGAGTTAAGATATCTCTGGGCGACAACAGTAAATGAATACTGGAGGATGTTCTACCTGAAAGTAAATTGAACTTGTTCCTAACTCACAGAGGGATAGAGAAACTATTAGCCAGGTCAATAACAGCATCCCCAGTGTGGGCTTCCACCAACTCAGTGACAGCAATGATATCAGGTATTGCAGGGATGAAGGGTAACAGTCATAGTGTTCCTTTGAGACGGGCTTGCTAATCTGCAACAGTGATGTTCTCAACACTCCTGCCTGCAGTAAATGGGAACTGACAAATTAATATCCTATTTTACCCACCAGCTAGGTGGAAACATTTTTGTTGAAATATCTTGCAGGGCTGTGACAACTCTAGTGTGAGCAGGTGTGGACATGCCCTGCAGTTATTTTTCAGACTTCTCACCCATCAACTGATGGTGCTGATTTGTGATACAGGCAACCAAAATGTCAATACTTATGATGCACCCTGTGGTGGGAAATATGGTCATTGGTGTCCAAAATGGCCTAAATGGCTCCACCTAGAAGTGCATGAGCACCTGCTTGTCATGGATCACCATGTACACCTTAGATACCTACCAGTTTGCACTTGTCCCTGAGGACACTGAGATTACTCTCACTTGGGCATCTGATTCTAAGAGCTTAATGAAGGTCTGGATTCCCCATTTTTTCCCTTTTTCCCAAACAGGAACATGGGACTGCCAATCTCCAGCAGGGACCCAGGGATGTTGGCCCCACCCTTAATCATTTTTTATAAGGGGATTATATTATAGTACATATGAGTGGGGTTATTGTCCCTCTCTAACACATCATGCTCACAGTTGGAATTGTCATTCCCCCATTCTGATCTGAAAACAGGGAGTCTTATTAGCTGTCATTTTCCAACTCCTACAACTTTGTTCAGGGACTTAGAGGGTGGTGAGTGATGCTTGATTTTAAATCTTTTCAGTCCTTTGTGCCTCTTCTTCCTTTAAGGTTAAAACTAGGGCCTTAACACCTAACTTAGTGGGACTCCCATTAACCCATCTATGTTGGCTGAGTTCTTCCCTATAGATTTCCTTAAATTCTGCTCTGTTTTTCTCTTGAAAAAATAACCAAAACCACATTGTCCAGTCAGTGGGACATGTAGCCTCCTTTGTCTTTCCCTGGTTGCTCTTTTTGTTCCCCTTATGGCCCTTCAGGTGGGGCAGTTTCCCATTCCAGGGCTACAAGCACCTGTCCTTCCAAGTCTGCCTTGGTGGAGAAGATTGACACCTCACTGTTATTTCCACCCCAGAGCTGGACATTATGAAGGAGCTTCCTTAACACTTTTCACCATCATTCATGGGGACAGAAAAAAAACAAGACAGGGGTTCTTTCAATTGGTGAGGGCCCTCTTTCATGAATTTCTCCAGTGTTGACCAGATAGGATCATCTCAGCCATATCCTGCCCCAAGACAGGGCCATATAGTCAAGTATGTATCATCTTTACCTTCAGTGCAGTTACAGCTTCATATACAGTTTTACTTTCATATAAATCTCTCACAGTTACAAATGCAACCCTCATACTTCCAGCAACCCAGAATAAAAGTGGCCTAGTTCATCACTCTATCCTATCAGTTGTTCTTTCTGATGCTGGCAAAAATACCTTGAGCAGAGTGTCAGAAATCATCTTTTCCATACTGCAACCCTCAACCCTAGACATCTGAATCTGCAATGTCCTCACATTGAACAGATGTGCCAATGTCACTGCATGAACTTCCCCTGACTTCTGTCAACATCTATCTTTTTAACTTCCATATTTTAATCTCAGAAAATACCTCATTATAACAGTTGCAATTTTGGTAATGCCAAGGGTAGTTGGCAGCTGGTTCTTGCAAGCAGCCCAAACATGGTGGATCATCTACACAGGGACCCTAGATGTTCCCCTTATCATTTGCAACTCTTAAGACACCTATGTTTGCTGAGGGCAGACATGTGCACTGGCAGCCAGGAGCCAGTGTATACTATCCCTACCTTCGTAGAACCCATTTTCATCATCACCACCTATATCTACCACATTAAGTCTTCCCTGTTAATAGGAGGCTGCTTACATCTCACTAGACTCCACATAGCCAGAGATAAGCTAACTCCTCAGTCAGCCAGTCACCCCTTTGGGGAGCTGACATGAACCTGTGATGAACAAACTAGAAACCTATTAATCCATCACCATGGGATGGTTTACTTGTTTGGGGACCCAGCCAACATGGCCAATCTGTCTATCAGAAAGAGAGACACTTAAAGAGATATCGGCCCTCTCCAATATAAGAGTTGAGTCACCAACAGAAGCACATCATACACAGCCCTGGATTGAACAATGTTTTATTCACAAAAAGAAGATACACATCAAGTTCAGCTTCTCTACTTGGCATTGGGTTGCCTTAGCCAGCAGGTCTAAATGTATGGCCAAAGCAGAGAGACATTTTAAGTGCAGTACCTTCTCTTTGTTTGTGTGTCATAGTGGAGGAAGCAGGTTGTCCCTACCAGGGAAAATTATATAAAACCAGGGAAAGGGATCATAAAACATGCTCACCACAATAAGACTGCCTCCAGTGAATATTTACATATGCTTAAGGCAATAAGAGAAGGAATGTATCAATAGTTAGTTTCCTTATGTACAAAGTTGTATTTTATATTGTCAGGCCAAAAGGAGGCAATTGTGCTTCCCATCTTAAGGCAACAGGCCATGCTAAGATTATCTTCTACTACACACTTCCTTCTGTAATTAATTTTTCTTCATTGTACAGAAGGTCTGAATGAATTGTGCATGGCATGTGCTTTCTTAGCCATATCATATGTAGAGATCAAAAACATCCAACATACAAAAGATATTCCACGTTGAGAGCCAATTGTTTATATTCCATTTTTCAAAAAGAAAAGCAGTTTTGCATGGATCCAGTGTCATCCTTATTCTGAAGTTGTGCCTTAATACCATTTTACTGTTTACTACAGATATATGTATAATGATGAATGCAAAAATGTGATTTTAGTTGAAATTTTAAATTCAAAACATTTAATATTTTCTTCCAAGCTGACAGTATCAAGTCTCTTGATAGTATCTCAAATGATTAGGTACCTGTTAAAGAGCTCATCTTTGGTTTTCTTCATGTGATATCATTGTTTTCTTTTAGCTCAAAACCATCTGAAATATTATCCAAAGCATTAAACAATGTGAAAATTTTTCCAGATAAATGCTTGAATTATACATCAGTATGAATTTGAGAAAACTAGGATACAGAAATTTATAGCTCACTATCACATATGCAAACAGAAACCTCAAAAGGGTATGTATTATTCAAACTATATATTAGCAGGAATAGATTCAATTTTAAGATCATAATATCAAATATAAATTATACTTCATTCTAATTTTTCAGAATTTATAAAACCAAACTATTCTTGGGAGCTTAGAATATCTGTGGAACAATCTTCCTAGAGCAGTGTTAATCTCTTTGTTCCGCAAGCTATAGATGAGGGGGTTTATGAACGGTGGTACCATAGTGTAGAACATGGCTGTAATAAGATTACTCAGAGATGCTTCATTTGCAGTGGGACCTAAGACAGCAGTTAACAAAGAAATCACAAACAAAATGAGAACTGCCAACTGTGGAGTACATGTGGATAAGGCTTTGTTACGGGCTTCCACAGAATGCATCTTAAGTACCATAGAAAATATGTCAATATAGGATTTAAACAAAAGAACAGAACATAGTAAGATAATACAAGCACTTATAGGCAAAGCTATAGACTCAGAAAATCGAATATCTGAAGAGGAGATCCTTAAAATTTGAGACACATCACAGAAATATTGATGGATCACATTGGACTCTGTGAAGGGAAGCCTGAACATGGCGACTGTATGGATAGCAGAATAGACCAAAGCACTTGCCCATGAACCACCAGCTGCCTTTGTGCACAGATGTGGGGTGATGGTGAGCCCATAGTGCAGAGGGTGGCAAATGGCAACATAGCGATCATAGGACATCACCACAAGGAAGGCCAGCTCTGCTGATCCAAAGAGGATAAACAGGAAAATCTGAAAGGCACATGCTAGGAGAGAAATCAATTTATTGCCTGTCAGAGAATTCACCACCATTTGGGGAAGATTAACTGAAATGCAACAAAGATCTATAAGAGATAAATTGGCAATAAAGAAATACATTGGAAAGTGTAGATGTGGGTTGGTTGCAATGGCAGTAACAGTTAAAAGATTCCCAATCAGGGCACCTAGATAAATCACTAAGAACATCAGACCCTGCAATACTTGGAGCTTCCGGGAAGTTGAGATATCCATGAGGAGGAATTCTGTGAATATAGTGAGATTTCCCATGTCTTCTAATATGTTGCAGTTTCCCAAAAGTCAAAGTATAATATGATAAAATATGCTAAAAAATAAATGGAGACAGCCCATATTACTTGCAAATAAAATGCCACCATTGTTATTAATATATGGCTTTTCTTTAGGAATTCAGTATAAAGTAAATGGGAAAAGATACTTTGAAATCAGTGAATGCACATATTTCTCTTTTCATTTTCTTTCCTGTAACAATATATCAATTTTAACTTTCTCAGGATCAGAGAATGTAAATTCATTAAATGATTTAAAATAAATCAAGACATAAACTGGGCCTGGACATATGCAGTGATTATTTTCTCATTTTCTTCATTAGTGAATGGTCATCCAGATGTAATGTGTAAGACCCTCTGCATAGTCCATATGTTTGTAGACTCCACAGCTATTGCTGAGGCTGCTTTTGTAGCCTCAGACTAGTATGTTTACTGACATTTCTTGTTCTTTGGTCAGCTATCTTAAATACTGTTCTTATTTAATAAAACTAATCATTTGTTCAAAGGTTCTTTTGGGAATATTTAATCTAAAGGAGTCTAGATAGAGTATGCCTCACTATTCTTTAATTTCAGTTGTAATATTAGACATCCCTGTGAAAGCTTTCTTTTCTCTTTTGTCTCAAAGTCCATAAATGATTTTATTTAATTCAAATAATAATCAATTCCATTTTACTGTTATATTGTGATCCAGAGTTTCCTTGCTGTCTGTCTAGTACAACTTCTCAACTGTACATTGTATCTAAGACATGCATCCCACCTGACATCACTCCTCTTCAAAGCATCCTTCCTTCTTCAGGCATGAATTCCAATATATGATGAAGAACTAATTTTTGCCCAGCTCTCTTGCCTAGATGTTTTTTAGATTTTACTGAATTCTCCTTACTCAAAATAACTAGTGTAACACAAATATTTTTCTTGTGCTTGTCTTGAAGTATTCCATATCATAAATAAATACATTGCATCTGAATTACACTTTCAGTTCTAAAACTAAGTATCTTGAGGTATATCATTTCAGAACTACTTAATTCTTATATGTGGAAAACTTAGAAGGATAATAACCATAAGAATATTAGAATATACAATCTTATTAACCTTTTATTTATGTAATCCATTTTAATGAAAATTGTATGCTATTTCACTGTATTATTTGTGGACAATAATAATAATAACCATTGATGTTCTGACACAATTCACCTCATTGAATATGCTCATATGAATTTCTAGTAAATTTGTAAAATGTTTTATGCAAGTTTTTTATTTAATAATCTTTCAGTTATGCATGTTACTTTTATCAACTTCTTTTTCATCAATAGTAAAAGTCTTATAGGCAGAGAACTGTATTAAATGTCAAAGACAATACTTGGTGTTTAAGTTGACACTGTTGGTCAAAGGGCAGGTTACTGGACACATTCAAACTTCCAGATGAAATTTTAAATTTCCTTTATCAAAATCATGCATTGTAATTGCTCTTTTGAAGTCTCATTCCTACTCTCCATCTTTACAGATTGCCCTTTTCTCCTTGTTCTGTACAAATTCTCAAGTTTCTCTTCTACTTCAGAGTGCAGTGTGATGGAAAAATTCATAGTCTTGGGTGTAAGAGGAAAATAGAGATTTCAAGTTTTTTTTTCCCAGACTTTACCTCAGGAATATGTAGAAATTATTTACTTCACAATTTCACAATGTGGGAAAAAAGAAAATGAGAGGAATTCTTCATGAATTGTTAAAAACATGAAATGTAATAGTATATTCAAAATCTACATAAAGCCTATCTAGTTCCTAAGATCCAGCAAATAAATATAAGATTTTGTTCATGTAAAAACCTCACTATCTCAAATGAAGTTTTTTTTTGCTTAGATTGATTTCTATGAAATAGCTATCCTTTATAATCTAGTTCAAGTAATATTTCTTTACAAGTGCTTGTGCTAGTTTAATTTCTTGCTAATTTTTGTAACATTATATTTTCTAGATTCTGAGTCCAGCCTATGTATCACATACATATCATCAGGTACCATTTTTAAAACCAATCACCTATAATAAAGCAGAAATAGCATATGCTAAACATCTTGAGACATATCACAGCTATTTCAGTGACTTTTTTGATAACCATTTTAGAGAAAAAAACATGAATTTGAACATACAATTATACCTGATAAATAATGAATCACATTTATCTTCTGTAACATGAATATTTCTTTGGTACAATTACAGAGATTTTATAAAATCTATGATCTTGCCGCATTTTTATCAGAATAAAATTCACTGAGTCACTTCTCAGGGAGATTTACATTTAGCCTTAATCATATGATCAATTCTGCTTTTAGATTCTTCGTAACATGTTTATTCCTTATAAAGCACATATATGGATCATCTCTCTCAGGAGACCTGGAGGGATGATGATTGCACAACCCAGTGAGACCAATTTTCCATTCACTTCTGGTTGTAAGGATATAGTAGCTATACATTTGAGATTTAGTTAAATCTTGAGTTAAATTTGTAACAGTGCTTAATATCAATAAAATTAGTTCAGATTTTTTTTTCATTAAAAAAGATTTTTAAAAGTTTCATCAGTCACTATTGATTCAATACATTTTAAATGCTCTCATATTATAATTATTTATATAAAATATATAAATAAAATTGTGCAAAACCCAATAAAATATAATTTCTAATTGTTTAGAATAACATTTTGGCATCAAAGAAAGTCATATATTTATGATTTATTTTAATCAAATAATTAACAGCAAAAAAGACAAAAATTTTCCAATAACCACTAAAGTAAAGAAAAATGGGATACATTTTAGAATGGATTTTAAATTTAAAAGAAGTAAAAATGACTGAAACAGTGAAGGACTATTATCAAAGGTGTTTCAAAGGAATTCTCATACATAGTATATACAATAATAAAAGTTACAATTTTACTTTGCCCAATCCTGAAAGAAGCAGCCCATTTGTCATTTTCTGAAAATTCTCTTTAAAAAATGTCAGTCAGGATAGTATCAGAATGTGAGAGAGTTTGAGAATCTCCCAGGAAAGACTTGGAAATGCAGTCTCTAAAATAGTAGTTTCCAAATATGCCCAAAGTTTGTCAACACAGTTACATCAGTTGGGAACATTTGGTGAGCATTTAAAAGATGTTAAATCTATAAAAACAGAATTCCACTTGACTAAGTATAGGGCATTTTTGTCTTCACCACAGTCAGGAATATACTTAGAATATGTATGATGGAAACAGCCTTTGATAGGGCCTCCATGTTGCTCCACAGGTGAGAGACCCTTGCTGTACTTGTTTTAATACCAGCCCCAGTGGAGCCTACCACAGCTACAGAAGCAGACTCATCTTTTTGTTGTCAAGAGGAGAGAGGGCTATGCAAGCTGCATTACCATCACTGTGCTCCATGACTCAACATTGGTGCAATCCCTTGCCTGTGTGCACTTGGGGCTGTAGGTACATCCTGCTTCCAAGATTAAATAGCTTGGGAAGAGAGAGAGAAAGCAGCATAGGGTAACATATGACCCATCTCACCCAACAGGTGCTGACCAGAGCAGAAAGAGTGTCTCTGTGGCCTGGACTCAATTTGAGGGTGTCACTTTTCCCTTTCCACTAAGGCTTAACTCTACCCAAACCCAAATGGGCCTGTCCTGGGCCACCCTCAGAGTCCTTGTCAGAAAACATCTGTTCTTCTTGACTCTTCACACCCTCTGCCCACCCTCACACAAATGGGTGGTCCTGCTGGGATCTGCAAGGTGATGGTGTCCCCTGTGATTGACATGGGTGATGTTTGTCTTCCCCTCCCTGAGTCATGGGATGGGTCAGTATAACCTCCAGGCTTTTTAACTGAACATTTTACCACTCCATGAGGTCCCTCTGTCTCTAAAGGTACTAATGGCTGTAAATATTGGAATTCAATGGGTAATTGGAAAGAGAACTGCATTCTTAGGCCTTTTATATACCAGTGTACAGATGACTCTGATCTCCAATCCTTTCTGATTTTGAGTGTGAACCACCACCACCTCCAAGACCCTTGCTCAAACCTGTTTATGGGTTGATCCTTTTGGGAGCTTACAATTATTTTTAGATGACACACATTACTGAATATATTATTGCTATTGATGGATTTTCTATGTGCACTGCTTTTAGCCTTCACCCTCAAGCTATTGCAGGAATAACTGGAACTAGGGAAATTTTTTGGACATATGATAGACTGAACCTCCCTAATTCATGGGCTCAGTTAATGGTCTGACAATTTTGTTCACACAACTGGAAAGCCCATAAAACAAGCTCCACTGAGGAGATAAGCCATTGTGATAAAATTAGGTTTGCTCCTAATAGCTATCATATATGCATGTGGCTGCTCACTAGTAAGGACCCATCATTGATGAGGGGGAACATAAGCAACAAAGAGACCTTGCTTCTCAACTAAATACAGACTTACAAGTCCTCCACCCCAGATCAGACGTACAACCAATTTAGCCTTGGAACCATAAGAGGACAGTCCATGAGAATTTAGATGCCATTCCAAAGTGGTATACATACATGTACTGCCACTTTCATCAGAAGATTCTGGATGAGAATAAAAAAGGTCCCACCTGCCAGACTCTGTCAAGGGTGAAAATATTGCCCATCAACACACTTCTGAGCCAATAGGCTTGGAATTTCTGAGTAGGAGGATCATATCCTTCCTTTCATCCAATCCAGAGGATTTCACTGAATCCTGACTGCAGTTGACTGTTTCTGCAAATTGTCATTACATGTGTGCTACTGACTGAGGCTACATTATCCAGCCCTACAAGATGACTTTTGTGTCCTGTTTTGACTTTTTCAACATAATGCATCTGATAATGGCTCTGTATTTGTGACCCAAGATACACATTAGTGTCCCTATCATGTAACATCCAATTAACTCTCCATGCTTTAAGCCAGTTATTACTGTGCATTTTTATAGACAAAGACAGGCTAAATAAAGCTGCTGATAAATAGGGAAAAGCTAACTCCAATTCTGGATTACAATTTCCAGTGAGAAGACTCTGGTCTCCTTGCAGCAATTCCCTGCAAGTGCCCTTCTCATCTGCACATATGTTTGATCAGAAGTCTGATCCAACTCTTTTAATTGTACAGCTTTCTTTTTTTAATAATATATATTTTTAAAAAGATACTTAGATTACATAAATGGTACACAAAAAATATAGGGATTATCACACGCCCCACTCCCCACACCTCCCACATCCTCCCTCATAAATATCCTTCATTAGTGTGGCACATTCATTGCAATTAATAAATGCATCCTGAGGCCTTGCCATTATGTCCATGGGGGTACTTCAAGGGCCTTCCATCCTCTATAATAGCTCTTGCAAGACTCAAATGTGGAAGAGTAAGATAAATATTAAATTGAAATGTGTAGGAAGTTATAAAAATGTATTGTAAAATAATTTTAATAATTCAGGATTTGTGCTGAGGTAATCTGAAACTTGATATTTCTTTCTCATTGAGCTATATAAAATGATTTCCTATAAAAATATTTGTGTTCCTTTTGCATCCACCACTACCAGACAAAACTGTTAGAAATTCATTGCTTCAGGCAATTCTAAACCAAGGAATATACTAAATCATGGAGACTGTGCTTTGAACCCCAAGGCAGAAAGTCCCACAGAGGGAGGTCATATTAATGTCTTGTTAATTTAAACTAATTTATATCCTTGGTTTGCCCTAACATTGTGAAACCTCTTTATTTCAATGCATGTGCCATCTGAGATTTTACTTCTTTGTATGCTCTGACTATGAGGATACTGTCTTAGCACTGGAAGGCATTGAAGTCAGCTTCAATATACCATCCAGAGTAGTTCGGGACCTAAAAATAATGCCCTAGCCTATATAAAAACTTCAGGTAAAAGCCTCCTGGATCTCCAAAACAGACCCAATCTTTTCAAGGCTTGGTGATGTTTGAAGGTCTTGGCTATGTTCAATCCTTTTGATAAATCTGATCAATGTGCTTGGAGTGATTTTGATCATAGACTTGGTTACCATTCCCTCAGACTAAAGACCTGTTCTTTTTCACATACCCTTCAAAGTACATCCCATTCTGGTCCATGTCAGGATAGCTTATATTTCTCCCTTGGAGCATGAAAAGCCAAAGGGTATAGATGAGAAGTCTGGCACCTGATTTCATATCAGGGTGAAATCATCAATATGGTAACATAAGATAACCCCCTGGAAAAGTGACCCCTCAAAATGAACTAATAAAATGACAAATGCCACCTCTTGGAACTCTACAGTGTGATAAAGACTGTGAAGGGATCCACAAATGATGACTGGAAAAAAAAGAAAAGTAAACACCAAAATGGTAGAAGATTTTTGACATGGACCCAGCAGCCTGGAACACTTCACATCACTTGGTTCCATACACTTAATAGTTACACAAAACAATATGGCCTGGATCTCTCCTGCCATAGATGTAGACCATAAAGCCACTCACAACATCAAGTTAAAACGATACATATATCCAGGCACAGGACCCCAAGTCCACAGAGACCCAGGGCAGGGCACAAACAGCTAATGAGTGTTACATGCAAAAGTACCACAGAGAAAAAAGAGGCTATGGCATAACCATTGGCAAGAAGTGTACACACTCAATCCATTCTTTATTTGCTGGATCACCTAAATGCAATGTGAAACTTCCTAGGTTGAATCCATCAGGCTCTCCAAGGTGGATATACTAAATGGAAGAAACCAGAAGCAGAAAACCTCATGGAAATAAAAGCAGGGGAAGGACATGAAATTGAACTGCTGTAAAACAGGACTAAGCTCAGAACTAAAAATGTATAAATAAAAAGTGGCACTGAATGAGGGAGGAAATTTAAACAAATCATAGGAGCTGGAGAGAAAATTCTACAGAAAAAACAAACAATAAGATTAAGATTGCAGGAAAAGGAAGAGAGGAATGGAAGCTTTCTCCAAAGAGATATACAAATGGCTAAAAAGCATTTGAAACTATGGCTAGGAAATGCAAATCAAAACCACAATGAAGTATCTTTTAACTCCCACTATAATGGCTTCTATTAAAAACACAGAAAATTACTAGTTTTAGAGTAGATGTGGAGAAATAAGAACTCTCATTCATTGCTGGTGGGAATGTAAATTGTTGCAGCCACTGTGGAAGACAGTTTGGTAGTTCTGCAGAAAGCTAAGTATGTAACTAAAATTTAACTGGACAATCCCACTATAAGATATATAACCCAAAATATTAAAAGTGGGGTTCCAAGCAGATATTTGTATACAAATGTTAATAGTGACTTTTTTCCAAAGTGCCAAAAAAGGTGGAAGCAATACAAATGTCCAGTAACCAATGAATGGCTAAACAAAATGTGGGATATACAAACAATGGAATTTTATCCATCATTAAAAAGGAATGAGATTATGATTCATGTCACAACATGGATGATACTTGAAGACATTATGCTGAGTTAAATCCAATCTCACTGATATGAAATAACTAGAATAAGAAATTCCAAAACTTGGAATCCAGAATATAAGATACCAAGGGTTGGGTTGGGAGTAAGGAAGGCAGAGTTAAAGCTTAAATTTTACAAAATTTCTATTTGGGTTGATTTAATGTTTTGGTGATAGATGTAATATATTGTTGTAATGGTAACACAAAATTGTTAATGTAATTAATAGCAATGAATTATATATTTGAATGTGGTTAAAAGAGGAAGTTTTGGGTTGTATCTATGTTACTTGAATAAAAATTTAAGGATAAAACATAATGCTGCCCAACATGATAAATCCTATTTTAAATGATGAATGAATATTTTTTCATGAATTATAAAAACTGTACCAAACTAATGTAAGGTGTTAGTAACAGGGTGGTACGGTATATTGGAACTCATTATTTTTCATATTATGCATGGTATTTCTATAAATGTATAACTTCTCTGATGAAAAAAATTTAAAAACAATCAAATAAAGAGAAAAAATCACAAACACAAAACTTTTCATGTGATTTTTTCACTCCTGTAATTCCGTAGGCAGTTGCAAAAACTACTGGCAGGCTACATATTGGGAGAGTTGCCTTACATATGCACAATTGGTGCTCAGCCAATGTGTTGAATTTTCTGAAGGTAGTTGACATTAAAGTCCTAGTCCCATTTGGTTGCTCATGCTCTTGTTCATTCCAGCATTCCTAGGCTTTGAGCCTCCATTTAGAGGCCTCTCCATCAGGGACTCAGAACCAAGGCTATCCTCCCATGCCTCACTTGAGAACTTCTTTGCAGAAGGAGGTAGAGTATGGGCAAGAGGACCTTGAGAATACTTTCTCCACTCTAAGGAGTTTTACAAACAAAGACACACCATCCTGCTCCAGCCTCTGGATCCGTAAAACTACAGGAGCCTTTTGTTTGGGGGCCCTCAGAAGTGAGATGATCCCATTCCTGGGCTGATCCATCCACCCCTCATCAGATGGCGACTTCTATGAGGGAATGGAAGATGGGTATTAGGGGCCTTTTCTGGTTGTAAGCTCCTGCATATATTATCACAATAAGCAATCAAAAGCTTTACTGTTTACTTCCATTTTTGTTGTGACCATATTAATTAGCTACCTCCATTCCTGTCATCTCAGATCAGCTCTCTCAGCTCAGCTCATTTCCTGACATCCTCAAATATAAAATATCATTGGGTTAAAAAATCGTTCATGATGTGTATCCTTTTAATTCACCTCTTCAGTGTATAACCACTGTTTTTCACTTGGCATTTACTGCTTTTAAAATCATAATACTATCCAACAAATTAGTCCCATCCACTATTTAATTAATATGTCACATTCTGCTCCAAAGTATCTCCCTACATTATCTATAATTTTTGAGGACTGCTTGTTTTAAAATTTGTATCCTAAACTCAACAATTTCCATGTGCTTTGCTTGAAGCATTCTAAGTCATAAAGAAAAAAAAATTAACTGTAACAGTCATTTTCCCCAAAGAATTAATTTAATATTGAGTGAAGAAATAAAGGACTAGTGTGACAAAACAAAGAACACAGCTACAGACCTGCTCATATACAAGCACTTACAATGTGTCAGATGTACTGAGGGAGTAATACAGTAAAAAATAATAAGTACTTCTTATCACATATTGCTTGTGTAGTTATATAATTATTTTGGATAAAATGAAATTTCATGCCTACCTCTCACCATACAAAATAACATAGATTAAATGACAAAACAAGAAAGTAAACACTATAATTATTTTAGAGCCAAATTATTTTACAGCTTTTACCCAAGCATCAAATAGTAAACAGTTTTTGTGTAAAGATAATCAAGTTCTTAAATCCACACTCTTCCTTTCCCTTATATTTTATTTGGTCTAAGCTTGCTACATTGTCAATCTTTCTATCTATGGGTACTGGAATGCAATCCTCTTATAGGGATGAGTACTAAAATGGGAAGAATAATACAAACTACATCAAACATACCCTATTAAAATGGAAGATTTGCATAACAAACAAACAATGGGCATGCTTTTTAGCAAGAGATACATTTTTGTTTTTCTGGCCACTGAGACTAGAATTCATGGTATGATGGTTTGGAGTTGTATGTTCCCCAGGAAAAACATGTTCTTAAAGTTAATCCATTCCTGTTTAAACCCATTGTAAGTAGGACTTTTGATGAGGTTTCTTCAGTTAAGGTGTTTCCCTCCTCAATCAGGATGGCTTTTTATCCTCTTATTGGAGTCCTTTATAAGCAGAATGTAATTCAAACAGACATAAAGCCAAAGAAGGAGTAGCTAGAAGCTACCAGAAGAGAAGGGAAAGACCATGAGACACTTCAATTTGCCTTTCCATGTAACAGAGTAGCCCAGGACCAAAGATCACTAGCAGCCAGCCCCAAAACACTGGTCTTTGGGAAGAAATCATCACTTTAATGATACCTTGATTTGGGATTTCTCTTAGTCTCAAATCTGTGGCTTCTCATTGTTTAAGCCACCCCTTTGCACAGTATTTGCTTTAGCTGCCTAGGAAACAAAAACAATGGGTTAATCACTCAAATCCAGAAACATTCTTACCTCTAAGGAAGAGAGAAATAATGTCAGTACTAAAATTTTTAGTTAATCCTTTAAAATTAACTCATTTTAATTTAATTAACTCATCTATTCTCTTTTCCAAGAGATTGGGTTTTATTTTCTCATCTATATTAGATGAATGTGCATTTCCCTATGCTTTTGGAACAAGTTTGTGTTCTTTACTGCTCAATATTTGAGAAGCAGCCTCTGTTATCTGTTTCCATAATGAAAAAACTAAGAGACAACCATGTGCAAAAAGTGAATATAAGATCAAATCTGACTTGTAGCTGGGTTTAAACAACAGTCAACTGATTTGCTAGTGGATTTTGTGCTTCTTGCTCTTATTTATTTTTTTAAAAATTTCCTGATCTCAAGCATGATGGATGGAGGTAGTGTTTCTTTCCTGGAATCCATGGATCAGCTATACCTGAAGTCATGACTATAACATATCAAAGTAGGGAAGAATTGAAAAATAAATCTTGAGGAGAAATAATAATGTTCCTGAGTAACTTTGAGGAGCAAATACTTGAAGTCTGAACAGTTTTCACACATTTCTTTATTAAAATTTAGAAATTAATTATTTATTTCTCCATGAAATACTTACTTTTTAGGTCATACCTCCCTTAAATCTGGTACAGATATTTAGTATAATAAATATATATATATCAGTTAACCTGATAAAGAAACCATCAGCACAATAGTTAGAAAAAACAAAATTATGAAGACAATAGTAAGGGACTCATGAATTGATCCTAACAGATTTTTAAATAAATATATGAAAGTGTGTGCCCAATAAATGTTGGAAGAAGCCATAGGTTATAATATACATTGAAGCATAATGAGGGATAGATGCTTTTATATATCCTAAATATATATAAAAGCTTCTGGGAGAGGTAATGGACATGCAATGCTGGTGTTTATTGATTGAGATTTTGATTAAACAAGAATGAAATAGCTTAACCTCATCCTGCTAACACCAGGAGCCCCCAGCAAACAGCTACATCTAGGTTAAAACTATCTGAAGTTTCCTGTTTATTGAAATAGATACTGAATAAAATGTTGTGGGGAATCGTGGGCAGTTTTTACGTATTGAAGTCTGACAGGCAAGAGACCTGCAAAGTGGCATTGATGGGACACCCCAAAACCATGTCTGGTTCCATGCACACTCATTATTAAACAACTCATCAACCAGTTACATCCAGGGAATAGAATTCCTAATCACATTTCAATTTCCTCAGACATAATTGTGTGCAGACATCTCAAGCTTATGCAGCACTGGCAGAAATGGAGAGTTTCAATGAAAAAGAACAGAAATAAATATTTTTTAAATCACCCAAAATATGCTCAGAGAAGCCATTGGAGAGTGTCATATCATTCACTTCTATGAGATATATTCAAAAATTTAAAGGATGATTTTTTCATCTGTATTATGGTATGAGAAAAATATATTACTGACTAAAGACTGGTAGAATATTAGGGGACATTATGTATGTGTATAAACAATATTTCTACCATTAAATGTTCATTTCTTATATTTGAAGAGATCTCAATGGATATCGCTCATAATATATAGCTTTAATTCAAATATGTTAAAAATATTAAAGAAATAATTTATCTCTCTAACTCTGATATTAAGAAAGAAATTGGTGATTAAATATTACATAAATCAAGAACAAAGAACAATTATTCATTAATGGAAAACTTAAGTTGAATTTCAGAAATCCATAAAATACAATATCATATGATAAAAAGAAAATTTAAAAATTAGAAGCAAATGGTAGTAGATTTCTTTCATGAATCCTGAGAATTAAATTAAGTAGATCTCGATATACAAATATCTGGAAGGAAAAAAAACTTGAACAGAAATTCTAGATGTGAATACAAATTAAAATAAAAATAAAATATGCTGAAATATAAAGATAATCACACATGAAAAGATTAAGAAATGTATAAATTTTTATGGTTGTTAATAAAATCAGTGATGTATTTATACAAGTAACAGCTTTGAATAAGATCCAAGACAAATATGTTTTAAATACGTTTTAAATATGTTTAAAACATGTTTTAAATATGTTTTAAAATTTGTTGATGTATTCCTCAATTATCAAAATATATAAATATTTATTTTTGACATTGGATGAATATGTGCAAAGTTCAGATTTTTATAAGGATTATTATTAGTTTTGTATGACAGGAAGCCTGTTTCCTAACTAACTGCTTATATCTCAGTTGAATACTACATAGTGAACCATAATGAAATGGATTTGTCAGCTGAATATCAATGAATATAATTTCTTAAATGTCAATAATTTTTAGATAGGATTCTTTTTTTAAAAAGATTTATTTCCTTTATTTTTTCCACCCCCTTGTTTTTTATGCTTGCTGTCTTGCTCTCTGTAACTATTCGCTGTGTGCTCTCTGTCTGCTTGTCTTCTCTTTTCATCTTCTCATCTGATCCTGGGACCTCCGATATGGGAAAGAGGCACTCAATCGCTTGTGCCACCTCAGCTACCTGGTTTGTTGTGTCTATCATTGTCTCTCTTCTTTGTCTATTTTTGTTGTACCAGATCACCATGTGGGGCCAGCTCACTTTCACCAGGAGGTGAAAATCTTGCAAACTATATTCTGTGTTAAAGGGTAAGTTTTTTATAGACAACACATGAGAGATGTTATTAATGTGGGAATGGGATGGGGAAGGAGTTGGGCATATGGGAATCCTTTATATTTTTATGTAATATTATTTAATTTAAAGTTTTTTAAAATAAAAAAACAAGCATTTCAAAAACAAAAAGAAAAATAAAACGTGTCAAATATAAATTAAATATTCTTATTTTTATTTTTTATATTAGGAAAACCGCTGGGGAACTCAAAATATCTGTTGAACATTGTGCTTCAACCATTCTTAATCCCTCTGTTCCATAGTTTATAGATAGGGAGTTTGTAAGTGGGAGAATCATTATGTAGAGCATGGCCTTGAGAAGATATTTAAAAGATGCTTCATCTGCATTGAGACCTAAGACAGCAATCAATCCAGAGATTGTCAACATAATTAGAATTCCAAAATATGGGGAGCAGGTGGATAAGGCTTTATTATGGGCTTCCACAAAATTTATACTAAGCCTCATTGACAATATATTAATATATGATATAAACAATAAGGTAGAATATGTAACGTCCATGCATGCACTTAATGCTAGCACTATAAACTCAGAAAACCAAACATCTGTAAATTAAATCCTCAAAATTCGAGGTATATCACAGAAATAGTGATGAATCATATTGGACTCTGAAGGGATGCATGAAAATGGTGCCTGTGTGGATGACAGAAGAGACCAACCCACATGCCCGTGAAACACCTGCTGGTTGTGTGCATAAATGCAGGGTGATGGTGAGCCCATAACGCAGAGTGTGGCAAATGGCAACACAGCAATCATAGGACATTACCACAAGGAAGGACAACTCTGTGGTTCAAAGAAAATAACCATGAAATCTGCAGCACATACTGTGAGAGAAATCAGTTTACTCCTTATTACTTGAGGAACAATATCTGAAATTTAACATAGACCTGTGAGGGATAAATTGCCTATAAAGAAATGCATTGTGTCTTGGGTTGGTCACAATGAGAGAAACAATTAGAAGATTCTCAGTTGGTGCTCTGAGATAAATCTCTAAGAACAGCAGACTTTGCAAGACTTGAATCTCCTGGGAGTTTGAGCTATTCATAAGGAGGAATTCTTTGAAGATAGTGAAGTTATTCATGACTGCTTATATGATACAGTCTCCCTGGGAGTCAAAATATATGTTTATAAGATGATGCTAAAAACCAAAATGGAAACAAATATTGGTAAATAACATGCAAACATTGACATCTATATAAACTTGTAACCTGGAAAACATGATACAGGAAATCAACAAATGGCAGCTTTGTAAAATCAATGAATACACATATTCTTTTTTTGTTGTTCCTACTCCAAATTTGTTCAGGTATATTAACATTAGAATTCATAGCGTAAAAGAATCTGTGACATGAGATTTATTATGAGTTCAAGGTACAACAACTTTTCAATCATTTAGTCATATTTACAGTGTTCCTCAAAAAGATCTTATAAAACTGAACACATCCAGTGGTTCTGTACTGTATCTTCAATATCAAATGGTCAACAACACATGATTTGTAAGAGTTTTTCCATATTTGCTAGTGGTTTTGAACACTGCACATCTGTGACTGATTCTTTTCATGTACCAGGGGACAAGGATGATTTCTGATATATCCCATTCTATGGTGGTATGACCTAGAAATTGTTTCTGGTACACAATAAATGAATAGTTCTGAGAATCTTAAGAGAATGATTTTATTCCAAATGAAAGGACAAAATTATTCTTTATCATTCTATAATTTTATTTGTTTTATAAGACAGGCAAATTCTTTCTTTTCATGTTTATAACGTTATCTTTTTTTTTTTTTCAAACATAATACAATATTTATTTTTGGAATTCATACATTATGCAAATTGCTACAGGGTTTGATGGATTAAGGCCTCATCTTACCTCAAGCTTAAATCTCAATGCCATATCCATCAGAGTAAACAGACCTGTCATTCACCCTTTCCAAATAAAATGACAAGAGAAAAATGCCTTTACTAACTAATAATTGTGATATTATTTTCAAAGACATGGAATATCAGAACTAAGAATTGAGAGATAAAGTAACATTTTGGATGATTCTATACATTTTTGCACATTTGTACTTAAAATAAGCTCTCTTTGTTATTCCAGTCCAAGAACAGAAATTGTCCTCATGGATCAATGCTATGCTGTGTCCAAGAATTCAGCTCTGGCATTTAGTAAGCACACATGTTTTGCCCTAAAACCTGTAAAAATACATTATATTCCTTACCAGTATACACAATGTTCAATTCTTGAATATCTAGGGGGAAAGAAACATTTTCAAATAGTAATCCTGGAGCAGTTAAAAAAAATAATTGATTAGGGATATAAAAATTTTCAAACAATTTAGCAAGTCAAATTTCATAAAACCATGTCCTAGAAAATCATATTGATAGGAAATTTCCAAACCCTTGGGAGAGCTGAGTGGCAGCTCTACAGGTTTATAATTTCTCAAGGAAACTCCTTGAAATTCTAGTTGGCAAACAAGGAGGAAATTTTTGCTTCTTTATTTTTTCTTCTGAGATGATGCTGAAGACAGCACTGGAGAAACAATGGGAAATGCTCTCTACTTTTCTGCCAGAGATGATCTTCTCTCCCTTAATTGTATAAATAAGACTTGGAAACAACCTTCCCACTTTGTCTGGAATCTGAATGGACTTTTCTCCATGTTTTCTCATGAGAACTTGGTACTTAATCTGGTTGGGTATAGCTGATACATACATATTGCTTTTCTCTTGCAGCTTTTTTGTCCTTGGCATTTGACAGTTTGACTACTAAAGGTCTCAGCATGGTCTATTTTAAGTTGATCCTGTTTTTGGTTCCTTACATGTATATGTGTATATATATATATATATATATATATTTTATTATGGGAAAAAATCAAAATTCTCACAATACATACAAACATTTGCAAAATGATATATAAATTTATATGCATATATGTGTATTTGCTTACAAAAATGTTATTTATATATATATATATATATATATACATATATTTTAAGAGGTGCTTAGATTACCTAAAATATTACACGGAACCCACTGGGATTCCCATGTTGCCCACCTCCCACACCTCCCACCACATCCAATACAAACATCTCCCACAGTGTGGCCCACCAACCTCAATGAACTTACACATCCTGGAGCCTTGCCACCAACCATAGACCACAGTTCACACTGTAGACCACACTCTCTCCCACTCAGTTATGAGTGGTGTGTGCTGATTTAAAATGGCCTACATCCATTGCCACAACAGTACTCAGGACAACCTCCAATTCCCAAAGAAGCCCCTGTATTTCAACTGCTCATCCCCTCCCTACCCAAAAACTGTCAAGTGGCCACTGGCTCCACCTCATTGTTATAATTTCTTGCATTGCAAGAATCACCATATGTGAGCAAGAGAATACCATCAAGTCCACTCTAGTCCATAGTTCTTCCCCCAATCCAGAGGCGACTGGGATGGTGATGTCCACTCCAACTCCAAGTGAGAAAGGGCTTATATCCCATGGATATGGTGGGTGGGATGATCCCGCCTGCAGATGCAGGCCCTCTCCATTCCCTGGGATGGCCATTTCCCATCGTTGTCTCCTCACCAGGTGACTTGGATGAGTCCATTGAGCTGTAGGGTAGGAGTTGCAGCACCACCTAGATTTCATGCACACCTGGCACATAGGTAAGCGGGAGGCTCCAGTCTCTGGAAGTATACCTAAGAAACTCCAGCATCACATGTAGGTTTGAATAGAAGGGACTGGTGAACCATGTGCAGGGAGGACTTATTTGAGTCTAATTCTGTCACTCTCAGGAGCAAAGATTCCATTATCTTTTAAAAGGATATTTGATTTAAAAACTAATCAGTTCCAATTTCTTCATGGCAATGTGAATGTACAGTTGCATTACTATCACTCTATCTTACTTTCTCACCTGGACACTGTATCTAAATAAAACCATTCCATCTGAAATTATTCCTCCACAAAGCATCAATTCAACTTCAGGCATGAATTCCAATGTTTAATGAGGGGCTAACATTCTGCCCAGATTCCTCCCCTATATTCCTTTATAGATTCTTGAAATCTCCTCTGCAGTAAAATGATATAATAACTTCAACTTATTTAATTTTGCTTTTCTTGTAGCATTTCATAACATAAAGATATCTTTTTCCAATATTCATTCCTTCAAAGTTAATACTAGTTACCTTTAAGTTGAATTTCAGTACTAATTAATTTTCATGTGTTGAAAATCTAGAATTGAGGAATTATAGGTATAAAAATAGAATTTGTATTTTATTAATATTTTATTTTTATAGAATCCTTTTTACTTTGCAATAATATTTTCTATTTTTCAAGAACAGTTTAATCAATACTAATCATGAAGTTGATTTGTTTACATTGGTTATATCCATGTAATTTCTAGTACTTACAAAATATTTGGGACTAGTTGTTTTTCACCAGTCTTTTCAATTATGTGTGGTCTCTTCTAATACCCATGATTTTCAAAGTAGAGAAATAACTTCACCAGATAACTTTATTAACTACCAAAACATTATGAACGGTTAAGATGATAATGAACTATGGTATGTGTTACCCAACTGAACTAGATTTACAACCATTTTTTAATATTTGCCTTATCAAAATCTTGTATTAGCATTTGATCATTAGAAGTCTACTTCCTATCTTCCTTCTCTTCAGGTTGCATCTTTCTACTCAGTCTATAGAAATTTTCATTTCACTTTGCTAAATTTATCACACTACTTTTTCTTTAAAATGCATCATGATGGTAAATGAATAGCTTTGTCCATTAAGGCACAGAGTTTTTTTCCCATAGTTATTACCTCAGGAATGTTCTGAAAGTGTTTACTTCATTATTTTTAAATGTGGACAAGAATATACTGAGTGGGATTGCCAGTTCCTTGTCTATTGTTAAACAGATATCTGATGATTAAATAAAATGATCAGTAGAGTCCATAGATGGTTCATTATATATAGTTATTAAGTATGAGAAATTGCTCATCTTAAAATCTACGGAGACAATCTATACATATCCACTGATATTTAATTATTATTATTTTATTTATGGTGTTAGATTTCCATGAAACGCTATCATAACTCTCTTTTACCTATACATTTCTTAGCTGTCCTTTAAAATATAACTCTGGAAACATCCCATTCTTGTTGCCTACACTAGTCAAATCTCAAGGGCATTTTTTTTTCTCATTATATTTTCAATCTTTTGAGTCCAGACTGTATATTCACAGACATTCAGTTACCATTTAAAATTGTATATACTAGATACATTTTTAAACACCAGAATCAGAAACCGCCAATATATTCAGTGATGACAAATTTATTATACTGGCAGAATAAATTAATTATGATAATGATTTTGAGGTATATCACAGCTGTATCAGGGACTTATTCCTTAGCAATATCAAAGAAACAAATCAAATTAATTATGTAATTATACCTGAAAATGAGTTAACAAAGTTTATTTTCCCTAATAAAATTATATCTTTTGAAATATTTAAAGAGATTAACAAAATCCACAATCCTGCCTCCTCCAGTGAATATAATTTCTCAGGTAGATACACATTTTGGACCCATTTGTCTCTTGGATTCTTTAGAAGCTTGATTTTTATTAGGAAGACACATATGGTTGGTATCTCTCATAAGCCCTGGTTAACTGGCAATTTCAAACTCAAGAGAACAGCTTTCCTTCAATTTACACTTGGAAGGATTCTTTCCTTATACTCTTGAGATTAATTAAATTTGTTGTGGTATTTCCTTGGAATGAAATTAGCAATTTTGGGGGGCTGTACTTAAGAAAGGGAAGTATTCAATAGTATTTCCCAATTCACAGAAGGTTCAATGCATTTTCACTTTTATGTCAGATTATAAATGTATATTATTTGCATATAGTAAATCTGTAAATTTATGTTACACCTAATAAAATACATTTTCTTAAGGTATTAGACTAAAATTCTGGCATGAAGGAAAACAATATGCATATTAAAATTAACTGAAAATTTAAAAACCAGACATTGACTAGCAGATATTAAGTTTTTAAAAGTAGCACTCTTGAATTGATTTAAAAATTAAAACAAGAAAAAAAAAAAAAAAAAAAAAAAACAGAAGTTGTGGCATAGAGTTGGAATTTAAAAAAAATCATTTGAGGAGATCCTCACAAATGGGATGTTAGCAATAAAGTTAGGTACCCTACAGAATTTCAATTATTACCCTAAAGAAGAAATTCTTAGGAAACTAACAAAACTAGCCAATATATCATTATTGTGAAGCTCTTTGTTATTTACTACCAGTCTGGAGAGAAGCATAACATGGAAGAGGTTAAGAAACTCTGAAGAAAATCTGGGAAACGAAGGCTTAAAAATAGAAGTCTTTATGTATCCCTACAGAATATCAACACAATTATAAAGTTAACTGGAAAGTTAGGGCAGTAGAGACAAGAAGTCAAATCTATGGAACCAGAAAAATGCCTTGACAAAATATAGGGCAATAGATGTAATCAGAGCTGGGAAATATGCACTAAGGTTTCACAGAGTCACAGCAGATCTTTACCTTCATTATCACTCCATGTTCTCAGGCTCTCTCTGTGTATATTTGGACAAAAAGCTACACTACTAAGGTTACCTCAGCTTGATAGAGGCTGCAATCTCTCCCTTATATGTACAGATAATTCATTCTGTTTCAAAATACATAAGAGGAAATGGAAAGATTTGCAAACTAGAAATGCATAAGTGGAAAAGTGTAAGCATGGCACTAATATAGCAACAGTATTTTTATTTCTATGGAAACAACACTCAAAATAAAATACCAGCAAAAATATATATGCAAAAGTAAATTATGTGAGGTTAGTTACTATTGAAGAACATAAAATTAAAATACAATATATAAAAGCCATTTATTCTCAATTTTGGGGTTTTAGGGATTCTATATAAAAATTATTGAGACCCTAAAGAAATTATATTTATGTTGATAATTATATCTATTAAATGACCACATGTATCAATATATATCTAAATTATTAAGAATCAATAATCCTTACCAGATTAATACAACACATTTTATGAGAGTGTTTTATTTTGAAAAACAAAATAAAACTTGTGCTAAAAGAGATACTGCATGACATTTTTTAAAGTTCTTTAATTTCTAGATTAATAGGACACAGCTGAATTCTCACACTGCCTTTTTCATTCATTACTTTGAAATGTTTTTCACTGAAGTATATGAAGAAAAATGGCCTCACATAGATAAATGCTTACAAATGGAAAGTTGTATATAAATAGCACTTTCAGATAACCATCATTATTCTTCTGCAAGTGGTGATTTTTTAAAAGAATACTGGTAACCTGTAATCTCCAGTCATATCAATGAAATTTTCATATTCTATTTGACAAATTCATTGATCTATTTGTGCATTTACTAATGGATAATTTAATAACATCAAGTTATGACAAAATATATAATGACTTGTATCCGTCACTGTAATGTCAAGCAGTATAACACCAATGACCCAAAAATGCCCCCATATTACACCTGTATTTCCCTCTGCCTCCCCTCAGAACCTCCAGTGGCCACTGCCTCCACATCAATGATAAAAGTTCCTCCATTGCTAGAATAACAATACGTCTCTAGTAGAATAATAGTAAGTCTACTTTAGTCCATTGTTAATTCCACAATCTTGAGGATTTTAGGATGTTGATGCCCACTCTGTGTTTAATTGAGAGGAGTTTTAGATATCATGGGGCACATGAATGGAACTATCTTGCTTTCAGCTGCAGACTGTCTCTGTTCCTTGGGATGGGCATTGTCCATCATCATCACTTGTTAGTTGCCTTGGGTGTGTCAATGAACTGGAGAATAAGTGTTGCAACTATGCTGAGAAGAAGAGCCCAACTGCTATACGGACAGACCAAAGATTTAAGTCTCTTGGATGTGCATCTATCAAGTATTGTACTAATTATAGGTTCACATATTAATTTGAGCAAAACTGAATGATAAGATCATCTTGTCTTCGTCCAGTAAGGATAGCCTATTAAACATGGAAAAGTGGGCCATACCTATCCATATTCCCAGATTATTAGTAATAGTCCATGCTTTGTGAAACTCTTCTATGTAATGAAGAAATTAAATGTCAAAAAAGCAATGAAAATTTCCATTTGGAAATCCCTAATCACGATTGTAAGCCATTGTATTGCACTTGCCATTTTGAGACTTTTACTCTGACAAATCCTGGTTTGAGATTTCCCTGCTGGAGTAGTTTCTCTTTCAATAAAACTGCAGCTGTGATAATATCACTGACATTGCTTCTTTTGATAAATTTGGCACTAGTTGGAATCTGAGAAGAGCATAGATTGTTTCTGTGGCTGGTGAGTGAGAGGTGTGGCATTGTGTTTGCTTATCTATCACCTGCAGTGGAGAACATGGGGGTAAGTTTCTTCTGTATCCAGCCTGAGCTCTGCTCTTTTGTATTTTTTGTTTTTAGAGTTGTGTAGTACAATGAGTCATGGGAACACCAGCTAAGGCACAAGAGAGATTCTCAGCAAATGACCTCTTTATTACTTACAAAGCACAAAGCATTTAAAAGAGCAGGGGAAGAGGTCCCTACTTGACAGATCTCCCCTGAGGCCAACTGTTCCAGTCAAGGTTTGTGGAGGGTGGCTCCATACATCTTGATTTATATTGGAGATTAAGAGCACTGTGCTCCTCAAGGTCGGGTATTTATACACCCCAGGGAGAAGGGACCCTGCCACAGAGGCAAAATGCATTCATCAAGCAAACTTTATGCAGAGTGTCCACTCTGAGAAGCAGCTGGGACTGTTTGTTCCTCACTTAATCTTCAACTTTGATTCCAAGATCTTTGAATACCTTAAAACCTTAGGCTTATCTTAAGTCATGTATGCAAGTTTTGCAGTATATATTTTTAATAAGGAAAATAAGGGACAGAGAGAGAGTGAGAGAGAGGGAGGGAGGGAGAAGAGAATGAAAGAGATAGAGATAGAGTTATTCTTTCCTAAAGCAAAATGGTTGGTTATTTCAGAGTTATTGCAGAAGTATAAAGAGAAAAATGTAGGACGAAATATGAATGGATATGGAAATTTGTAAATGGTAAATGGCAGGACAGGAAATTTAGTTTTAATGGCTAAAGCTGTGTAAGATTTAATGGGAATTTCTGTAAGATTTTTAAAGAGACAATATATTCATGCAAAGCTAAAATTCTGTTTTTACTTTGTTAAAATGACAATATTTTTAGATATTATTGGTCTCCTCATAGTAAGAGATTGTGAAATTTTTACATATCTTCTCAGAAATTGGCTTCAAAAGCAGATATTCTGTATAATCACAATACTTCCTTGTACTTAATGTTGGTTTTATTATGTTCCCAATTGTTTAAGAGAATGAAGTAATATCACATGTAAATTAACTGTGATTTTTAAAAGAATCTATACCTCCAATAATTACTTTTTAATCTTTTATTCTCACTTTGATTAAATATAAGCCAAGTATTGCTTCACAGTGACCCATAACTGTTTGACAAAGTTTACTAACTTCCTGACAACTTTGGCCTTTTCCTTTCCACTGATCACATCTTAAATTTTGACTTCTTGGCCTCAAATTGTAATTGGGACTTTCCAAAGAGCTCATGCAGAAAAATAAATTATTTATTCTTACACATTATAGAATTAGAAATGCTAAAAATAGCTAGATATATATGATATGTTGTGAGTTGCATGGGAAGAACTTTTAAATTGAAAGGCATTTCCTAATCTTCTTATGGGTAAAAAATAATTAATATGAATGTTTCAGGAAATATATGAAGTTCCTAGAGATTTGTCAATGTCTTTTTTATATATGTCCTATACTGATGTACATGATATTAGATAATAATATAGTGTAATTGGTCATAGTTTCATATTCTTTTAAGAAATGCTACATGTCAAAAATCAACTGAATTTCTGTCTATTAGATGTTTCACTCTAATTTTTCCTTGTTAATGCTTGCAATCAGCAAAAGGAATAACTAACAGTAAATAACAGATCTTAAATTTGAAAAAGAAAAATGGCTTTAGACAGGCTATTAAATAAATTCGAGGAATGGACTTTTGGAATTGTTGGATGGCAGCTTGTTCACAGCAGAGTTCCTAAAAGAATGTACTTAAGATCACTCCATAAAATACCCATCATGGAATATATATATATATATAAAGAATTATGGCAAAACATTGAAGGGGAAAATTTGATGAAGTAGTTAAAAACTCTATAATTGATGTCATATGTGCCAGGCTAATAATCCAGGGAAAACCATTAAGGTTTTTATCAACTAAAACCTCACTTTCACCCCTCCCCCACCACTCGACCATTTGAGCATTTGCAGAAGGTCTTTATTAATTTGTGATGATTGGATTCCCGTGTACAATGACACAGAACTTAAAATAGACTCTGGGCTAACAAGGAAAAAGACTAAAAGTGGATATTTGTATTAGTTTAATTGCAAGAATTCTACTGGTACATGGAATGCCTATATTTTTCCATAGTACAATTCACATTAAACTAATATAACATGGTTTTATTCAAAATTCAGCCATGGGGAGCAGGTGTAGCGTAAGTGGTTGAGCACCTACTTCCCATGTATGAGGTCCCGGGTTCTGTCCCTGGTACCTCCTCAAAAAGAAAAGTTCAAGTAATATAACATAAATAATTGGAAATAATATACATGGATCATTATATCAGTTACATAGAAATATCTTTGGCTGGCTCAGACTAACTCATTCTTTTGGAAAATGTCAACTTGCTGATGCTAATATGACATCCTCTAAAGGTAGAAATACTTAAATAGAAACATTCATAGTAGCTTTATAGTACCACTCTTAGCCTAAATTTAGATCATACAGGACTATTTATTTCCTGTGTGGGAAAAATGCATAAATCTTTTCCTTATGGTTGGTCAGGAAGGGGTAGAACACATTATCTTGTCCATGTATATAAAAATTGTTTACCCTAAATTCTGGCTAAATAATTAACTTATGATCATTTTTACATCTAACCTCAAACCCTTATAAAAGGAATAACACAATCAACCTGCAAAACTGTATTGCAACCCTCAGTGCTTCAGACTGAAGTTGACAGCTTAGCATCACTGGTTTTACAAAATAGGGAAGTGCTAAATTTCTCAACTGCTCATCAAAGGACACCAGTGCTCTGACACAAGAAAAATGTTGTTTTTATAATAATAAATCTGGCCCAGTCATTACTAACATAAATATTTCAAAGGACCAAGTTTAGGTGTTTCATTATATTAGACAGACTCAAATGTTTCAATGGACAGACATGTTTCTTGAACTAGGTTATATATTTAAAGAAATATGGGGACAAATAACCCACTTTGGATTTATATTTTGGCCATAATTTTCTATTTTTTAAATTTTATTTTCAGTTGTACAAATTGTGTTTCAAGATACTATTCAAATTCCTTGGCACCCTCAATAGAGATGATTCGCTCTCATGATAAGAAAACAAAAGGAAAAGGAAATAACAATGGGGCTGTTCCTTGTGGGGGTACCAACAGACTTCATTGTAATCAAGAACAGGAAACAATCACTAAAAACAAAAAATGAAAAAAAAAAAAGAATACTTCTTTGGAGAATAGGTCTACTGCCACCATCTAAAAGAAAAGAGACCATTGGCAGTGAATGATGTGTTTGGTAAAGTTCCCAATGAGATAATTGGAAAAATGATCAAAATGGGAATTTTCATTAAAATAAAATGGGCAACTACATTGGAAATTGTCATAATGAGTCCGCTTTCTGAAAAATGGCAGAGATTTTTTAAAAAATTTTTAATTGGTCAGTGATGTAATAGATGAATACTGATTAATACAGACCAGTAAACAGAGCATTCCTGAGAAATTGCAATTTGAGCAACATTGAATGAAACAATGGTTGTAGTCCAGTAGGGATAGTCTTTTAAAAATGGAAAAGTATGCACTAATAACCAATGTATAACTATTTTCTGCTTTATGAAAACCCTCCAATATAATGAGGAACTTAAATTTCAACCAATTATTTTAACTTTCCACTTGGAAATTGCCTAATTGCCATGATAATCCGTTGTAACCCATTCTCAGTTTTGTGTACCACTCTCCAACTTCCCTAGTTTGAATTTCAATACTCAAGCATTTTCATTTTCAATAAACCTACATCTTTGATAATAGAGGGCTTGCTTTGTTACAATTTGACTTTGTTTCCTTTGATTTTTTAAAATAATTAATACATTGATATCACACAATATTTAATTTTGTGCTCATATCAAGGAACAGCTATTCTCAATGTTTAAAGCTACTACTTTATCCTTATTAGATATATCTATCTTCTCCCTCCCTACCCCCCTCTTTTCCTTCCTTCCTCCCTCCCTCCCTCCCTCCCTCCCTCCCTCCCTCCCTCCCTTCCTTCCTTCCTTCCTTCCTTCCTTCCTTCCTTCCTTCCTTCCTTTCTACATTGCATTTATTTTCCTATATTTGTGTTCGTGTGAGTGTGTTTACATGTTTATAGTTGTGAATCCATTTTATTTTTTCTAACTTGTTTGAAATACTATCCCAATGATTAAGAGTAGTTTATTGGACTGAACAGCTGGAAATAGGCTCAAGCAATGAAACTCAGAAAACAAATATGGGTAAGGCACTAAAATCCTTGTTATATAATGTAGACTGAAATGAAACTAAATAAGGATAGTGAATGAGGGAAAAATCCTCTAAAGGACACTAGACAAAATCTTAAAAACTTGTAAAGCAACTAATACTAAGAGTGAATTTAAAATGGTTATTTATGAAATATTCTCATTTGACACTTTTAATGTTTGCAGGTGCTCTACTCATTCATTTTACCATGGAAATTTTGCCAGTTAAGTCATTTAATGTATCATGAGGTTCCAGGTATATATTACTGCTAAATATAATAACCTTAGAGGAAACCAAAAATAGCACCACAATCATGTATTTTACATCAAAATACACTGTTTAGGGTGAGCAGATTTATAAAATAAACATATAAAAATGAACAAGTTTACACACAACAAGGACAACAAGATTTTTAATGGAAGTGAAGAGGCTATTTTAAAATATTCAACACACTTAACGTGATGCACATAGCTTTTATATAAAGCTATATATATATTATATATACATATATATATGAATAACAGGATATAAATATAAAGAAAAATGAAAGAATCAGAAATGTCTCAGGGATTACAAATGTGAAGATTGACATAAATTAAATGCAGGATGGGAAATCATAGAACATTAGATAATAAATATATGAGATATATTCAACTATTGATATAGTTTACCAGGAGATAGGGAGTAGAAAGTGGCAAGACAATTTTCAATCTGGGCAGAATCTATGGTAATGTGGATGAGGAAAGTTTGGCAGTGGGCAGAGGTGATAAGATACACTGATGTGAGTGGGGTTAAAGATGATAGCGTGTGAGTGTGAGAGGGGTGGGCGTTAGGTTGAGCTAACCATAGATCTGGGGGAAGGGCTGGAGGAAGAACAAGTGAACTCTTGAGGAGGAAGAGGAATGTGGTTAAGAATATAATTGTGGGAGTTTTCCTTTGGCAAATATAGCATGATAGGGTCATTGGAACAGGATGTCATTGGTTGGGGGATATGTGAGGAAGTGTGGAACTGGAGCATGCCTATATGAAATATGAATGTGTTCATGTGGTCAGAGGGTGCTCTCTCAGTGAGTGGAGACCCACACAATAAACAACAAAATAAACACCCATCCTGGGAAGCCTGAAGGCCTATTACATTCTCTGATAGAGTAACAAGAATCTCTAGAGTACAGAATAAGTACCTAATAAAACAGACCAATACACTAGGCCCTCAATATTAATGCTTATACTTATGAACCTTATTCTTGTAAAGTTAAAACTTAGCCAAATAATATCAATTGCCTAAAAGTTACCTCCTCAAAACCTCCTTGTTATTCAAATGTGTCCTCTAAGTCAAACTCAGCAAATAAACATACCATCTTCCCCACAGCATGAGCCATGACTCTCAGAGATTATCCTCCCTGGTATTGAGGGAATAAAACCAAGCAGAAATCAGCAATGAATGTGGAAAAGGACCTTGACCAAAGGGGAGAACATTAAATACAAAGTTTTTACAACTAAGAGATTTCAAAGTGAGTCAGGAGGTCATTCCAGAGGATACACTTTTTTACTTCTCTGGCAGATCTAACTGCCATAGTAAACAAAGCCTCAAGCAGAGGTGATCTTGAGGGCTCTAGAAACATCTAGAAACTATAGGCAAGGCACACAACTCCATGAAATCAGTACTATATTGATAGGCCTTATCTTGGAATATAAATTTACCTATTTCACTAATGTAACAGAGTTAGATGCAATTATAACTTTCCTACACATGATTATTCTACCCTTTTTATTTGAACCTACAATTAGCATTATACCTGTTAAATATATGTCCCAGAGACTTAAATCTCTGAAATGTTCATATGCTGGTTGAGCCTTGAATGTCAGCAGAGTTGCAGCCAACAATTATTCTCCAGGTCTTCAGACTTACCCAGGACAACTAACAAAATAATAATGATGCATAACCCCCATCCCAAAAAGTAAAGGCAAGCAAAACAGTTCCTTCCATCTGCTCCATAAGATCTAAGTCTCCACTCAGTCTGAAGCAGAGCAGGCATCACCATCATCAAATCCTCAAGACTGAGGAGTTAACAAACATATGGGGGGAATACCACCATATACCAAAGTAGACTTAATGTTGTAGTACCAGAAGAAATTGTAACATTGATATAAAGATACTGGTTTCCAGAGGTTGTTAGGGGAAGGGAGGGAAGAATAGTTGGAACATAGGGCACTTTTATGGCATTGGAATTGTTCTGCATGATATTTCAATGGTGGATACAGACCACTATACATTTTGTCAAACCTATAAAATTCTACAGTGCTAGATGTAAACCATAATATAATGTTCATCAATTGTAATAAATGTACCACACTAATGTAAGATGTGATTAATAGCATAAAATGTAAGAAGGGAAGAGATTGGGCTACATGGGAATCGCCTATAATTTTGATGTGACTTTCCTGTAATCTAAAACTTTAAAAATAAAGTAAAAAATTTAAAATTTAGGCAACTTAAAATTTTAAAAAATATTCTACATGCATAAAATGATGTGTATAGATCTTATATGTTTAAAAGCATAAGAGGACACAAATATAAAGGAATAATAACAGAATCAGGAATGTCTCAGTGATTACAAATATGAAGATTGACATAAAAGGATATTATGGAGCATTAGACAGTAAGTATATGAAATGGAAATATTCAATCATTGAGAAAATAATGCAATTTTCTAAATTATTAATATGAGTGTAAAATATTCTAAAATATTAGCTTACAAGATAGAGATGCTCCGCTTTTCATAGTACCTTTCTTATCCAAAGTCTTTAATGAAATAATTGCTTAGGAAAATCCATGACAATATTTTAGAATTAGAAAAAAATATGCAATTAATACATAAGCACAAATGGTAGAGAATATAAGAAAGAATATATTTTAATATATGTCATGAACACATCCATGTATAAATGATAGACTTATTTTTACTTAGATATCTTTCTAAATTATTATAAATATAGAACTATCTGAAAAAATTGTTTCTGTTTTCCATATTTTATTGCTTTTTTATTTACTATTTGCTGTAGAACTGAATTTAATATAGTAACTACCTTAATTTATAACAGTAAAATTTAATTTCCTGATCAGTTTAAACACAATCATATTAATGTAAAAAGCTACCTATCATGGGACTGTATATCACAGTGAACCATGTGGTGGAAGATGAACTATGGTTAACATTAAAAATATGAAAGTGTTCTTTCAGGAACTATAACAAATGTATACTATTTTTTTTTTTTTTTTTGGAAATTTATTTATTTATTTATTTTTATATATATATACATATATTTTAAGAGGTGCTTAGATTACCCAAAATATTACACGGAACCCACTGGGATTCCCATGCTGCCCACCTCCCACACCTCCCACCACATCCAACACAAACATCTCCCATAGTGTGGCCCACCAACCTCAATGAACTTACACATCCTGGAGCCTTGCCACCAACCATAGACCACAGTTCACACTGTAGACCACACTCTCTCCCACTCAGTTATGAGTCGTGTGTGCTGATTTAAAATGGCCTACATCCATTGCCACAACAGTACT
>JAKSZT010054155.1:512974-701925 GCA_026826555.1 Tolypeutes matacus | reverse complement strand
TGTTGGTTCTGCGTGTGAGTTAAGTTTTCTCTTTGGCAGTTTTTCTTCTTATTTTATTTCCTTACTTCTTTCTATGTTCCCTTGAAGGCAAAAGGTTAGGGCCAGAGGAATCAAAAGATGTAAGGAAGGCAGAAGGATAATAGAAATATTGATAAAAGTTAGAAGAGGGGCAAAATGAGACTTAATGAGATGAATATTTAACTTGTGTAGGTAGTGTAGAGTACTAGGAAAAAATATGGAGTTCCTATAATGGACTGGGAAAACAAATGGAGGAATATATATATATATATAGTGATTTAGAAGGCTAGAATTATGAGGAGGTAGAGAAATAGTAGAGAAAGGTCTGAAAGGAAAAAGTTAATACTAATTAGAAATTGACACCCTTAAGTTGTGGGCCTATGAAAAAATGTTGTCTCTAAGAGCCACAACAGAAAACAGAAGGCAGAAACATGCAGGAAGGATAAGCGATAGTTTGTAATACAGAATCAATATATACAGCGAGTGGGAAATTACTGAATAAGAAGCCCAGCAAATAAGCTACCAGCTCGCAGCACCTATTTAAAAGAAAAAAATAGAAGGAAAAAGGAAGGGGGGAGGAAAATGGGAATAATAGCAATAGACCAGAAATAAACAGAGTGAAACCAAAGATCCACCCAGGCAAGCAGTCAAACAGAGCTAAGGGGGTCAATGATTCCCCTAGGGTCCACGTGGATCCTTCCTGCCTACTTGTGTTTATCAATGAATTTCCCCACAGGGTTCTATATGCAGGTCCTGAAGCAGCTTTTAGCTATTAAACTAAATTAAAAAGAATTTATTTTTCATTTGTTGAGGTGACCTCACTTTTTTTTTTTTTTTTTTTTTTTTTTTTTAAAGCCAAATGCAGGACCCAAAATAATTCCTCTTCTAGACCAACCCCCTTACGGAAGGGACCCTAGCTGGGCCCGTGGAAATTAATCAAGCAAGTCCCACTTTCCGGACTCCCCAGGTTAGCTGAAACTTTGATGTTAGTCAGTGAGGAGTGCTAAAGACGGCGGATTCCGCCCCTTCTGGCGCCGAGCTTCAGCGTCACCGGGCTGCTCAGTAAATCAGTTTGAGTGCAGATTTGCGTCTGCTCTCAGCCTAATGCTGCTTCAGGTCGGCTTATCTGCTCCCCAAAGCTATGGGGCGGTGCAGGCAGCCAGATCGATGTCTAAAAATATAAAATACCCTTCCCTGTCTTCCAACCGAACCCTCCCTTTTTTGGGAAGTGTCCCTTCCTCCTGGCTCCGCAGCGGCCCGGGGCTTATCCCTGGGTGGCTAGGGAAATCAGCTGCATTCCAACCAAAATCCCCCCTCCGGTTCACCGGGTGCTGACTAGCTCGTTTGCTCTGTTCACACAAGGTCCAAGGGGCGCCAGGCAGCCAGCTCCCCAGGAAATAAAACTTTTGCGCCCCGCCCGCAGCTCCAAATGGCCGTTTTATATATTTTTTCCTAACCGCGGGGCTCAGCCGCCTGTGCCAACCTCCACCGGCAGCCTCAAAACTCATGAATCTCCGCCGTTCGGTCCACGCCTCCGATCCGCGCAGATAGATGTTCCAAGCTTCTCACTCCACGCGTGCACAGCACAGACCCCCGGGCAGGACCCCGTCCCCAATCCGCCTTGCTCTGGGAGCTTGCAGTGTGCGCCCTCCTACACTAACGCCATCTTGAAATGTATACTATTAATGCATGATGTTAATAAGAGGGGGCATATGGCAAAAATATACCAAATATAAGCTTTTGGCAATATTTATTATTAATAGTGTGATGATGTTCATTCATAATTGGCAACAAATATTCCACAAAAATGCAACGTCTTGGTGGAGAGGTGATGTATGGGAATTTTGTAGATTGTACATGATTGCTTTGTAAGCTCATAAGTTCTTAAATAAAAATATTTTTTAAAAAATATTTAGAATCCTTGGTTTCTTATGTTATCTTTGTCTCAAGATGATTTTGCCTGAATATATTCTGGGAAGGGAAACACTCTGAAGAGGAGTTCCCCATGTCAGTATTTTCCAGGCAGAACAAGACAGGAACCTACACAATAAGCACTGGCTGGTTCCAAAATTCTCTGAAGAAGGGTTGGAGGATGGTTTGACCTGACCAGTAAATGCTGCCCTTCAAGTGTCCTCTGCAGGTCTGAGGAAGCACAACTTTTTAAAATCTCCCTTACCATTGTCAAGGCCAGATTGGGACAAAGGCTGCCTTCAGATCCTGGCCCCCAGCAATTCAAAGCAAGTAACCAAAAGGTACCAAATCCTGATACACATAGCAACATGGATGAACCCTGAAGGCATCATGTTGAGTGAAATAAGCTGGATACAAAAAAGCAAATGCAGTGTGATCTCATTGATTTGAAATAGAATGAGAAAACTCATGGAACCAGGAACTAGAATATAGGTTACTAGGGGATAGAGTGGTGATAGGGAATGGGAAGTTAAAGCTTAAAATATACAAGGTTCATAGTTGGAATAATGGAAATATTTTGGTATTGGATGGTGCTGATGGTAATGCAACATTGTGAATGTAATTAACAGCACTGACATTTATATCTGGAGGTGATTAAAAGGGGGAAATATTATATTGTGTGCATGATAATGGAATATTTTTTTAAAATCATGGAACTACACTACACAATCAGTGAACCATAAGTTGAACCATGAACTATAAGTAATAGTGCAATTTTTAAAATCTGCTATCACCAGTTGTAGCAAATGTACCTCACCAATGAATGCTGTTAACAATAGGGTGATATATTATGCATGATTGGTAAAAACACAACAAAAAGAAAGTGCTGATAAGTGATTGGCTTGTCTTCATCCCAGATTTTGGCAACTTTGATTTTTTGCCCCTTTCTGGCCCCAGGAAATTGCAACTAGGCCTGGACTACTTAGCAACCTGCCATGAGTGTGGGGAATGAGCATTGGTAACCACTTCACAGAAAGAGGAAGTCACTGGAATGAACTGCAACATACCAGCCTCTTCCTTCTGCTTTTTCCTGCATGTCATAGTGTTCTCATGGACTCTGTAACTTTGAAATAGTTGAGTGACATAGTTTCTTCCTGTTTAATAGTTGTTCTGTTGGAAGGCTGAATCCCAGAACTTCCTATACCACCATCTTTCCAGAATGCTTTCCTGCTAATTTTAGGATTATTATGTTTGCTACTTTAAAGTGACATATAATGAAATTGTGCATGCATCCACTTTATTAATCATGATCACCCTGCATGTGTGCAGCCAGGCAACTGGTGGTTTGTGGGTGTGTGGTTTGGTCTATTCTGCCATCCACACAGGCACCATGTTCAGAATTCCCTTTACAAAGTCCAATGTATTCCAACAATACTTCTGTGATATACCTCAAATTTTGAGGATCTCATCTTCAAATGTTCAGTTTTCTGAGTCTGTTTTCCCAGCTTTTAGTGCTTCCAATTTTTTAGCATGCTTTATCTTTTTATTTATGCCATATATAAACACATTCTTAATCATGCTTAAGATGCATTCTGTGGAAGCCCGTAACAAAGCCCTATCCACCTGTACCCCACAGTTGGCAATTCTCATTTTGTATTTAATTTCTGGGTTTACTGCTTCCTTTGGTCCCACTGCAAATGAAGCATCTCTTGGTAATCTTCTCCTGGCCATGTTCTATACCATCATGCCTCTCTTTGTAAACCCCAACATCTATAGCATGCGGAACAGAGAAATTAAAATTTCTCTAAGCAGAATGATCCACAAATATTTTGAGTTCCCAGGTGGGGTTTTCTTGAATAAACAATTCTTCAAAAATATTTGAATCATTTACTTTATATTAATATAATTTTTTTAAATTGAATCTATCCACGTAAAATATTTGGAATTTGGGTCTATATAATTTTTCTTTACATATTTGCTTAGTTTCTCAACTGAATATGTTTTTGTCAGTCAATCACTTTTCTGGAAAATATTTTGCACATTTGCAAAATGCTTTTGAAAAAATATAGAAAGTTTTAGTCCTAAAAAATAAAATTGATTTTGTATGGAGGTGACTGTGCTTTTGCTTCAGTACCTTAACAGGCACTTTACCTTTAAAAGAACTTCAAGAGAATGGATACTGCCAGCATGGAAGAGAGTACTGAGTGTTTAGGGTTATAGCAACTTACTCCATAAGCCTTGCTTTAATTTACTCTTACACAAGTGTCTTGACTGAGTAATAGGGTGATTAGAAAAAAGAAATATCTTGGGTATGTGAACTAGATTAGGATGTAGCACTGAGATCCATGCTAAAATTGGAAACGAAGAAGCATTGCTTCCATCATTGAAAAAAAGATTGTAAAAACCTAGCTCACAAAAGAGAATATTATTGGGATGCCTTTCTTCTCTCCTTGGAGCTAGAAATGAAAAATTATGTCATGTTCTATTAATTCAAGTTTTTTTTTAAATGATGAAGAATAAGGTATCACTACCAACAGTGAGCAGTGGCATTAAGTGGCATTAAGAAATTTATACTTGGGAAGCGGCTGTGGCTCAATCAGTAGGGCTCCCGTTTACCATATGGGAGGTCCTTGGTTCGGTTCCAGGGGCCTCCTGGTGAAGGCAAGCCCGCCCACACGGCGTGGTTAGCTGACCCAGCGAGCACAAGCAGCAAGGGGGGATAAATGAATAAATAAATAAAATCTTTAAAAAAAAAAAAAAGAAATTTATACTTATTAAATATTTGCCTCCATCCTTCATCTGGTAAAATACATAATTTGAGATTTTCCTTGTGGAAAACTAGTTATTGCTTACATCAGGTGTTACAATTTTACCATAAATTAAGATACCGTACTTAACTTTTCAAGTTATAAACATTATTTTCTCATTCCAAAAGCTCAATGAACATTTTGATGGCTAGAGAATATAGAATCTGTTTCTTATATCAGAATGTAATCCCATGAATGCTATGAAGGCTGTATTTTCTTATAGAATTCCTAAATAGAAAAACATGTGGCATTAAGAAATTTAGACTTATCAAACATTTGCCTGCATCTTTCATCTGGTAAAACAGGCACACTAGACTCATCATGGTTCAGTATCAATTACTCAATATAGAAGCATACAATTCATGCAAATCATGAGCCTCAAGCCATCTCAAACCAGTAATCCTAGTAAAATCTGAAAGTTGTTCTCATTCCTCCAGTGTCTGAAATGTAAGCTGATATTCTCAAAACTTCAATAATTGAGGACAATATTATGCTTTCTTTTTTTTTTTTTCAAGATAGTTCCAGGTCTTTATTTCAAATGCACATATGCATTAGAATAGTTCCAATGGGAGTAGGTCTTCAACTTGGTTCTTGTTTTCCCAGAATGGCAAATACCTTTTGAAATTGTCTAAGAATTTCACTCCCACCAAAAAAAGCCTCATGCCTCCATTTTCTAACCAGATTCCTGAAAAAATAACTGGCTTTGTTTATTTTAAAGGGTAATACATTAATTTTCTTTCAAGGTATATAAAAAAGAAAGACTTCCAAAATTTGAGTCTCCTTTGGTTTCAAAGATCTATAAAAAATACATTAATTATGCTCATTTGTCCTTTGACTTAATAATCCAGTTTACCAGCAACAAAGACTAACAACACACTACGCCAATGGATGCAAACCACATTAATCCTGCAGCAACACTATGTCAACATCATCATGAACGCCTTGCAAAAGTAGTTCTCCCGGGTACGTAACGATCTTCCTTCGTTTTGCAGCTTTGAGAGTTCCTACTAGTGCTTCGAAGAGGTTGGCACATTTGTCATCTCGGAAGAGGACCCCAAATTTCACACTTAACTTTCCGTCAGCATTTTTTGAACCCAAGCGATGAATTTCCTCCACTAAGAGGCTAACTTCATGATCCACATTCATTGCTGCCCAGGAATATTGAAGGACCCTCCTGGGGCTGCAGTTTTCAGAGTCGGGGGCCCAGCACGTGGAGATGGTCTAACGTCCAGAGACTCCAGCCCGGCGGCGCGGGGACCTCTGCACTCAGGCGCCCACGTGCGCTCTACGAGGGTTCTCGTCCAGCTTGCTCGGCCACCCGGAGCTGGGGCGGCTCCAAGGGTCCCTCGGCCCCTGCTCCCGCCCGCGGGCGCGCACACGCTCCGTATCTGGCCGCGCCTTCCTGGGTCCCGGCGCGCCGCCTCGGTCTCTCTGCCGATTGAAAGTGGGAGCAGCTCTGGGGCCAGCGGTCACCTTCTCAGCGCGCTGGGGAGGAAGAGCGCAGAAGGAAGTGACTGAGCGGCGACAAGGGCTGGGGGGCGGGGAAGGGGAGCAGGGTTTACGGCTCAGCAAGGGGCCGCCCACCACTCCCAAGGACCAGCCTGGGGGAGGGAAGGCTCCCAGCGGGAGGCAGGCCCCGGGCAGGTGGCGGGCGCCGCAGGCTGGCAGCAAAACGCGCCCGGAGCCTCGGTGGCCTCCGCCTTTCCTCCGGGCTCCTGGCGCCACGGGTTCCCCGGGACGCCCGCGTCGGCTTCCTGCCAGGATCTCTCTCCCGAAACGAAAACTCAGAGGCCCCCGAAGTGCTGGGTGCTGAGGTCCCCGAGGAAGAGCGTGACGCTGGTCCTGCGTGTATCATGCAGGGTCCTCCAGAACTAGACTGGTGTGCAAAGAAACGCGTTCCTGCAAACCAGCTTGCTGCACTTCCATAGAAAGGCGGAAGCTGAGGAGGGCGTCCAGCAGGAGGGTCCCAAACGGGTCTTCTGTAAGCAAAACACCTGAGGAGGGGTGATCAGTCCGTAGGGTGCCACTGCTAGTAGGTGGTTAGGAGTAAGCAATCAGTGTTTCCCAGGATGCTGCGGAGGGAGGCACTTGCGCTGTGGTCGGCACTGCTTCCTGTACGTAGAAATCTGAGCTATGCTTTCTTTTTAAAATAATTTATTCCAGCTTTGATCCTCAGCTTTGCTGCTCCTTGGGAAAATAAATCACTGAGCAATTTTATTTTCCAGTACCTTTCTTACAAATATTGAAAGATAAACTGCTGAAATATCCAGAATATTTAAACTTGTCATTAAGTACTTATTTTCCATTTGTTCACTACATTAACATGTTATAGCCAGGGATGTAGTTTAATTAAACTGTGTGTCCCAGGTTAGAAATATTACCCCACTCATCCTGCTAGACACCGGAAATTTAAAGTTAATGTTTGTCAGAGCAGGAAGCACAAAATCCTCTTGTGAAATGGTGGAATGGTAAAATACAGCATATTATGTCATGTCTGTTTCTATAGTCATTTGTTTCCCCATGTTTGCTTTAAGTTTCAGTAGCTCTCAGCCTCACCAGTAGATACTTTTCATTATTGATCTGTTAAAAAGTTTTGATCTTGCTCCAAAAACATACCTGCAATATGCCCATATTTCCCATAGAGAAGAAAATAAAAATTTAAGTCTTGGATCTGAGAATGGATAAAGTGAGACAATTTTTAAAGAGGTAAATATTAAATTTAACAGTCATAATATTTCTATCCTCCTTGTAAGTAATCTCCATTCTGACTTTAAATATTGCATTAACCCATGACACTTGTGGCCACAAATAAAATAAAAATGTGTTTTGTTCATACATGTCCATTTCCTATTGACAGAAAATTTCTTAATTTTCATAGAGAATATTTTTGGTAGTCTCTATTATTCCTTATATTTTAATGGTCCTGAATATAAGAAGATTGTACTCCACTGCTGCAATTAATGACCATGTAGCAGGTATGAAAAAAATTACTGACAAAGGAAAACATGGTTTAAATGGTGAATTATGCTTTGCAAAATGGTTTTATCTTAGACACCTCAGTCGTTGCTTTAACATGACTAGAACTAAATCTTCATTGAGAATTATGTGTTCAATCCACTATAACATAGACTAAGTATACAATGCCATACTATTTTGTAAATTGGTTGGACCAATTAAGACTCAAATCAGCAGTGTTTTAAATTGTTCTTTGCTCAACCTCCTTATAAATACTGATAAATTATATTGTTAGATATTTAAGTATCTATATGTGTGTGACAGATGCTTTAACTAATTTGTTACATAGAATTTATTGTTCTTTTATCCTTTGAGGGAGAGAAATTCTCATCCTAATATAATCAAACTTTCCATTTTATCTTTTTTGGTATAAGGAATCTTTATCTACCATAGTATCTTGAAGGTATTCTTTATTAGTTTCTTAAATAATTGCAGTTTTGACTTTCTTATTTAGTTTAAATCTTTATAGTGTTTTAGTTTGAATTTGTATAGTGTTGAGTGTGTAGGTTGAGGGGATAAGAGTGAAATTAAATTTTATCCAATATGTGTGCCCAATTGTCCAAGCAATATTTACTGAAAAGTACATATTATAGTCATGCATTAAGTGTTCCTATAAGAGAAGTTTTGAAGCTGTATTTTTTATTGTTTCATGAGACCCATTTTTTTTTACTGTACCAATAACACATATATTTACATGAATTTAATAAAATTTAACATCAATTTTATTAGGGAAAATATGGTGACTGAATTTACTAGTTGTTATGAGGATGCATTTTCCAGTTCATTATTGCCAGACTTGGCCACTTGAAGTTCTTTGGACAATGAAATGAAAGAAGAAAGAGCTAACATATCTGCATGTCTTTACAATACCTTTCAGTTCTGCCATGAGGAACTGGTATATCCCCTATAAAAACTGCTCCAATAGCTCGGGCATAGAATGGAGCAAAGCTATAGTGAAGAGAAGGGACATTTGTCATTAATGGAAAATAATCTTTGTTGCTCTCATCACCAAGACTTAAAATGTGTTGGTAACTGTAGCCTGATCTGGTTTTAACTGACTGATGCAATAGCAAATGATTTTCCAAAGCAGTTGAGCCAACCTATACATACACACCAGCAATGTATCAACATTTCCATACTCCACATCCTCAACTATTATTGGTGCATACAGATTTATTTTCCAATCTATTGAATTCGCAGTAGTATTTCATGTGGTAAACTTTTTAATTTCCTTCTTGACTATGGCACTGAACATACTCTGATTTTAAAAATGATTTTTTGTTCTTCCTTTTCTTTAAAACACTTTCTTGTCTTTATAAATTACATATATTTTCAGAAGGTTTATGATGTGGACTTCTGTGCACCTTTACTGACTCTAGAGAAAGAAACTCATTTTAAGGCAAATTCAATAATATTTCTGCTGCTTGTATTTCCATTGTTTGTACTTTATTCCTGTTCCACTTCCACATTCTCCTCTATTCATTTAACAAAATCCTTTCCATAACTAAATTCTGAATATAATTTCCATATTATTTTAATATTGTTTTCACATTTTATTATTTATTCTACTTGTTTGACATAATGCATATGTTGCAGGATAAAAATAAAATTTTAATTTTTCCCAGCATGTAAACTGTTTGTTCTTGGTAACAATTACTTAAATATACATGTATCCTTGATGCAATACCATGCTGTATCTGTTTTTTTTTTTTTTAATATTCCATGTGGCTTCTATTCTACTGTTTTATTTACTTGTATGATTTTAACCCATGCCATAATATTTACTTACTATTATTTTATAGCAAAAATTGTTGTCTATTAAGGGAATGCTTCTAATTAGTACCCCTAAGAAGTGTTATGCTGCTTTGGTTACACATAAGTTTTAGGGCCTATTTGCCAATTTATACAGAAGAAAGTCTGTTGGGATTTTTATTCAAGTTTCATTACATATATGCAAACACACAAACATATTTTCATATTGAGTTTCCAAACAATATTGTCTAATTCTCCCTTAATTTAATAATTAAATATATCTCAATAAAACTTTTAAATTTATCCATGAAGGCTAGTATATCTCTACTACATAACTCTATATACTTCTGTCAATCTCTATCTATCTATCTATCTATTTATCTATCTATCTATCTATCTATCTATCTATCTATCTATCTATTAATCTATCTGATGCACCAATCATCTCTATATCCATATAATTAAATGTTTTTAACTATTGTTTCCTTTTAAATTACTTCTATTCTGTTAGTAATTTATAGGTATTTTATATTTCTTAATCTCATCCATTTTGTATTTCATTCCTATAAGTTCTGTTACTTTTTTTGCAGGCTTTCAATTTTAAAAAAAAATTTTAAATAAGCTATAAATTATGTAATTGATACATCAAAAATATAGAAGGATTCCCATTTACTCTGGCCCCACCCCGCCCACAATTTTCCCATTAACATCTTTCGTTAGAGTGGTACATTTGTTACAGAAAATGAATACATATGGAAGCATTGCTACTAACAATGGTAAATAGTTTACATCAAAGTTTATACTTTGCACCACACATTTTCATAGATGTTGACAAAATGTATTATGGCATGTACCTGTCATGGCAATGTTATTCACAATTCTGAAGTCACAAAAATGTCCCATGTTACACCTATTCTTCCCTCTTCCTCTCCTTAGAAACTCTGGTGACCACGGCTTTTATATAAATGTTACAAATTCATCCACTGCTAGAATAATAATAGGTCTACTTTAGTCCATGGTTGCATTTCACCCTTATCTTTGTCCATTCTTCAATCTTGAGTATTTTTAAATGGTGATAATCTCTCTCTTTTGGATTGAGATCAGGCTTAGATCCCATGAGGCAGTTGGATCAAACTTTCTTGCTTGGAGTTGTAGATGTTCTTTGTTTTTTGGGATGGGTGTTGTACATCATCATTCTTCTGTAAGTTGTCTGGGTGAGTCCAATGAACAGGATAGTATGTATTAAAACTCTGTTGAGATTCAGGGCTCAACCATCATATGAACAGACTGAAGATTTAAGTCTCTGGGACATATATTTAACAAGGATAGGGCTAATTATAGATTCAAATGAGTGGGGCATAAGAGCCATATTTAGGAAAATTATGAATAAGTCTAACTCTAATATATTGGGAAATATATATTCCACAGCAAGGCCCACTGACAGGGTGCCAAATTCCTGAAATTGTCTGCAATGACTATGTTGTCTAGATGTTACCAGAGTTCTCAGGATAAACCTTGTGTGAGGCACTGTTTACTGTGACAGTCAATGAGATACTGCAAAAATGTGCATAAGCCTGCCTCATTTTGAAATCTCTTAGCCATAAAAACTCATTTGTATTTAATGTTTCCATCTTTTGGTCAAGTTCTTTTTTCCAAATGCATCACTGGTTGGTGCTTGGTAATAATCTTTTGGTGCCAGGGAGGCTCATGCCTGGGAGTCATGTTCCACATAAAGGGGGCAGAGGGGAGTGAGATTATATGCTGAGTTTGTCTTAGAGAGAGGCCACATTTGAGCAACAAGGGGACTTTCAGGAGGTAAATTTTAGGCAATATATAATGCTAGGCTAAGTTTCAATTTTACAAGAACAAAGTTCATAAGTAAAAGCATCAATGTCAAGGATGAGGCATATTGCTTTGTCCACCTTCACTAAGCACTTCCTTGTACTCTAGAGATTCTTGCTGCTCTGTTAAAGAATGTATAAGGACTTCCCAGGATTGAAATTAAATATTCTTTTGGTTATTTTGTGGGTGTCCAAGCACTGAAACAACACCCCATGAGCACATGAACATATATTCCATAAAGGCATATTCTAGGTTCAACCCACCCCACACATCCCACATCACTGACACCCTTCACCAGTGATCCTCCACTGCCACAGTTGTGTCTTTTCTGAAATCCAAATCCTCCCCCAAAACAAAGCCCAAAATAAATAAAAATAATAAAATGCAAAAATAAAAGTAAAAAAATTTATTCATTGTGTCTTTCATCATTATAAGTTATGTTTTCTAAGCACAGTGACAATTTTTCTGTATGTTCCCCCAGTGTTTTATTTACTTTTTTGCTTTATTTTAAAAAAGTTTTAGGTTACAGAAAAGTCACATAGAAAATACAGAGGGGGTTTGTGGGAAGATGAAATTGGATTAGGCAGTCAAGCCTCAGATCTCTCACAAAAACAATGGAGAAAGAGCCAAAAGCTGCTCAGCAGGCCTGCTTTGGGGATCAGCAGACCAGGACAGTGTTTCATAACTCCCAGGATGGTAAGAGACAGAGAGACAAAAAGCTGAAACAACAAACTGTGAGTTACTAAACCTCCTGGCCACTGGGAAGGGGTCTCCTCCTCCACCACAAAGATATCAAGTGCAATTTAAAATCCCTGGCTCATTATATCTGATTGAGAGGGAAGCAGATGTCTTCCTTCCTGCCAGTTGTTACAAGGGAGAAGAGAGGGTGAGTAGGGGGGCTTTTCTTCAGTAAATTTGGCCAGTGGAGTCCTCTTTGAATCTCAGCTCCAGCAAGATGAAAGCAGGAAAATTGAGAGAGCTACACATCTGTGGAAAGGTGTACCAAAGAGCACCATTTCCTGGCCCTTCTGGAAACTGCATGGACAAAAACTGCTTTTAGGGCTTCTTTACCTCATCCCTGGGAGAAAATTTGCACTGTATCAGTGAGTTCCAGGCATGATTTTGATAACTTAAGCTAGGCAGCTTTAAAGACTGAGGATAAGTTGTCCCAAATATCAAAGAAGAGCTGTGAAAAAATAATAACATTAAGCAAGAGAAATTGGCCATCAGAGTAAATTCACCAGATGCCTAAACATCAGCAAAAATTTACAAGACATACAAGGAAACAAAAGAAGAGATGGCCCAGCCAAAGGAACTAACCAAGGATCCTGAAGGTATACAAGATTTAAGACAATTAATTAATGATAATCACACAACTCTCCTAAATCGATTTGAAGAATTGAAAGAAAATATAATAAAAGAGATAAATGATCTTAAGAATACACTAGGTGAGTATAAAGAACATTTTGAAAGTTTGAAAAGAAAATTAACAGACCTTTTGGGAATGAAAGACATGATGGATGAGATTAAAACACATTACAGGCACATGAGGGCAGATTTGAATTGCTCAAAGACAGAATTATTGATTTTGAAGAGAGAACATATGAACTGGAAAAGACAAGAGAACAGAAAGAGAAGAGAATGGAAAAAATGGAACAGAGTCTCAGGGAATTGAATGACAACATGAAACCCAAAATCATATGCATTATCAGTGTCCCAGAAGTAGAAGAAAATGGAAAAGGGGCAGAAAGAATATTTGAGGAAATAATGATTGAAAACTTCCCTACCCTAATGAAAAACATCAATATTAATATCCAAGAAGGACAATGCACTCCACACAAAATAAATCCAAAGAGACCTATCCCAAGGAATCTACTATTTAGAATGACAAATATCAGAAATAAAGAAAGTATAGGGGCTACCCCTATAGCTTACAACTTCACTTTCTCACATTTTCCCCTACTAATAACATCTTACATGAGTGTGGTACAGTGTTATAATTGATGAACAAATATTGAAGCATTGCCACTAACTATGGTCAATGGTTTACATTACAGATTATATTTTGCACCAAGCAATTTTACAGGTTTTGGAAACATTTATAATGGTCTTTATCCATCATTGCAAGACCATGCAGAACAATTCAAATGCCCTAAAAATGACTTATGTTTCATCCATTATATTCTTTCTTGCCTCTCCACTTGGGACCTATGGTAAACACTACATTTCAATTTTTGAAGAGTAAGGTTCATAGTTTCACGCATTAATATTGAAGATTTTATATATTTGTTAGTGTTCCTTTATTAGGCACTGCCTATGTAATCTACAGATTCTTACTCCCATAATTGAGAACTTACTCTAGCAGGACTCCCCACAATGGGAATTTAATAATTTGTTGTTTATTGTGTGGGTCTCCACTCACTGAGATACTGCACTATGACAAAATGAACATTTTCATATTCCATAAAATTATGCCCCTGGTGCACCCTATCTCACATATCATCCCAACCCTGATGCCCTGCACCAGTATCCCCTCTATCATATTTGCCAAAAGAGCATTCCCACCATTGTAGTTTTAACTACAGATGTACAGATCCACAGAATTCACCTGTCCATTCCTCCAGCTCTCCTCCCAGTTCCATGGGTTGTCCAACTCAAACCCCCATCCTATTTATCCTCACATTCCAGCTCCTTCAATCTACCTCACATACCTGCATCAACATCACCCCACCCACTGCCCAACCACACTCTTCCACCTTATCATATATTTTGCCCATATTAAGCATTGTCTCACCATGCTCTTTTCTTTTTCTGTCACCTGATAACCTGTCTTCCATGTATTTTGGGCATCCTGGTTAGGTGCATAAATGTATATGATTGTTCTTCCATCTTGATAGATTACCCCTCTTATTAATATATGGTGTCCTTTTTTTCTCTTAATTTTGCATTTAAAGTCTATATTATCTGATATTTGTGTAGCTACACCTGTTCTGTTTGGCTAGTGTTTGTATGTAAAACAGTTTTCACTTGCAATCTCACTGCAACCTCACTTACAACCTCACTTGCAACCTCACTGCCTCTGAGAGTCTAAGGTGAATTCCTTTTAGACATTATATAGATGGGACATCTTTCCTTATCCATTCTGCCAATTTGTGCCTTTTGATTGTACATTTTAATACAATAACAGTCAATGTTATTACTCTCAATGCAATACTTACATTCATCATTTTTTCCTAAGGTTAATATATGTCATATACTTTTTTATTTCTCTTTTTATCTATTTAGTTATTCTTACTATACTCTCCCTTTTTAAACTCTCCTCCAACCCTCTCTTACTTGTTTAATTTTTTTTCCCTTTCAACCTGCAGAAGAGCCTCTAGTATTTCTTGAAAGGCAGGTTCTTGTTGATGAACTCTCTTAATGTCTATTTAATTGTGAATATTTTGAACTCTCCCTATATTTGAATAACAGCTTTGCTGGATACAGAATTCTTGGCTGGCTGTTTTTTCTTTTAGCATGTAAACTATGTTATACCATTGTCTTCTAACCTCCATGGATTCATATGACATATTAGCACTTAATCTTATTGAACTTCCCTTGAATGTGATGTATCTCTTTTCTTTTCCTGCTTTAAATATTCTTTCTCTGACTTGAGGGTTTGATAATTTGATAAGTATATGTGTAGGGGTGAACCTTTGGGATTGATATTGCTTGGAGTGTGTTGTGCTTCCTGGACATGTAAATCCATGTTCTGCAAAAGAACTGTGAAATTTTCAGCCATTATTTCCTCCAACATTCCTTCTTCCCCCTTGTCCTTGCTAATTTTTTTCTATCTTTTCATCTAATTGTTCTACTATCTCTCTGATTTCAGATGTACTTTCTTTTATAGATGTACTATACTAATTCTTTCCTCTCCAGTTCAAATCTGTTATGTGCTTCCACTGTATTTGGTAAAATTTCTTTCATTGTGCCATTCATCACCATCAGATCTGTTATCTTTTTATGTATGTTTACAATTTCCTCAGTGTGTTTGCACAGTGTCTTCTTAATAACCTTTATCTCGTCTTTCACTTTATTAAGTTGCTTCATGATATTTGTTTAGACATCCTTGATTAGTTGTTCTATGTTTTATATCGTCTCTTTATATATATATATATATATGTTCATTAGACTGGGCTTAGTATCACTGTTTCTTAGTATGGTTTGCCATTTTTTGTTGGTGTCTAGGCATCTGTTTATCTTGATCAGCTTATTCAGGTTGTTAGCTTATCTTTCTACTCTAGGGTTTTATTCTATTTTGGTTTGTGTTAAGGTTTCTCTTTGACACTTGAGTCCACTCATTCTATATTCTTGTAGTTTTCTGTATTCACTTGAAAAAATATTAAGACCATAAAAAAAGAAAGAGAGAAGAGAAAAAGAATAGTCAAAATAACAAAAATGATTTAAAAAGAACAATAAAAGATTAATAAAAAAGATTAATAATAAAAAAGATTAAAAAGGAACCATGTCATAGTGTGTTATAGCAGAGGCAGGAGACCCACCACATAAACAAGAAAATATTAAACTCCATCCTGGGAGTCCTATCTTCCCAATTACAGGGACAAGAATTCCTCCAGAACATGGTCAGTGCTTAATGAAAGAAAACAGACCAATGTATCAAACCCTCAATATATTGCAAGCAACTATGAATCTTATTTTTCAAAAACTGAAACATAGTGATTACCATTGGTTCCAATATGAGGGGGAAAGGAAAATAGAATAGATGGAATGTAGGGTATTTTTCATGCATTAGAATTGTTCAACATGCTCTTGCAACAGCAAAGAGAGGCCACTTCAAATATTGTCAAAATCCATAAAAATGTATGATCCAAAATGTAAAACATAATGTAAACAGTTGCCCGTGGTTAGGAGAAATGCTTCAATATTTGTACATCAATTGTAAAAAAGGTACCATCTGCATGTAAAATGTTATTGATAAGGAAGGGAAGAAAAGTAGGAGGGCTTTGGGTATATGGGAATCACCTGTATTCTCTATGTGACTTTCCTAAATCCTAAAGCTTCTTTGAAGAAAAAAAATGAAAAAAATAAAACATTGGGGGAATATAGGGAAAAAATATCACTACATATAAGACAACAGTCTTTCAGTAATAGAAGAGAGAATGTCTAATTTTTTTTAAACATAAATTTTTTATTGTACAAAACAAAAATAATTTAGTAAGAAGAATGGTATTACTTTCCATTTATGGAAATCTTTTTGTTATATGACTTAATATAAAACAAGTGGATACTCATATCAATTTCTGCATTCTATCTGTTGCAATATCAAATCACATGTAGCCTCCTGAAAACTCCACTATACATTTGTGAAAGAACGTAAGTAAAAAAAAAAATGGATAAAGTCTTAATATTATGAAAAATTATGAAAATCTTCTGACTTCATGGATCACATTTTGAGAACAGCTAATCTAATTCAACCTGCAACCTAACAGTGGAATCTTCTCTTTATTAAATTTGACAAAGCCTCTACCTTAGCAAATTAACACTCTACAATTTTAAAGAGGTGTAAATAGATGTCTAATAAAAATCAAACTATATTTTTAGCTGATTGTTTTAGGTTAATGTTAAGTTTCTTTTTTTTCTATTTATTTTCTGTTTTTTATTTTTAAAGAATCTTTAGGTTACATAAATGTTACATCAAAAATATATGGGGATTCCCATACCTCCAACCCCTCCCCTTTTTTCCAACAATAAGATTTTTCATTAATGTGGCACATTTGTGACAATTGATGCACATATATTGAGACATTGCTACTAACCATGAATTATAGTTGACTCTTTTCTATTTCCTTTATTTTTTTGGGGGGGGGCTTTATTTATTTATTTTTAATATTTTAAAAGATGCTTAGATTACATAAATGTTACACAAAAATTACAGGGATTCCCATGTCCCCCATCTCCCAGACCTCCCATAACATACGACATAAACATCTTTCATTAGTGTGGCACATCACCTGCAATGGATATACACATCCTGGAGCTTTGCCAGTAAGCATGGACCACAGTTCACATTGTAGACCACACTTTCACCCTCACAGTTCTGCATGTTATATGCTGATGTAAAATGTCCTATCTCTGTCATTGTAATGTCACTCAGGATAATTCCCAAGTCCTGAAAAAGCCCCTTTATTACAACTGCTTTTCCCTTCCCTGCCCCGAAAGCATTCAGTAGCCACTGGATCGACTCACTGTTGTAATTTCTTCCATTGTATGAATCACATGTGTCTATAACAGAATACCAATAAGTCCATTCTAGTCCATAGCTCTTCCCCCAATCCTGAGGAGTTTGGATGGTGATGTCCACTCTAACTCCAAGGGAGAGGGTGCTTATATCCCATGGATACAATGGATGGGATTATCCTGCCTGCAGCTGCAGACTTTCTCCATTCCCTGGGATGGCCAATGTCCTTCATCAACTCCTCACCAGGTGACTTGGGTGAGTCCATTGAGCTGTAGAGTAGGACTTGCAGCTCCCCCGAGATTCCAGGCACAGCTGGCACATAGGCAGGCCAAAGGCTCCAGACTCTGGAAGTACACTTAAAAACTCCAGCATCACATATAGGTATGAATAGAAGGGACTGATGGACCATGTGCAGGGAGGATTTATTTGAGTCCAACTTTGTCACTCTCAGGAGCACAGATTCCAAAGTATAGCCCACTGATAAGGCACCAATCTCTGGAGCTCTCCCCCATTATATAGGACCTGGGTGTCTCCAGAGCCCTCAGGAGCACCTCTGTGTGGGTTAATATCCACTTTGGTGTTCTATGAGATCCTGCTGAGGTGTGAGTTAGCATTACCCCTCAGATGACCGCCCAACTCTCTTTGAAGTCTCTTAGCCATATAAACTCAATTGTTTTTACCTTTTCCCCCTTTTATTCAAGGTCTTTTTCCAGTTGTATTGTCAGTTCACACTTAGTTTTAACCTCTTGTTGCCAGGGAGGCTCATTCCCGGGAGTCATGTCCCATGCTGGGTGGAAGGTAATGCATTCATATGCTGAGTTTGGCTTAGAGAGAGGCCACATTTGAGCAACAAGGAGGCTCTCAGGTGGCAACCCTTATGCACCCCATTAGGCTAAGTTTCAATTACAAGAGCAAAGACCCATAAGGCTAGTCATAAATAACAAGAACCCATTAGTGGATCATCCTCTTTTGCCAGATACTGCCCCTCCATTCAAGGGACTGTTGCTGCTCCCTTGGAGAATGTGCCAGAGCTATCTAGACTGGGAATTCAGTATTCCCTCATTTATTGAGTGACTGTCCACCCACTGTGACCATGACCCACCCCTTGATCATTTAAACAAATTTGTATATATTTCATGTATATTCAGGAGAGCTTCCTCCCATGAAACCCCCATCCCAGACACTCCCCAGCAATGATCCTCTGCTGTCCCCATTGTAGCCCTTCTGTGATCTAAACCTTCCTTGAAGATGAAGCCTATATAATAGCCAAATACTATTAATAGGAAAATGAAATAATAATGATAAGCTTAAATGAAAGAGATAAAATACATGGAAACACTGAAAAAACACTAAAAATAAATTGAAATTTAAGGATTGGGATATTCAAAAAATGGGAAAAAACAAAAAAAATTTTTTTTAATTATTTTTTTTTCCTTTTATCACTGCGTTATCGGGTGTCCAGTCTGTACCGTGGCACCTTCCCCCTCTCACTCCCCTGTATCTCCCAAATTTTCATTTAATTTTCAAGGAAGTTTTAGGTCACAGCAAAGTCATACACAGAATACTAGAGACTCTCATATAGCCAACCTCTTCCTCCTTTCCTCACCCATATTAAAACCTTTTTTTTTTTGGATGGTAGCATTGTTTTAACTGTTATACAGAAAGTGAAACATAGCTACTAAACATTGTCAATGGTTTCCAGGAGAGTTTACAATTTAGACGGTACATTTTAATAATTTTTTATGATATTTACCATTACTGACAAATATCATTACATACCATTATGATATGTGTCCATTACTGTAAGGTAATGAAAAACATTTCCCCTGACCACTAAATACCCCCTGTTTGATCTTTTCTGTTCCTTCCTCCCCATCCCCCTAGAGTACATGACACCCCCTTTCTCGACTCATTGAATGACAAGATTCATAGTCACATGCAACAAGACATCTTGACACATTGATTATCCTCCCCTATTAGGATTCACCCTTGCTCCAAAGAGACACCCATTTGTCTGTTTCTGGGTGAATCGGTCCTACCAAAGATAGGGGTCGATCTCCTCCCACTCCCTGTGTGGGTCTCCACTCCCCGATACAACACATTATGACAGGATGAATACTCACACACTCCCCAGAAACCTACTCCAGATGTGTGCCATCCTGAATGCTCTCCCAACCTCACCCTAAACCAATGACAGTTCCTTGTCATATTGCCATAACAGCATTCGCACTCCTGCACTTTCAACCTCATACCCACAAAACCCATGTTCACCTAGTCCTTCTCCCATCTCTCCCCCCAGTATCTTGGGTATTCTAACCTACCCTTCTTAATCTACCCACCGTCAAACCTACACCATCCAACCAAGTAATATCACTACCCACCTGTCCTATCCTTCAATATTCAAATATACTTTATCATTTTACCATAGATTATGTCAGTATTGGTGATGGCTCACAACCTTCTCTTCTCTTTCTCTCCCTTATTAACCTATTTTTCAGACAATGGTTCTCAGAGACTGCTCACTTTCCTCAAGTCAAATTAGTGAGGTCATATACTGTTCATCGTTCAATGCCTGGCTTGCTTCACTCAACATAAGGTCTTCTATATTCATCCATGTTATTCTGTGTGTTGGCACTTTATTCCTTCTTACAGCTGAGTACTATTCCATTGTATGTATGTACCACATTTTGTTTATCCATTCATTTGTTGATGGGAACCGAGGATGATTCCAACTTTTGGCAATTGTGAAAAATGCCACAATGAACATTGGTGTGAATATATATGTTCATGTCTTTGCATTCAATTCTTCTGGGTACATACCCAGCAGTGGAATCGCTGGATCATATGGAAGATTTATTGATAGTTTTCTGAAGAACCGCCAAACTGTCCTCCACAGGGGCTGGATCATTCCACAATCCCACGAGCAGTGGATGAGGGTTCCAATTCCCACACATCCTCTCCAACACTTATAGTCTGATGTTTTTGGTTTTTTTTAATATTTGCCATTCTGATGGGTGTAAGATAGTATTTCATTATAGTTTTGATTTGCATTTCCATAATAGCTAAGGATGTCGAGCATTTTTTCATGTGCTTTTTAGCCATTTGTATTTCTTCCTTGGAGAAATGTCTTTTCAGGTCACTTGCCCATTTTTTAAATGGGTTGTCTTTTTATTTTCGAGGTGCAGGATTTCTTTATATATGAAGGATATTAGGCTCCTATCAGAGATATGTTTGACAAATATTTTCTCCCATCGAGTAGGCTGCCTTTTTATTTTCTTAATAACATCCTTTGAGGTGCAGAAGTTTTTAATTTTGAGGAGATCCCATTTATCTATTTTTTCTTTTGCTGCTCCTGCTTTAAGTGTGAAGTTCATGAAACCATTTCCTGTAAGAACATCCTGTAGAAGCTTCTCTACATTATCTTCAAGGTCTTTGATTTTGGCTCTTATATTTAGATTTTTGATCCTTTTTGAGTTGATTTTTGTATAAGATGTGAGATGGTATTCCTCTCTCATTCTTTGGATATGGATATCCAGTTCTCCAAGCACCTTTTGTTAAAGAGGCCATTCTCTCCCAACTGAGTGGGCTTGGTGGCCTTGTAGAATATCAGATGACTGTATATGCGAGGAACTATATCAGAACTTTCAATTCGATTCCATTGGTCAGTATGTCTATCCTACTGCCAGTACCATGCAATTTTGAGCATGGCAGCTTTGTAGTATGTTTTAAAGTCAGGTAATGTGATACCTACAACTTCATTTTTCTTTTTCAATATGTCTTTGACAATTCGGGGCCGTTTACCTTTCCAAATAAAATTTTAGTTAGTTTTTCCACTTCCTTAAAAAATATAGTGTTGATTTTTATTGGGATTGCACTAAAGATGTAGATTAGTTTGGGTAGGATAGACATCTTGTTGATGTTTAGTCTTCCTATCCATGAACAGGGAATATTCTTTCATTTATTTAAGTCTTCTTTGGTTTCCTTTAATAGTGTTGTGTAGTTTTCAGTATAAAGCCCTTTACATCTTTATTTAAATTTATTCCTAGATATTTGATTCTTTTAGCTACTATTGTAAATGGTATTTTTTTTCTTGATTTCCTCCTCAGTTTGCTCGGTATTGGTGTACAGAAATGCTACTGGTTTTTGAGTATTGATCTTATAGCCTGCAACATTACTGAACTCCTTTATAAGTTCTAGAAGGTTCCTTGTAGATTTCTCAGGGCTTTCTACACATAAGACCATGTTGTTTGCAAATAATGAAATTTTAACTTCTTCTTTTCCAATCTGGATGCCTTTTATATCCTTTTCTTCTCAAGTACTTCTAAGACAATGTTAAATTGGAGTGGTGGTAGTGGCCATCCCTGTCTTGTTCCCAATCTCAAAGTGAAGGCTTTTAGGTTTTCACCATTGAAGATGATGTTAGCTTTGGGTTTTTCATTTACACCCTTTATCATATTCAGAAAGTTTCCTTCTATTCCTATCTTTTACAGTGTTTTAATCAGGAAAGAGTGCTGTATTTTGTCGAATGCTTTTTCTGCATCTATAGAGATGATCGTATGATTTTTTTCTTTCAATCTGGTTATATGGTGTATTACATTGATTGATTTTCTTATACTGAACCATTCTTGCATACTCGGGATGAAATCCACTTGGTCACGGTGTATAATCCTTTTGATATGTTGTTGAATGCGATTAGCAAGTATTTTGTTGAGGATTTTAGTGTCTAGGTTCAGTAGAGAAATTGGTCTGTAATTTTCCTTTCTTGTGGTATTTTTGTTTGATTTTGGTATTAGGGTAATGATGGCATCATAAAATGAGTTAGGACACATTCTTTCTTTTTCTATTTATGGAAGAGTTTAAGCAGGATTGGTGTTAGCTCTTTCCGTAATGTTTGGTAAAATTCAGCTGTGAAGCCATCTGATCTTGGGCTCTTCTTAGTTGGGAGGTTTCTGATGACTGAGTCCATCTCTACTTGTAATTGGACTGTTGAGTTCATCAATTTCTTCTTCCATCAATGTAGGCTGTATGTCAGTTTCTAGAAATTTGTTTCTTTCCTCTAAATTATCATTCTTTTTGGCATATAATTTTTCAAAGTATCATTTTATGACACTCCTTATTTCTGTGTGGTCAGTAGTGACATTCCCTTGCTCAGTCCTTATTTTGTGTATTTGCATCTGTTCTCTCTTTTTCTTTGTTAGTCTGGTTAAGGGTTTGTCAATTTTATTGATCTTCTCCAAGAACCAGCTTTTGGTTTTGTTTATTTTTTCTAGTGCTTTTTAATTCTCGATTTCATTTAGTTGTGCTCTAATCTTTGCTATTTCCTTCTTCGTACTTCATTTAGGTTTACTTTATTGTTGTTTTCCCAATACCTCCACGTGTGTAGTTAAGTCTTCAGTTTTAGCTCTTTCTTCTTTTTTAATATATGTATTTATGGCTATGAACTTCCCTCTCAGGACAACTTTGGCTGAATCCCATAGGTTTTGATATGTTGTGTTGTCATTTTCATTAGTTTCAAGATAGTTACTGATTTCTTTTGAGATTTCCTCCTGTACCCACTGTTTGTCTAAGAGTGTGTTCTTTAACTTCCATACCTTTGTGCCAAATCTGTTTCTCTGGCCCTTAGTGATTTCCAATTTCATTCCATTGTGGTCTTAGAAATTACTTTGTATAATCTCAGTCTCTCTGAATTCATTGAGGGTTGTTCTGTGGCCTAGCATGTGGTCTATCTTGGTGTATTACCCATGTGCACTGGAGAAGAATGTAAATCCCGCTGTATTTGGGTGTAGTCTTCTGTATATATCTATTAGGTTCAGGTCCCCTAATGTATTGTTCAGAGTCTTTGTTTCTTTTTTGATTCTCTGTCTAGATGTTCTGTCTAATGGTGATAATGGTGTATTAAAGTCCTCCACTATAATTGTAGAGGCATTTATTTCTCCATTTATTTTTTCCAGAGTTTATCTCATCTATTTTGAGGCACCTGATTAGGTGCATAAATGTTTATGATTTTTCTCTCTTCTTGAGAGATTACCATTTTTACTAGTATATAGTGTCCGTCTTTGTCTCTTACAATAGTTTTGCATTTCAAGTCTATATTGTCTGATATTAAGATAGCTACTTCTGGCCTTTATTGGCTATTGTTTGCTTGTAAAATTCTTTTCCAGCCATTCACTTTCAGCCTCCTTGAACCCCTGGGTCGAAGGTGGTTTTTTTATAGACAGCATATAGATGGATCATATTTCCTTATGCATTCTGCCAATCTGTGTCTCTTGAGGGGTGAATTTCATCCATTAATATCCAGTGTTATTACTTGAAACAAATTTCTTACTTCAAATTGTAGAACTTCCTTTAATGTTTCTTGAAGTGCAGGTTTCTTACTGACATACTCTCTTAATTTCTGTTTATCTGTGAATATTTTGAACTCTCCATCATTTTTGCATGCCGGTTTTGCTGGATAAAGAATTTGTGGCTGGAAGTTTTTTCTTTTAGTACTTTGACTATGTCATACCACTGTCTTTTTGCCTCCATGGTTTCAGCTGAGAAATCAGCACTTAATCTTATTGTGCTTCCCTTGTATGTGATGTTTCTCTTTTCTCTTGCTGCCTTGAGTATTTTCTCTTTTTTTTTTTTTTTTTTTTTGAGCATTGGACATTTTGACAAGTATATGTCTTGGAGTTGGTCTGTTGGGATTTATACTGTTTAGGGTGTGCTGTGCTTCCTACACATATACATCCATCTATTTCAAGAGGGCTGGGAATTTTTCAGCCATTATTTCCTTCAACACTCCTTCTGTTCCCTTTCCCTTCTTTTCTCCTTCTGGGATGCCTATATTGCATTTGTTTGTGTGTTTTGTGTTGTCAGTTAAATCCTTGTGTCCCTGCTGGATTTTTTTCTAATTTTTTACCTATCTGTTTTACTATCTGTTTAATTTCAGATGTATTGTCTTCCACATCACTAATTCTTTCTTCTGCCTGTTCAAATCTGCTGTTATGTGAATCCAGTGTCTTTTTGATTTCTTGGATTGTGCCAGTGATCACCATCATATCCATTACCTTTTTATGTATGTTTACAATTTCTTCAGTATGTTCTCCCAGTGTCTTCTTAATATCCTTAATCTTTTCCTTCACTTCATTAAGTTGATCCATGATATTTGGAAAGCTTTCATTAGATGTTCGATGTTCTGCATCTCTTCTTGGATTTTAGTTTGTTCATTGGACTTGTCCTTGTCTTCCTGTTTCTCAGTGTGGTTTGTTATATTTTGTTGCCCTCTAGTCATCATTTCATCTTAATGGGTTTATTCAGTTGATTAGCTTCTCTCTCTGCTCTAGAGTTTTATTTAGCTGGTGGTTCTGTGAGTGTGTTAAGTTTTCCCTTTGACACCTTTTCTTCTTGTTTTATTTCCTTGCTTCTTTATATGGTCCCTTGAAGGCAAAGATTAGGGCCAGAGGAATTGAAAGATGTGAGAAAGGAAGAAGGATAATAGTAATATTGATAAAAGTTAGAAGAGGGTCCATATAGGACTTAGTAAAATGAATATTTAACTCACGTAAACAGTGTAGAATAATAGGGAAAAAAGTGGATTACCTTCAATGGACTTGGAAACCAAATAGAGGAAAATATATATAATGATTTAGAAGGCCAGAATGATGAGGAGAGAGAGAAAGAGTGAATAAAGGGCTGAAAGTAAAAAGTTTACATTAATGAAAAATTAGAAAACAGAAAAAATAGATTAGAAATGGACAACTTTGAAGTTGTGGGCTAATGAAAAAAAGGTGGTATGTAAGAACCACCACAGAAAGCAGAAGGTAGAGAGATGAAGGAAGGAAAAGAGATAGCGTTGGGAGACAAAATCAATATAGACAGAGAATGGGAAATCATGGAATAAGAAGCACAGCAAAGAAGAGACAAGCTAGCAGCATAATTTTAAAAAAATGATAAAAGAAAGAAAGAAAGAAAAAAGAAGTGGGGGTGGAGGGAGGAAAGAGGAAATAAAAGCAAGAGACAACAAATAAAGAAAAACCAAACAACCACAAAAGTAAGCAGTCAACCAAACCTAAGAACAGTGTTTCTTTTTGGGCCATTGTAGAACTTCTCAGCCTGCTTGTGTTCATCAATCAATTGCCCTGTAGGGTTCTATCTGAAGGTTTTGAGGCAGATTTTTGCTATTAAACTTAATTAAAAGGAAAAATTCTTTTTTTTTAAGTGACTGTCTTCTTTCTTTCTTTATTTATATTTTTTTGTGAAACAAGGGACCCAAAAGAAGTCCTCTTCTAGAACAGCCCCTTCGCTGTGGGGACCCTAGCTAGGCTCGTGGAATCTAATCAAGCACTTCCCATTTCCTGGCATACCCAGGGGAGCTGAAGCACTGATGTTTGTCAGTACAGAGTGATAACATTTGCAGACTTCGCCCCCTCTGGAGCCAAACCTCAGTGTCACCGGGCTATTGGTTTAATCAGGCTTCCTCAGTAGGTTAGCCTCTCCCCTCAGCCTGGTGCTGTTTCAAGCTGGCTTATCTGCTTCCCAAAGCTATGAGGAGGTCCAGGCAGCCAAATCCACAGAAAGGAAACTCCTCTCCATCTTCTATCAGAACCCTCCCACTCTCAGAGAACGTTCCCTCTCATCAGGTTGCCGGTGGGAGTCGTGGCTCAAACCAGCCTTTTTCCCTGAGGGTGGGGCTTAATCATCTGTGTTAACCATTACAGTCAGGGGAAAAACTCATGAATCTCTTCTGAGCAATCCACACCATCCAGCTCCCTCCAGATAGATGTCCTCAAGGTTCTCGCTCCTTGCGCCCCTAGCACAGACCCCTGAACAAGACCCTGTCCCCAACCAGCTGTCCTCAGAGAGCAAGTCAGTAAGTGCCCTCCTATACTGATGCCATCTTGCCTGTAACCCGAGAATGTCTAATTTAAAAAAAATTCTTATTACTTCAAATTGTTTTAATTTTTGATATTTTATTGGTTATTTTTTAAATTATTATTTCATTTTATTAATTTTATTTAGTTATTTTGTTGGCTTCATTTTTGGAGAGGTTTTGCATCACAGAAAGATCACAATAGTGGTGGGGGGGATCACTGGTATGGGGTGTCAGTGATGTGGGAATATGTGAGAAGGGGTTCACCTGGGACACATGTCTAAGGCATATGAATATGTTCAAGTGTTCATGGGACCTGGTCTTGGTGTGTAGAGATCCACACAATAACCAAAATAACATTGGATTCCCATAGTGGGGAGTTCTGCTATATTGTCTATTAGGACAGCAAGAATCCCCTGAATTTAAAGTGAATGAAGACAAACCATTATGCCAGGCCCTTGACATTGATGATTCTACTTATGATCCTTTTCTTGTGAAATTGAAATTTAGGCTTATTTCATATACTGTCTAAGAGTTACCTCCTGAAAGCCTCCTTGTTGCTCAAATGTGCCTCTCTAAGCCAATATCAGCTTATAAATATACTACTTTCTCCCAGGAGTGAGACATGACTCCCAGAGATGAAACTCCCTGGAACTGAATGATTATTAGCAAGCACCAACTAGCAATGCAACTGGAAAAATATCTTGAAAAAAAGGGTAAAGTGGTAAATACAAATGATTTCTTATGGTGAAGAAACTTCAAAGTGAATCAGGAGGTCATTCCAGAGGTTACAATTCTGCTAATTCTCAGTAGGATCTCATTAACTGCCACAGAAAACAGTACCTCAAATAACGATGCTCCTGAGGACTCTAGAGATATCCAGAAATTATAAGAAGGCCATACAGCTTGGGGATTTGGCAGCCTGTCAATGGGCTTTACTTTGTAATTTATGCTTCCCAGTATAACAGAGTAATACTCATTTCTATGTTCTCTACACATGGCTCTTCTGCCCTTTCATTTGAATCATTATTTGAGCTCTACTTGATAAATATATGTCCTAGAGTCTTGAATCTTTTGTCCTTCCATGTGCCAGTGGAGCCCTGGATTTCAGGAGACTTGCAACACCTACTCTCCAATTCATTGGACTTACCCAGGACCACTAATAAGGAGATGATGATGGACACATCCATCCCAAAGAACAGAGAGTGTCTGAAACAGCAAGCAAGATAGTTCCATCCATCTGTCCCATGGGATCTAAACCCCTCTCAATTAGAAGCAGAGTGGGCATCACCATCCCAAAATCTGCAAGATATGGGAATGAACAAAGGACTAAAGTTGACTTAATATTATTCTACTATAGACTTGTTCTAGCAATGGAAGAACTCACCATTGATGTAAAGGTAGTGGCAACCACAGGTTCTGAGGGATAGAGGGAAAAATAGGTGTAATATCGGGGCATTTTTGGGACACTGGATTTTTCTTGCATGACATTGCAGTGATGAATAAAAACTATTGTGTATTTTTTCATAACTTGTAAAACTGTGCAGGACAACATGTAAATATAATGTAAACTGTAGTCCATGTTTAGTAGCAATGCTTCAATATGGGTTCATCAATTGTAACAAGTGTACCACACTATTGAAGGATGTTGTTAATGTGGGAAAGTGTAGAAGAGCAAATACAGGGACATATGGGAATCCTTTATATATATTTTTGTAGCATTTATGTAATCTAAAACTTCTTTAAAAATAAAAATAATTACTTATAAAAAAAGAATAATACTGCAGGAAAGCATGGGGATTCCAGAGGTTGGAAAAGGTGCTAGGAGAGTTGAGGGCCTTCATTACTTTTAAATTCTGGCACCCAGGTAATATCTGGATGGAGAAGATACTCATACATGCACTTGGAGTAACACAAAATAAAAATAACTGTATTTAGTGTTAAAAATGATGATTTACCCTCACTGTAAAAATAAACCTCCATTAAAAAAAAAACCATAGAGACCAGAAAAAAAATAAGGCTGAACAATCATAAAAAGAAAAAGAATAAAAATATAAAATAAAAATGTAACAAGAAAAAATAGAATAAAATAAAAGATCTGAAAAATAAGAAAAAAATAATAAAGAAAAAAACATGCAGACCAAATTAGAGAAGGTGTAATGAAAGGAAAGCAATTGAAGAGAGAAAAAGGAAAGAAAGAAAATAAATAAGAAACTAAAGAGAAAAACTAAGGGAAAGAAAAGGAAACAAAAAAAAGAGAAAAAAACAAGAAACAAAAAACAACCCAAGAATAATAGACTTCCCTCATAGTCCCCTAGGAAACACCTCAGGCTGCCAGTGGTCATCAGTCAACCACCCTGCAGCCTGCTCTCCACAGGTAAGGTACCTGATTTTAGTAACTCAAATAAAGAAAAAAATAATAAAAATATAAAAAATAAAAGTTCAAGAAATCCAACACAAGCAAGCAAGCAAGCAAGCAAGCAAACAAACAAACAAAAAAAAAAAAACAGTCTATAAATTCTCTGTCAGAAGATGCCAGCTTTGTGCTTGACAACCAAGTGGATGAACCTCTGGATTCCTTCTCTTAGGAGGTACCAGTCATGGAATCCGGGACCTAATGTATATGAGGCAAGCATTTCTCCACTGAGCTACAACCACTCCACAGATTAGGTAGCCTTCTGAAATTTATGTTTCTCCCTGCCATCTTTTCCCTCAGGTGAGTTGGGCTTTTAACAGTTTGCCAGCTATCTCTTTTGACTTCCTTCTCTCCAGTTCTGTTTGGTGCCTGTGTCTGTTTACACCCTCACTGACCTAGTTCCTGTCTCTCCCAGGGTGGTTGGGTATGATAGCCTTCTTGATCGGATCTCCCAACCCTTCTCCCTGGGGCAGCTGGCTGGGGCTTTTTGAGATTCTAAGTGGACTCAACTGGTCTCAATCACTGAAGAGAAGCCACTCTCTGCCCTCTGCCAGACCCCTCTTCCACCCAGAGAGGAAAATGTTCTTTCTCCCCTCAATTGGCTGCAGTGAGCCAGGGGTTTTACTGAATCTATTTTGATTGAAGGTGGCATATATTTGTCATTTCCAGTCACAGGGGAGAGTAAGTTACAGCTTTCATTTGGCCTTTGTATCTCTCTTTTCCTCTCCATCCTGGATGATGCACAACACTCTCATGGTCTTCAGATCACAAAATCATCTCCCTTGGATAGGTTTTTGCCCTTCCTCCATTGTTTATGTCAGAATTGAGCCCTGCCTAGCTACTCTGAAGCCATCTTCCCAGAAGACCTCTCAAATTGTTCTTTATGCTCACACACTATCAACTTAATATTCTTTATCTCTTTAGTTGTATTTTCCTTCTTCTCCTTAAATTGATTGAGGAGGTTTATTTGAACATCATTTATTAGTTGTTTTAAATCTTAAGTCTCATCTGGATTCCTGTATTGTTTCTCTGAGTGGCCATATCTTCTTGTTTCTTAATGGGTTGGTATGTTTTATTGATAACTAGGCATCTGTTTATGTTGATGATTTTGCTTCATTGACCAATTTCTCTCTCTTGCCTCAAGGTTTTATTTTCACAGCTCTTTTATTTTTAGCTTATTTTTTCTAAAACTTTAATATTACTCTGTTTAAGTAGACAAACTGTAGCAGGGAACTGTTAATGGTGCCTGACCAGTTCTACCATGCCTGGGAAAGAATTGAGAGAGACCAATCTGTCTTCCTTCACTTTCTAAGCTGTCCAGTAAATGGTGCTGCTCGACAAACCCTTCCACAGAAATGAACCATTCCATTTCTACTATTTTGATCTAATGAATTATGGTAGTTATATTTGCCAAAGGGAAACCACAGTTAGACATCCACCACAAACTCCCTCTTTCTGAGGAAGAATCTGTCCTTTCTCTCTCTCTGTTTGCCACTGTAAATAGCCTCAGTAAAACCTGCAGCTCTCCATTTATGCATCCCCAGTTCTCCCTGGACACGTTTTCTGGACTGCAGCAGTCCTCAAAGAGGCTCTCTCAGACTATTTCTATGTATTCTTCCCTATTTTGCAAGAGAGCTCTGCCCTGCCTGAGATACTGCAATGCCATCTTATATCTTAAATGACCCGTTTGATATTTCTTTTTGCATCCAATTACATTCTCAAATTAATAGCATTCTCATAATACCTGCAAAGATTTTTTGAACTTCCACTACAAAAATTTTATCTATGGCTAGTGGCAATGCATTTACTTCTTTTCAAATTATACATTTTATTTTTCTTTTCTTCCAACTCTGTGCTGGATAATAAAGGTAGTGAAAATGGACTTTTTTGTCTGGTTCCCTAGAAGAGATGCTTTCAGCACATATATACTAATTTCTAGGATGTTTGAATTAGAAGAATTTATTTTTTAGAATTACTTTTTCTCATACTAATTACTTTTTGTGTCATAGTTTGGAAAATTTTTCATCAATAATGGGTATTTTGTGACTTCTGGGAAGATTGTGTTAGAGTAGATAGGCAGGGCTCAGCCCTCTTACAGAAACAATGGAATAAGGGCAAAAGCTGTCTGAGGGAACTGCTTTGGGCATATGCACATAAGAAGAGTGCTGTGCATCCTATAGGAAGGTGAGGGACAGAGACTTAAAGAAGCAAAAATGAAAGCCATGAGTTGTTAACTCCATGGCTGAGAAAAGCATCCACCCCCAAACTTAAAAACAAACAGCTTGGATAAAATCAATGGTTCACTGCAGCCAACTGAGAGGGGAATGGATGTCTACCTCCCTGATAAGAGCAAAGGTGTGGCAGAGGATAGAGACAGTTTCACTTCAGTGAATTTGGCTAGAAGACCCTGATTTGAACCTTGGCTTTGGCCATACCAGAATCAAAGGAACACTGAGACACTTCCATGGAAAGATTAGGCAAGAGTGCTGTCTGCTGGTTGGCCAGGAAACTGCAATGAGTAAATCCACTTTTAGGAGCCTTTCATGGCAGTCTCTTTGGATATGATCCTCATCAGTGACTCCCTGGCCCTATTTTGGTAAGATAAGCTGGGCAATTTTAAAGGCTTAGAATAAGTTGAACTAAAAGTCAAAGATGAGCCATGAAACAAACCGACTAGGCAAGAAAGAGAAATTAGCCATCAGAGTAAATTCAGCAACATATTCAGATGCCTAGACACCAGCAAAAATTTAAAAGCCATGCCAAGATATAGGAAGAGATGGCCTAGTCAAAGGAATAAATAAAAAATCCTGACAAGACACAACATTTAAGAAAATTCATCAATGAATTTTAATAATCACACAACTCTCCTAAATCAATGAAAAGAGTTGAAGGAAACTATGACTAAAGATATAAAATATACTAAGAAGACAACAGGTGATCATAAGAAAATTTGAAAACTTGAAAAGAAAGGTAACAGAGTTAATGGGAAAGAAACACAAAATGGATGAGATTGAAAATAAATTAGTAGGGCACAGATGTAGCTCAAGAGGTTGAGTGTCTGCTACCCATTTATGAGGTCCCAGATTTAATCCCTGGTACTTCCTAAAAACAAAACAAACAGATAATTGAACAAATAAAAATCAGTTATCATAGGGGAGTTAGCTGTTGCTCAGCTGTTGAGTACATGCCCATGTATGAGGTCCTGGGTTCAATCTCCGGCACCTCCTAAAAATAAAACATAAATAAATTTAAGGTGTATAAGAGAATCTTTGAATTGCTCTTATATGCAACTCATATTGAATTGGAGGAGTCAGAAACAGAACTTGAAAAGATAGGAGGACAGAAAGAGTAAAGAATGTAGAGAATGGATAAGGGTCTCAGGGAGATGAATGACAATGCAAAGTGCAAACCATACAGGTTATTAGTGACCCAGAATGAGAAGAGAATGGGAAAGGGGCAGAAACAATATTTGATGAAATTAAATGACTGAAAACTTCTCAACACTTATTAAAGTCATAAATATCAATATCCAAATAGGACAAGGCCCAGCAGGCAAATTAAATCTGAATAGGCCTACTCCGAGACATCTGATATTCACAATGACAAATACCAGAGATAAAAAGAGTATGTTGAAAGCAGCAAGAGAAAATGAATGCATCACATACATGGGAACCTCAATAAAACTAAATGTTGATCTCACATCAGAAACCATGGAGACAAGAAGAAACTGGTATGTATTTAAATTATGGAAAGAAAAGAAAACTGTCAGCCAAGAATTATTTACTGAAAAAACTGTCCTTCAAAAATGAGGGTGAGTTTAAAGTCTTCACAGACAAATAAATTTGAGAATATATGTTACCAAATTATTTAATTTACAAGAGATATTAAAGGGAGTGCTACACCCTGAAAGGAAAACACAATGATGAGAGACTTGGAGAAGAGTGTAGAAATGAAGATAACTAGTAACATAAAGGGTAAAAATACAGACAATAGTAATATATTACAACAGAAAACCAAAGAAAAATTTGGACATATTAATTCCTTTACAGTAATAACATTCAATGTTCATGGATTGAATTCCCCAATCAAAAGACACACACTGACAGAGTGGATTAAAAATTATAGACCATTTATATAGTGTCTACAAGAACTTCACCTCAGATATAATGACACAATCAGGTTGAAAGTGAAATGTTGGAAAAACATTCCATTCACATTGTAACGAAAAAATATCTGGAGTAGAAATATTAATATTGAGCAAAATAGATTTTAAATGCAAAACAATTATAAGAGATAAAGAAGATATATATATATTAATAAAATGAATAATGGACCAAGAAAAACATGGCTATAATAAATATATATGCACCCAACCTGGTTGCCCAAAGATATATGAGGCATAAACTGATAGAACTCTAAGGGAGAAACAGACATCTCTACAGTGCATTCCAAGATTTAACTTTTATTCACTGTTTTTGTAGTGTAGTTCCATGGATTAAAAAAAATTCTGTTACCATATTCTAACTTTTCCCCTTTAATCACATTCAGATAGATATTTCAGTACTTTTAATTACCTTCATGATGCTCTACTACCATCATCTCTATTCAGTACCAAATCTTTACAAAGAACTCAAAAGAAACTCTGTACAACTTAAACATTAATTCCTCATTCCCTACATCCATCCTTACCACTACCAGTATTCTACATTCTAGATTCTGACCTTATGAGTTTGTATATTATTATTAGTTCATATGAGTGAGGTCATACAATATAATTGTTGGTCTCACTTATTTCACTCATCACAGTTCATTTATGTTGTCATGTGTATAAAAACTTTATTACTACTTATTGCTGAATTATATGCCATTGTGAGACTATTCCACATTTTATCCATTCATCAGTTAATGTACACTTTGGTTCCTTCCATTGTTCGGCAACTGTGAAACAAAGATGTTATGAACATCAGTGTGTAAATATCTGCTCAAGTCCTTGATTTCAAATATTTTGGATATGTACCAAGAAGTGGGATTGCCAAGTCATATGGTATTTCTTTTCCAATCTGTGAACCAGGAATGTTTTCTCTGTTAATTTAGGCTTTCTTTGATTTCTTTTAGCAATGTCTTATAGTTTTCTCTATCCAGGTCTTTTGTGTTCTTAGATTTATTCCAGATATTTCATTCTTTAAATGCCATTGTAAAATGATTTATTGTAAATTGATTTATCTTTCAGATTGTTCATTGCTAGTGTATAGATATATAGAAAAAATACTGACTTATTTTTTCATGTTCATCTCAAACCTCACCTCTTTCTGAATTCATTTATTAGATCTGATAGTTTTCTTGGGTATTTTACAATGTTTGCTATATATAGGATCATGACATCTGCAAATAGTGAAAATTTTACTTCTTCCTTTCAAATTTGGATGCCTTTTATTTCTTTCTCTTTTCTAATTGTTCTAACTAGAACTTCCAGTACAATGTAGAATAATAGTTTTGACACTGGGCATCCTATTCTTGTTCTTGATCTTTGAGGGAAATCTGTCAGTCTTTCACCATATAGTAAATGTTTGCTGAGAATTTTTTATAGATGCTCTTTATTGTGTTGAAAATGTTTCTTTCTATTCCTAGATTTTTAACTGTGTTCTTCAAGAAGCAGTGCTTGATTTTGTCAACTGCTTTTTCTGCATCAACTGAGATGATTGTGTGTGTGCGTGTGTTTGTGTATTTTACAACAGAATCTCAAAATATATGATGCACATACTAACATATTTAAAGGGAGAGATAGATGGTTCTACATTAATAGTAAAACATCTAATTACATGAAAATCAAGATAGATAAAAACATCTATACTCAATATTAATAAGGAAATAGAAGATTGAAAGATATTATAAACGAAATAGACCTAATAGACATATATTGAACAATTCATACAATAGCAACAAAATATGCATTATTCTCAAGTGTGCATGTTCATTCTCCAGAATAAAACATATATTAGTTCACAAAACAGTGTTCAATAAATTAAAAAGTATTGAAATCATACAATGTATCTCCTACAAACACAACAGAATGAAGTAAATAACAGCAGAAAAATTGGAAAATTCAAAAATATGTGGAAATAAAACAAAGTACTCTTTAGTAATCTATGTGTCAAAGAAGATATCATAAGGGGAATTAGGAAATCATTTGTGTCAAAGGAAAATGAAAACACAACATAGCAAAAGTTATAATATACAACAAAAGCATTGCTGATAGGGAAATTTAAGCTCTAAATGTTTACATTAAAAAAGGAAAAAATGATCTCAAATTAGAAACCTTACATCAACACTAGAGGGTCTAGAAAAAGAAGAACAAACTAAACTGAAAGAATTCAGAAGAATGTAAAAAGAAAAGCAGTGATAGATGATATGGAGAACACACACACACACAAAAGCAACAGAGATAATCAACAAAATCAAAAGGTGATTCCTTGAAAAGATCAATAAAATCTACCAAACTTTATCTAGACTGACAAAAAAATGGACACATATAACTAAAATCAGAAATGAAATGGAACCATTACTACTGACCCCACAGAAATCAAAGAATTATAAGAGGATACTATGAACAACTGTATGCCAACAACTTGGATAAACTAGATGAAACTCCTAGGGAAAAAAAAACAAAAAACACCCACCCACACTGACTTAAGAAGAATGAGAACGTCTCAAAAAACCAGTAACTAATAACGAGATTGAATCAGTAATCAAAATCTCCCACAAAAGATAAGCCATCACCAAATGGCTTCACAGGTGAATTTGATGTATAGATACATTACATGCCATTACTTTTAGGGAAGGTCTAGTGTTGACAATTTTCCATAGCTTGTATTTATCTGGGAATGCCTTAATCTCTCCTTCTTTTTTGAAAGTCTTGCCATATATAAAATTCTTGGTTTGCAATTATTTTCTTTCAGCACTTTAAATATTTCTATCCCCTCTGTTCGTGCTTCCATGGTTTCTGGAGATAAATCAAGTATCTTATTGGGATTCCCTTGTACATAACTCAATGCTTTTCTTTTAGAGTTTACAGAACTTTTTTTTTCCTTTTCCTTGGCATTGACCAGTTTGATTACAATGTGTCTGTGTTTGTTACTCTTTGAGTTTATACTGTTTGGTATTTTCTGGGCTTCTTGAATGAACATACTCACAACTATCATTAAATCTGTGAAATCTTCTGTCATTATTTCTTTGAATATTCCTTCTGCCTCTTTCTCTCTTTCTTCTCCTTCTGAGACTTCCACAATGCATAAATTGCTATGCCTGATAGTGTCCTACAGGTCTCTTAGGTCCTGTTCATTCTTTTAATTGTTTTATTTTTCCATTCCTCAGCCTTAATGATTTCAGCTGTTTCATCTTTGAGTTATTGATTCTTTCTCTGCCACATTAAATATGCTTTTGAATCCATCTAAAGAATTTTTTATTTCCATTATTGAGTTCATTAATTCCACTATTTCTCTGGAGAGATTCCCTTGTTCAATCATTGTTTTTCTAATATATGTTAGGTCTGTCTCCATGTTTTCCTTTATTCCAATGAGCATATTGAGGATCAATTTTTTAAATCTCTGACTGGTAAGTCCAAAGTCTAGTCTTCAGTGATGGTTTCGGGCTTTTTCTCTTCTTTTGACAGAACCATCATTTCCTGTTTCTTTGAGTATCTATTAATCTTTTGTTAAATGTAGTATATTTTAATATTTTAATATGTTAAGTTTGGGATTTTGTCCCTGTATGCTCCCTTAATTTGTATCTAGTTAGTGATATGACAGAGAATTTCTCTAATGCCAGGAACTATTCAAAACTAACAAACCAAAGCAAAAAAGACCTTTCACTCTCTTTGAAAATTGGTTCTGCCTTGGCTTGTGGTCTCTTAGTCTTCCTACCAAGCTGATAGTGGCTATGGCATAGATGGATAGAGGATTGAAAGGTAGCTGCTAAGGGGTGGAGGGTTTTTCTTTTTGGGGTAATGAAAATGCTCTAATATTGACTGTTGTGATGGATGCACAACTCTGTGATTATACCAAAACCTTCTGAATGTACACTTTGGATGAATTGCATGGCATATGAATAAATTTCAATAAAATTACAAATAAAAGCCATCCTCCCACCCTACCTAATCATGGAAGGACAAAATGTGGTGGGAGTTTATCAAGAATTGCACCTGGAGGCAGGAGACATTGATTTGTTCTAGCCTCACCATAGATTTTCTGTATGATCCAAGCCATTGGTGGTCTTCTTGTAAGCCTCAGGTTACCCCTCATTCAACGATGCAGTTGACAGAGATTTCTGTTGGTAGACAGGCTTGTCAGGCAGCGAGAACACATATTGAGCCATTAACACCCAAAACCTTTCTACTTCTTTATTAATGGGCAGTAGACTTCCAGAGATAAGCCTAACAGTGTCCTTTCTCTGTGGTTCTCTGTCCATTGACTGAATGCAGGTAGTCATTTGTCCCATGTCATTTCAGCTTTATTGTTTCTCATGCTGTCCTTGCTGTCTACAAGCAGCTTCTCTGCCTTCAGGACAAACTATGAGAGGAAAAGCCTGAGCTATGCTCCAGGCTCAATCTCTCAGACATTCACAAGATAGATTGGGACTGGCGTACATGCACCCCTCCAAGCACACAGAAGTCACTCTGCTTCTTCTCGAACAGGACCAAAGGCTCAAAATGGGAGTGCAGGCTCACTCCAATCTGTGACGTGGCAAGAGTGGGGAAGTGTCAACAAAGGCACCAGGAGCCCTTTTTATGGCTTTTTAACCTGCATTTTTTTTTTTTTTGGAGTCTGTCATGCATACGTGAACTTACATAAATAATAAGTATATAGTAAAAGTTGTCAACTTACAAAATAAATATGCATAACACATGGGACTCCCATACCTCACCCCACCTCCAATATTTTGCATTGTTGTTGAATATTTGTTACAGATGATGAAAGAGCATTATCAAAATATTACTACTAACTATAGTCCATATCTTATATTTGGTGTACTTTTCCCCAAACCCACGTAATTATTAGCACCCTGTTTAAGTATTATATATTTGCTATAGTTTATGTGAGAACATTTTCATAGTTTTTCTGTTAACCACAGTCCATCATCCACTGGAGGATTCAATATGTTATAAAGCCTTGTACAATCCATTGAAAGTGTATACTCTGCGGATCTCATAAGTTGCATTTCCTTAATTCAGCATTTCTCTGTTTATTGTAGCCCTTTAAGAGTTTTCTTGATCTTTAATATTTCTCTGCAGCCTTTGCTCCAGGGGCAGTGACCTGAAATGGCTGATTAAAAATAGAGATCTGGGATCATACCATACACCCCCAGTTTGGAGGGCTACATGAGCCAGGAGCCAGTGCTCTAGTTTCTAGTGTTGCTGGCCATGATATTGGGGTAAGAGGGATGGTAGCTGTTGCAGGGAACATGAAGCCCACTGGTATTTATTGCAAATTAATACCCTCTTTTCCTACTCCTCCCTGGATGCTGCACAGTGTTCCCTAGACTCCAGAATTTCAAAATGATTGATTCATATAGTTCCTGCCAGTTCAATAGCTGTTTTGATGAGGGGACTGATTCTCAGGACTTACCACTGATCCATCTTCCCACATTTTCTTTTGTCTTTTATTCTTATTACTGTATTAGTGTACAGGTAATATGAATATGTTGTTGGAAAAGGTTTTGCAAAGACAATCAATTCCATAAGATCAACAAGGTTGTAATTAGCCTGAACAAAAACTGTTATCCAAAGATTAAAAAAATAAAATTTAAATGAAGCAAATGAAATACACGTGTGTATATATGTATATATGCAGATATGTAACATATAAAAATTTCATTGGGAAAAATTCAATATTATAATAATGTGTAGATATTTTCAGTGGTTTAAAGGAGGAGGGATTTTTTTAGAAGAAGGATGAGAAAGAAGAGGAGGGAAATATACAAAAATTCACACAATGGAAATGTATTTGTGAATTTTACTACAATACAATGAAGAATTTCTTTCTTTAAAGCCAACAAAATAGTACAGAGTTTGATATCATTAAAAATTTAAAGCTGGGTTGGCCAAGATGGTGTTAATGTAGGAGGGTACACACTGCAAGCTCCCAGAGCAAGGCGGATTGTGGACGGGGTCCTGCCCGGGGGTCTGTGATGTGCACGCATGGAGTGAGAAGCTTGGGACATCTGTCTGCGCAGATCAACGGCGTGGACGAAACGGTAGAGATTCATGAGTTTTAAGGCTGCCGGTGGTGGTTGGCACAAACGGCTGAGCCCCGCAGTTAGAGAGAAAAAATAAAATAAAATAAAACGGCCATTTGGAGCCACGAGCAGGGTGAAAAAGTTTTATTTTCCAGAGATTTGGCTGCCTGGCGCCCCTTGGACCTTGTGTGAACAGAACAACCGAGCTAATCAGCACCCGGTAAACCAGAGGGGGTTTCTGGTCGGGGGACGGAGCTGATTTCCCTAGCGACCCAGGGATAAGACCTGGGTCACTGCGGAGCCAGGAAGAAGGGACACTTCCCAAAAGAGGGAGGGTTCTGTTGGAGGACGGGGAAGGGTATTTTTTATTTTTAGACATCGGACTGGCTGCCTGCACCACCCCATAGCTTTGGGGCGCAGATAAGCCAACCTGAAGCAGCATCAGGCTGAGAGCAGATGTGAATCTGCACTCAAACTGATTTACTTAGCAGCCCGGTGACGCTCAAGCTCGGCTCCAGAAGGGGCAGAATCGGCAGTCTTTAGCACTCCTCACTAACTAACATCAAAGATACAGCTAACCTGGGGAGTCCAGAAAGTGGTACGTGCTTGATTAATTTCCATGGGCCCAGCTAGGGTCCCTTCTGTAAGGGGGTTGGTCTAGAGGAGGAATTATTTTGGGTCCTGCATTTTGCTAAAAAAATAAAAGTTTAAAAAAAAAAAGTGAGAAGGTCACTTCAATAAATGAAAAATAAATTCTTTTTAATTTAGTTTAATAACTAAAAGCTGCTTCAGGACCTGCATATGGAACCCTGGGGGAAATTGATTGATAAACACAAGTAGGCAGGAAGGATCCATGTGGACCCTAGGGGAATCATTGACCCCCCTTAGCTCTGTTTGACTGCTTGCCTGTGTGGATCTTTGTTTTCTCTCTGTTTCTTTCTGGTCTCTTGCTTTTCTTTCCTCTTTCTTTCCCCCTTTCTTTTTTCTTCTATTTTTTTTTTTTTTAATTAGGTGCTACCAGCTTGTCGCTTCTTTGCTGGGCTTCTTTTTCAGTAATATCCCACTCGCTGTATATATTGATTCTTTATTACAAACTATCGCTTATCCTTCCTGCATCTTTCTGCCTTCTGTTTTCTGTTGTGGCTCTTAGAGACAACATTTTTTCATAGGCCCACAACTTAAGGGTGTCAATTTGTATTCCATCTATTTTGTTTTCTTCTTTTTTTTAATTAGTATTAACTTTTTCCTTTCAGACCTTTCTTTACTATTTCTCTCCCTCCTCATAATTCTAGCCTTCTAAATCACTATATATATATTCCTCCATTTGTTTTCCCAGTTGTTGGTAGGAACTCCATTTTTTTTCCTAGTACTCTACAATGCCTACACAAGTTAAATATTCATCTCATTAAGTCTCATTTTGCCCCTCTTCTAACTTTTATCAATATTACTAATATCTTTCTGCCTTCCTTATATCTTTTGATTCCTCTGGCCCTAACCTTTTGCCTTCAAGGGAACATAGAAAGAAATAAGGAAATAAAATAAGAAGAAACACTGCCAAAGAGAAAACTTAACTCCCAAACAGAACCAACAGCTAAATAAAACTACAGAGCATAGAGAAAAGCTAGTCAACTGAACAAACCCATCAAGATAATATGATGACCAGAGGGCAACAAAAAAATACAATTACTCTGAGAAACTGGAAAACATGGACCAGTCCAATGCACAAAATTAAAACCAGGAAGCAATGCAGAACATGAAACAACTAATCAAAGCTATCCAAACAAATATAATGGACCAACTTAAAGAACTGAAGGAAGAGATTAAGGATATAAAGAAGACACTGGGAGAACATACTGAAGAAATAGCAAACATGCTTAAAAAGGTAATGGATATGATGGTGAACAATGGCACAAGCCAAGAATGAAAAAGACGCTGGACTCACATAACAGCAGATTTGAACAGGCAGAGGAAATAATTAGTGATATGGAAGGCAATACAGCTGAAATCAAAGAGATTGCAGAACAGATAGACAAAAAGATAGAAAAAAACCCAGCATAGACTCAGGGAATTTAACCGATAATACAAAATGCACAAACATACGCATTATGGGCATCCCAGAAGGAGAAGAGAAGGGAAAGGGAACAGAAGGAGTGTTGAAGGAAATAATGGCTGAAAATTTCCCAACTCTATTGAGAGAGATGGATGTGCAGATCCAGGAAGCACAGAGCACCCCAAATATTATAAATCCCAAAAGGCCAACTCCAAGATATATACTTGTCAAAATGCCCAATGCTCAAGACAAAGAGAAAATACTCAAGGCAGCAAGAGAAAAGAGAACCATCACATACAAGGGAAGCACAATAAGATTAAGTGCTGATTTCTCAGCTGAAACCATGAAGGCAAGAAGACAGTGGTATGACATAGTCAAAACACTAAAAGAAAAAAAACTTCCAGCCACGAATTCTCTATCCAGCAAAATTGGCATTCAAAAATGATGGAGAGTTCAAAATATTCACAGATAAACAGCAATTAAGAGAGTATGTCAAGAAGAAACCAGCACTTCAAGAAAGAATAAAGGAATCTCTACAAGTTTAAAGGAAAAAACAAGGGCGAGAGAGTTGGAGGAGAGTTTAAAAACAACTGAAAAGTCAAAAAGAGAAACAAAACAACATATGACATACATTAACCCAAAGAATAAATGGCTGTAGTAAGAAATTCGTTACGACTAATAACACTGAATGTTAATGGATTAAACTGACCAATCAAAAGACACAGATTGGCAGAATGTATAAGAAAATATGATCCATCTATATGCTGTCTACAAGAAACCCACCTTCAACCTAGGGATTCAAGGAGGCTGAAAGTGAATGGCTGGAAAACCATTTTACAAGCTAACAATAGCCAAAAAAGGGCAGGAGTAGTTATTCTAATATCAGACAAAATAGACTTTAAATGCAAAACTATTGTAAGAGACAAAGATGGACACTACATATTAGTAAAAGGAGTAATCTCTCCAGAAGAGAGAACAATCATCAACATTTATGCACCTAATCGCGGTGCCTCAAAATACGTGCGGCAAACTCTATAAAAATAAGAGAAATAAATTCCTCAACAATTATAGCAGGGGACTTCAATACACCATTATCATCATTAGACAGAACATCTGGAGAGAGAATCAATAAAGAAACTAAGGCACTCAACAATATATTAGAAGACCCAGACTTAATAGACATATACAGAACACTACACCCAAATACAGCGGGATTTACATTCTTCTCGAGTGCACATGGAACATACTCCAAAATAGACCATATACTAGGCCACAGAACAACACTCAATGAATTCAGAAAGATTGAGATTATACAAAGTAATTTCTCTGACCACAATGGAATGAAGTTGGAAATCACTAAGGGCCAGAGAAACAGGTTAGGCACAAGGATATGGAAGTTAAACAACACACTCTTAGACAAACAGTGGGTCAAAGAGGAAATCTCAAAAGATATCAGTAACTACCTTGAAACTAATGAAAATGACAACACAACATATCAAAACCTATGGGATGCAGCGAAAGCAGTCCTGAGAAGGAAGTTCATAGCCATAAATTCATATATTAAAAAAGAAGAGAGAGCCAAAATTGAAGACTTAACTGCACACTTGTAGGAATTGGAAAAACAACAACAAACTAAACCTAAAGGAAGTAGAAAGAAGGAAATAACAAAGAGTAGAGCAGAACTAATTGAAATAGAGAATAAGAAAGCACTGGAAACAATAAACAAACCAAAAGTTGGTTCTTTGAGAATATCAACAAAATTGACAAATCCTTAGCCAGATTAACAAAGAAAAAGAGAACAGATGCAAATACAGAAAATAAGGAATGAGCAAGGTGATATCACTACTGACCCCACATAAATAAAGAGTATCATAAAAGGATACTTTGAAAAATTATATGCCAACAAGAATGACAATTTAGAGGAAATGGACAAGTTTCTAGAAACCCACACAGCCGACATTGATGAAAGAACATATCGATGAACTCAACAGTCTAATTACAAGTAAAGAGATAGACTCTGTCATTAAAAACCTCCCAACTAAGAAGAGTCCAGGACCAGATGGCTTCACAGTTGAATTCTACCAAACATTCCGGAAAGAGCTAACACCAATTCTACTTAAGCTCTTAAAAACAATAGAAGAAGAAGGAATATTGCCTAACTCATTCTATGATGCCAACATTACCCTAATACCAAAACCAAATAAAGATACCACAAGAAAGGAAAATTTCAGACCAATTACTCTAATGAACCTAGATGCTAAAATCCTTAACAAAATACTTGCTAATCACATTCAACAACATATCAAAAGGATTATACACCATGACCAAGTGGGTTTCATCCCGGGTATGCAAGAATGGTTCAATATAAGAAAATCAATCAATGTAATACACCACATAATCATATTTAAAGAAAAAAATCACATGATCAACTCTATAGATGCAAAAAAAGCATTCAACAAAATACAGCACTCTTTCCTGCTAAAACACTATAAAAGATAGGAATACATGGAAACTTTCTGAAAATGATAAAGGGTATATATGAAAAACCCAAAACTAGCTTCATTTTCAACAGTGAAATTCTAAAAGCCTTCCCTCTGAGATCGGGAACAAGACAAGGATGCCCACTACCGCCACTCCTATTTAACATTGTCTTAGAAGTACTTGCACGAGCACTGAGACAAGAAAAGGACATAAAATGCATCCAGATTGGAAAAGAAGAAGTAAAAATTTCATTAATTGCAGATGACATTATCCTATACATAGAAAGCCCTGAGAAATCTACAACAAGGCTTCGAGAACTTATAAACGTGTTCAGTGGTGTTGCAGTCTATAAGATCAATGCTCAAAAATCAGTAGTATTTCTGTACACCAACAACAAGCAAACTGAGGAAGAAATCAGGAAAAAAATACCATTTACAATAGTAAATAAAAGAATAAAATACCTAGGAATAAATTTAACTAAAGATGCAAAGGATTTATATACAGAAAACAACACAACACTGTTAAAGGAAATCAAAGAAGACTTAAATAAATGGAAAAATATTCCCTGTTCATGGATAGGAATACTAAACATCATCAAGATTTCTATCCTACCCAAACTAATCTACAGATTTAATGCAATCCCAATAAAAGTCAACACTGTATTTTTTAAAGAACTGGAAAAACTAATCACAAAATATATTTGGAGAGGCAAGAGGCCCCGAATTGCCAAAGATATATGGAAAAAGAAAAATGAAGTTGTAGGTATCACACTACCTGACTTTAAAACATACTACAAGGCTACAGTGATCAAAACTGCGTGGTATTGGCGCAAGGATAGACCTACTGACCAATGGAACCGAATTGAGAGTTCTGATATAGATCCTTGTACATACAGTCATCTGATATTTAACAAGGCCATGAAGCCCACTCAGTTGGTAGAGAATGGCCTCTTTAACAAGTGGTGCTTGGAGAACTGGATTTCCATATCCAAAAGAATGAGAGAAGAATACCATCTCACACCTTATACAAAAATCAACTCAAGATCGATCAAAGATCTAAATATAAGAGCCCAAACCAAAAAGACCTTGGAAGATAATGTAGGGAAGCATCTACAGGACCTTGTAATAGGAAATGGTTTCATGAACTTCACAGACAAAGCACGAGCAGCAAGAGAAAAAATTGATAAATGGGATCTCATCAGAATTAAAAACTTCTGCACTTCATAGGATGTAAGTAAGAAAATAAAAAGGCAGTCTACCCAATGGGAAAAATTATTTGGCAACCATAAATCTGATAGGAGCCTAATATCCTGCATATATAAAGAAATCCTACACCTTGAATATAAAATGACAAACAACCCATTTAAAAAATGGGCAAGTGACCTGAAAAGACACTTCTCCAAGGAAGAAATACAAATGGCTAAAAAGCACATGAAAAAATACACAACATCGCTTGCTATTGGGGAAATGCAAATCAAAACTACAATGAGATACCATCTTACACCCATCAGAATGGCAGCTATTAAGAAAACAGGAGACACTAAATGTTGGAGAGGATGTGGAGGAATAGGAACCCTCATCCACTGCTGGTGGGACTGCGGTATGGTCCAGCCACTGTGGAGGGCAGTTTGGCGGTTCCTCAGAAAACTAACAATAGAACTTGCGTATGGTCCAGCAATTCCACTGCTGGGTATATACCCAGAAGAACTGAAAGCAAAGTCACAAACAGATATATGCACACCAATGTTCATAGCAGCATTGTTCACCATTGCCAAAAGTTGGAATCAGCCCCGGTGCCCATCAACAGACAAATGGATAAGCAAAACGTGGTACATACATACAATGGAATATTACTCAGCTGTAAGAAGGAACAAAATGCTAACACATGGAATGACGTGGATGAATCTTGAAGACTTATTTTGAGTGAAGCAAGCCAGGCACTGAAGGATGAACATTATATGACCTCACTGATCTGAACTGAGGAAAGTGAGCAGTCTCTGAGAACCATTGTCTGAAAGATAGGTTAACAAGGGAGAGTAAGAGAAGAGCAAACTTTGAGCCATCACCCATATGGACATAATCTATGGTAAAGGGATAGAGTGTGGCTGAATGTTGGGGGATGGGGCAGATGAGTGGTGGTGTTCCTGGGCTTGGTGGTGCAGCACTGGCGGGTGGGTGGATTAGGAAGGGCAATTTCAAATTCCCAGGGCATGTAACTGTGAATTTGACATTCCATGGGTCAGGAGAGGGTGGTATCATGGTCCCTGGGGGTTGGGGAGAAGGGAACATTCAAGATCTAATGGGGTGTTTGATGGTCATTGGGAAGGTTTTTCATTACCTTACATTAATGGACACAGGACATGGTAAATATCATCAAAATTATTAAACTGTATCATCTAAATTGTAAACTATACTGTAAATCATTGACAATGTTTAGTTGCTATATTTTGCTATCTGTATAACAGTTATAACAATGCTAACATCCAAAATAAGGGGGGGGGTTAATATGGGGTGGGGAAGGGGAGTGGTTTGGTATCTGGGAGTCTCTGGCACTCCGTGTGTGACTTTGCTGTGACCTAAAACTTCTTTGAAAATTAAAGGAAAAATTGGGAGACAATGTGGATTGAGAGGGGGAAGGTGTCATGGCACACCAGGCATCCGATAACACAGTGATAAAAGGAAGGAAAGAAAAGAAAAGAGAAAGGAAAAAAAAATGAGTATATATATATATATTTAAAGGCATTTCCTTTGCTTTTTTTCCCATTTTTTTTGAATGTCCTAATCCGCTAATTATATTTTGTTTTGTTTTATTTTTTGTTTGATTATTTGTTTTTTTTTTTCTTCTCTTTTTTTTTTCCCCTGAATTTCCTTATGTTTGTCTCTTGCATGTAAGCTTATCATAGTTGTTTCTTTTTCCTAGTAAGCGTATTTGATTATTTTATGGACTACATGTTCATGGAGGATTTGGATCACAGAAGGGTTACAATGGGTACTGCAGGGGATTATTGGTGGGGGGTGTCTGGGAGGGAGGTTTCATGGGAATTAGTTCATTCGAATATACATGAAAGATATACAAAATCATTCAAAAGATCAAAAGATGGGGCATGGTCACGATGGGTGGACAATCACACAATAAATGAGTGAATCTGAATTCCTAGCCTGGAGAGCTCTGCCACAATCTCCAAGGGAGCAGCAATAGTCCTCTGAGTGCAGGGACAGTGTCTGTTAAAAGAGGATGACCCACTGATGTGTTCTTTTTATTGATGACTACCCTTGTGAGTCTTTGCTCTTGTAACCGAGACTTAGCCTGCAGTTGTGGGGTGCCTAAGTGTTGCCACCTGAGGGCCTCCTTGTTGCTCAAATGTGACCTCTCTCTAAACCAAACTCAGAATATGATTTCATTACCTTCCCCCCAACATGGGACATGACTCCCGGGGATGAGACTCCCTGGCAATGAGGGATTAATACCAAGTGCCAACTGGCAACACAACTGGAAAAAGACCTTGAATTAAAGGGGGAAATGGTAAAGACAAATGAGTTCAAGTGGCTAAGAGACTTCAAAGAAAATCGGGAGGTCATCCCAGAAGTAACTCTTACGCACACCTCAGTAGGAGCTCATAGAACATCTAAGTGCCTATCACCCCACACAGAGGGGCTCCTGAGAGCTCTGGAGACACCCAGGTCCTATATAAGGGGGGATAGCCCCAGAGACTGATGCCTTATCAGTGGGCTCTATTTTGGAATCTGTGCTCCTGAGAGTGACAGAATTTGACTCAAATAAGTCCTCCCTGAACATGGTTCATCAGTCCCTTCTATTCAATCCTATATGTGGTGCTGAAGTTTTTAGGTATACTTCCAGAGACTGGAGCCTCTGGCCTACCTATGTGCCAGGTGTGCATGGAATCTCGGTGGTGCTGCAACTCCTACCCTACAGCTCAATGGACTCATCCAAGTCACCTGGCAAGGAGACAACGATGGGCAATGGCCATCCCAGGGAATGGAGAAGGCCTGCATCTGTAGGCAGGATCATCCCACCCCCCATATCCATGGGATATAAGCCCTCTCTCACTTGGAGGTGGAGTGGACATCACCATCCCAGTCCCCTCAGGATTGGGGGAAGAACTATGGACTAGAGTGGACTTGATGGTATTCTGTTGTACACATATGGTGATTCCAGCAATGAAAGAAATTATAACAATGAGGTGGAGCCAGTGGCCACTCAACACTTTTGGGGCAGGGAGGGGATGAGCAGTTGAAATATAGGGGCTTTCTTTGGGATTTGGAGGTTGTCCCAGTACCGTTGTGGCAACGGATGTAGGCCAAATCAGCACACACCGCTCAGAACTGTGTGGGAGAGAGAGCGGTCTACGATGTGAACTGTGGTCTTTGGTTGATGGCAACGCCCCAGGATGTGTAAGTCCATTGAGGATGGTGGGCCACACTTGTGGGAGATGTGTGGGAGGTGGGCAACATGGGAATCCCAGTGGGTTCCGTGTAATATTTTGGGTAATCTAAGCACCTCTTAAAATATATTTATATATATATAAATAACATTTTTGTAAGCAAATGCACATATATGCATATATATTTATATATCATTTTACAAATATTGGCATGTATTGTGAAAATTTTGATTTTTTACCCACAATAAAAAATAAATAAATTAAAAAAAAATTAAAAATATAACCATTAAATCCTAGAATGGAATTTCAAACAGAAGCACAAAAATTTTATTTTACACATAAACATATTCTTCACTATTGTTGTTGAATGAATATAAAAGTTGTAATTACCTCTGCTTCATTCTGCCACAAATTTAAAGATAAGAAAAATACATCTGGGTGCACCAATTGTTGCTGATAATGTAGAGTTAAGGATTTCCAGATATATTGCTTATTTACATGCCCAAGTTGTTCAACTGCTTTGGAAAACCATTTGATATTGTATTAACCATCTAAGAATAGTTTAGTTTTCAGTAATGAATAAATCTTAAAATTGATGCTGAGAGCTACAAACACAATTTTGCATTGTCATAAGTTGAAACCTGTACATTTTGACATTTTAACCTGTTATCACTGGAATTAAGACACTGAGGTGCCTGCTGCTTAAGCTTGTGTCTAACTAGTATTATGACACAACTTTCTTTGAATATCAGGAGATAAAAAAAAAACAAAGAAAAATGGAGATGAGAGGAGAGGAAAGAAGGGGAAGGGAGAGGAAAGGGGAGGGGAGGGGAGGGGGGAGGAGAGGGGAGGGAGGGTAGCTTGAGGCCAAAGAATAGGGGCTACTCTGATACTTTAAGTGCATGCATATTGTCTTGGGCCTGTGTGTGTGGCTGTAAGAATTCCACCTTTTACAGTAACAAGAGGTTGCCTCTTCCCTAGGATAGTTTCCTCACAGTTCTGGGCATAGCACTAAATGTCCTAAAGCCAACAGTCCCTTACCCAAGGTAGGGCAACTTAACTGCTTTCCTACAATGTTCTTAAGAAGAGCTCTTTGAAATGACTTCTATATGCAGGAAAAGTTCTGGGATGGAAATTTCCTCCGGCCACCACCAGACAGATTGGGCCAGAAATATGCTTTCAGTATGTAAATGAGGGTTCCTGTGCTCCCTCCAGAACCTTGCCCTGGGATCCACAATGGGAGTGCAGATCAGTGGGTAGGTGTCAGCCAGTGTGCTGAGAGATACTAATACTTTATAGATGCCTTTGACTAACTTTGGCATGTACTCTCTTACTGAAGTACTTAAAAACTTCCTGGAGCTTTGAGAAAGGTGATTCTTTTAGCTTTTGCTTGTTGCTCAAAGCTTCTGTGGAGGAACATGGCCCTGAAGGGTCTCACTCCACTATCTTGATCAAGGCCAGGATTATTATTTTTATGACAATAAGCTCTTGCATTTCATGTACTACTTACTAATAAAAGAAATATATACTGACCAATAATGAGCTTGATATGTCCACTTGACCAGTTGCAGGAGTAATGCAAAGTTAAATGAGCATTAGTCCCATAAAGCTGAAACTTTTCTAGATAAGGATGCTAAAATAAAAAGACACTTTTATGGTATTCAGTTCTGAGATATAAAAAGGTTAATTATATTATCATCAGAATCCTGGCTCATCTTTTAAAGATCAGAAAAATAAAATGATTTTTATATTAAGAGGATAAGTTTTCATATCTTGTTGGTGGGAAAAGTATACCATAGTATATGAATAATATATAATATTCTGCAGGCAAAATCCAATTCCACTTGTTACTACATCTCACAGCCCTCTATTATTACATGTTCTTTACAGTGCAGAAAGAGTAAGTGAATCAAGCATGATATGTCTCTATTCAGCCAGCTCATAAGAAGAGAAAAAATGCTTATGAAGGATATGCTCTGTATTAATACCAAGCACCAAGAGTGACACATTTGGAAAAAGACCTTGACAAAATGAGGAAACATCAATTATGAAAGAATTTTCATGCCTAAGAGATTTCAAAATGAGTCAGGCGGTCATTCCCAAAGTTATACTTATGCATGTCTCAGGTAGATCTCACCAACTGTCCCTGTGAACAAAGCCTCCAATATGGGAGCTCCTGAGGGTATAGAGCCATGCAGACTCTATAAGGCAAGGCACAAAATCTCTTTAAATCAACACCCTGTTGGTGGCCCTTGTCTTGAAATATATGACAACCTACTTCCCAAATGTTACAGAGTTAGACTTATTTATACTGTTCCTACACATGATTCTTTTAACCCTTTTACTTGAGCCAATAATTAGCACTATACCCATTAAATATATGTCCCAGAGACTTAAATCTTTGGTCTGGTTGAACACTTAATCTCAGAAGAGTTGCAATACTTACTCTCCACTTCACTGGACTCACCTAGGACAACTAACAATGATGATGATGGAAAACACCCATCTCAAAAAAACATAAAGTGTCTACATCTGCAAGCAAAACAGTTCCTTGCATCTGCCCCATAATATCTAAGCCCTCTCTCAATCTGAGGCAGAGTGGGAATCACCATCTCAAAATCCTCAAGTTTGAGGGATGAAAAAATATAAGGAGGGAATGCAACCATGGACAAACTAAACTTATTAATGTTGTAGTAACAGGAGAACAAGTAACATGATATAAAGATGTGGTTACCTAAAGTTCTGAGGAGAGGGGGAGGGAATAATAGTTGTAAAATAGGGCATTTTTAGGGCATTGAAATTAAGTGTAAACCATAATGTAAAGTATAGGCCTTAGTAGCAATGCTTCAACATTTATTCATCATTTGTACCAAATGTACCACAAAAATGTAAGATATAATTAAGAGGGGAAGATGTGGGTTGGACTGAGTCAGGAATATGGGAATTCCTTCTGCATTTGATGTAACTTTTCGGTAATCTAAAAGCTCTTTAAAATTCAAGATTATTATATTATGAAAAAAGGTATGTTCTGTTGAGTGTTACAATTTTATAGTCCACAAATCAATTAAGGAAACAACTTTAAGGGTTATATTAGTGCTAAATCCATTTTTAATTCTACAGTTGTGACTCAATTCTAATTGCTTTGTTACTTGGTGCAGACATTAGTAGACAAGTAAATGCAAAGAGAGAAATTTGAATTGAATTCTCTATTTTAAAACAGTAAATATTTTCTTTCAGAGTGGTAGTTTCTTGTACATTGAAATTCTCTCAAATGTATAGGTACCTATTAAGGTACTCATGTATTATCTTCTCCCAATAATATTATTCCATATTTTCAGCTAAAAGTCATGCTAACATCATTCAACATAATTTAAAATGTGGAAAAACTTTTCCTGAAGAATGTTTGAATTACATGAATGAATGGAGTTCAAAAAATAGGACATAGATGTATTGTTCACTATCACATGTACAAACAATAAAAGGATATTCAGAAAACAAAATTTTGGAAACTGAATAGAGATAGATTCAAATTTTAAAAAATATATCAAATATAAATTAAACCACATGTCATTATTTCTTCAGAATTTTCTTTAAGAAAAACCCTGCTTAGCATCTCAAAATATCTGTGGAACATTCTGCATAGAGCAGTTTTAATCTCTCTGTTCCTCAGGCTATAAAGAATGGTGCTTAAAAATGTGGGGCACCATGATGTAAAATATGGCCATGAGAAGCTTACTGAGAGATGCTTTATTTGTAATGGGACCAAAAACAGCAATCAACCCAGAAACAACAAACAAAATGAGAATTTTCACCTGTGGGGTACAGGTGGATAGGGCTTTGTTACAGGCTTCAATAGAATGCCTAAGTACCACTGAAAATATATCATTATAAGACTAAACAGAAAAGCAGAACATAATAAAATACAAGCACTTAGAACTATGCTTATAGACTCAGAAAACTGAACATCTGAAGAAGAGATCCTCAAATTTTGAAGAACATCACAGAAATAATGATGGATCACACTGGACTCTGTGAGTGGAAGCCTGAATATGGTGACTATATGTATACCAGAAAAGAGCAACCCACTTGCCCATGAACCACCAACAGCCTGTATACACAGACATGGGGTAATGGTGAGTCCGTAGTGCAGAGGGTGGCAAATGACAACAGTGTGATCATAGGACATCACCATAAGAAATAAAAATCCTGTGGATCCAAACAAGATAAACAGCAAAATCTGAGTAGCACATGATAAGAAAGAAATCAATGAAATGCCTGTCAAAAAATTTAGAATTAATTCGAGAAGAGTACCTGAAATACGGAAAAGGTCAATATATTGGAGAATGCAAATGCATGTCATTTTACAATGTCAGAAACAGAAGATTCCCAGTCAAGGCTCCTACATACATCATTAAGAACATAAGACCTTACAGGACATGGAGTTCTTGGGATGCTGACAAATCCAAAAGGAGGAATCTTGTGAAAATAGTGAGATGGTCCATTTCTCATAATATGTTTCCATTTCTCTGTATTCAAATTATAAAATAAGAATATACTAAAATTAAATCCATGTAATGCACAAATAAATTGCCATTGTTGGTATCATTGTTTCTCATGAGGAATTCAGTAAGAGGAAATGGACAAAAGACAGTATTTTGAAATCAGTGAATTCATTTATTTCCCTTTAAACACGTTTTCCTATGTCATTGAAATATATCAAATGATTTAAAATGAAATCAAGGTCATAAGCTCTTCAGTTATTGAGGCATATTTATTCTATTTTAGTAAAATATATGTTCAATTTCTTTCAGGAGGCATCCAGTATTTATTTTCTTCATTAACAACTTTTCATTCCAGATACAACCTGTAAAAGAGCCTCTGTACCAGCCCTTCCATTTAAACACTGAACAGTTTTTCTCCTCATGTACCAGGTAACTAGGATGATTGCTGATCTCACCCTAACCTTGGCTAGCTGAATAAAAATTGCTTTCTGTAGAACAGTGAATTGTTCTGAGGTTCATCTCAGAATGATTTTAATCCAGAGGAAACCAGATGAATTATGCCTCATCACACTGTCATTTTGGTGTTTTTCAATAAGACAGGAGTGTAAGATTTTTCTTTTCCCCACACTCCATAAATTATTTTATTTAATTCAGATAATAATCAATTCCAAACTTGCCATTGCAGTGTGTACCAGAATTCCCTTTTTCTTTCTAGTTTACCTTCTCACCTGTACACAATAGCTAAGCAACACATCCCACTTGATATTACTCCTCCTCAAAGCTCCCTTCCTTCCATCAGTCATGAATTAAAAATTGAATGAACAATTAATTTTCTGATTAGATATATTACCTATGTGCTTTTCCAGATTTTATGGAAATCTACTCATTTAAAAAATAGCTAATATAACCACAACGATTTTACCTGGGCTTGTTTTGAAGCATACCAAATCATAAATAAATAGTTTCAGTCTTAATTATGCTTTTAATTCTATAACTAATTACCTTGAAGGATCCCATGTCAGAGCAATTTATTTAATTTTGTATGTGAAAAAGTTATAATGGAGAGGTAATAACTATTAAATTGTAAGAAATTCCATTTTATTAATGAATTATTATAACTCATTTGTAACTAAAGGTAGCATATAATTTGACCATGTTTTAAATGGGTAATACTTTTAATAATGTTAATTTAGTTCATTGATTATATTCATATGATTTTCTAGATTTTTGCAAAGTATTTTTGTAAATTTTTATTCTACAATCATTTATATTATGCATATTTTTCTATTCTCAATTTTATGAGGAAGGGAAAGTCCTTTAACAGAGATTTTATTAAATATATAAAATAATACCTAGTAATTAATTTGTTGCTATTTACTTAAGGGTTGGACATAAAAATATTCCAAATGAAATTTTAATTTCATTTTTCAAACTATACAAGGTTATTGATCCTTGTAAGTCTTATTCCTTTCCTCCATCTCTTTAGATTGCATCTTTTTACTCAGCCTGTAAAATTCTCAATTTTCCCTAGGTATAATTTTCCATGCATCTTATACTTCAGGTTACATCATGAAGTTTAAATGCAAAGTCTTGGGCATAAGAAGGAGAGTGTATTCATTGTTTACCTCCATTCTCTTTTATCTCAGGGATATTTAGAAGTAATTTGCTTCACAATTTTCAAATCTGGAAATAAACAAAAGGAGTAGGATACCTATTCATCATCAAATGTTAAAAACATGAATTAAAGAGTACTAAAAAATCTGCATAGGGCATATATACATTCTAATAAACTGAAAATAAATATAAGAAATTGTTCCTAGACTTAACTGTGGTAGGGAATGATCAATGGTGCAGGGTCAGTGATTGGTGAATATGTGGGGAAGGGTGCACTTGGACAATGATTGGGGGATATGTGGGGAGGGTTGCACTTGGGGCATGGCTTTATGGCATATGAATAATTTCAAGTGGTCATGGGGTGTTGTCTCAGTGGATGGATACCCACATAATAACAAAGTATATTGAATTCCCATCCAGGGAAGTCCTGCTACATTCTCTAATAAAGCAGCAAGTATCCCCGAAGTACATGGACCATGCCTAACAAAGGAAGACAGACCAATACTCCAGGTTCTTGACATTGATAGTTGTAGTTTTGAACCTTGTTCTTGTGAAATTGAAACTTAACTTAACATTATGTATTGTCTAATAGTTACCTCCTGAAGGCCTCCTCATTTTTCATATGTAGCCTTTCTTTAAGCAAACTCAGCTTATATATTCCTTACCCTCCCCCTAGTATGGGACATGGCACTGAGGGATTTTTACCAAGCATAAACTAGCAATGCATTTGGAAAAAAGACCTTGACCAGAAGGAGGAAATATTAAATGCAAATGAGTTTCTATGGCTAAGAGATTACAGAGTGAGATGGGAGGTCAGTCCAGAGGTTGCACTTATGCTCATCTCAGAAGCCTTTCACTGACTTCCACAGGAAAAAAGTGCCTCAAACAGCATGGTTCCTGAGGAATCTGGGGAAATCTAGACACTATAGGCATAGCAGATAAACTCAGTAATTCAGCACCCAGTCATTGGACTATACTTTGAAATATATGTTCCCAAATATAACAGATTTAGACTCATTTATAATTTCCCTACATGCGCTTCTTCTGCATTTTTTATTTGAACCTTTAATTAGCAATATAGTCTTTAAATATATATACCAGAAACATAAATCTTTGGTCTGTTAATATGCTGGTTGAGCCCTGAATATCAGCAGAGTTGTAAGACCTATTCTCCAAGTTCATTGGACTCACCCAGGACAACAAATTTAAGGATGATGATGGAAAACACCCACCCAAAAAACAGAGAGTATCCACAACTGCAAGCAAGACAATTCCATCCTTCTGCTCCATGGGATCTAAGACCCCTCTCAGTCAGAAGCATAGTGGGCACCACCATCCCCAAATCCTCATGATTCAGGAATGGGGGAGTTATGGGAAGATGGTCTCAGAGTAGCTTGACAGGTGTTGATTATTTCACAAAAACAATGGAGGAAGGAAAAAAGCTTTCCAAGGAAGCCACTTTGGGGATTTTCAGAGCAGGAGACTGCTGTGTAACATCCAAGAGGGAGAATGACAGAGAGACAAAGAGACCAAAGGAAAACCTTGTGTTACTCACACCTGTGGCTGGGAATGGCACATATCCTCCATCGTCAAGGTGAACAGCCTCAGTAGAACCCCTGGCTCACTGTAGCCAATTGAGAGGGGGAAATTGGTCCTTTCTGGGAGGAAGAAGGGTCTGGAGGAGGGCAAAGAGAGCATTATCGTCAGTGAGTTTGGCCAGCTGAGCCCACTTTGAATCTTGACTGTAGCCAGCCTAGAAAGTGGCAGTTGCAAGGGACTCATATGTGGGGGGGAGCTGAAGGGCAAATAAGCATGAAACAGGCACCCAGCAAATTCAGAGAGAGAGAAGTGTAATTGGGAGGGGAGATAAGCTAGGCCTAACAGAAGGGAAAAATAAATTTTAAAAATAAAGACCTTAGCCAGGGCTGAAAGAGCCCGAGGGAGAGGAGAGGGGGTTCAGCTCAGGCAGGCAGTTGCAGGGACTGGCCTTGGGAGTGAGGGAAACTGTGTCAGTGAAGAAGTAGGCTAACAGCCCTGGAGAGAATGAAGCCATGAGAGATATCCAGCAAACTATTAAAAATCCAACTTGCCTGAGGGCATAGAGGGAGGGGAGAGGCAGATAAACTTTCAGAAACATAACTAAGATGCAGAATATGTATAGCTCAAGGGATGAATGCCTACCTCACATCTACTATTTCTCTAGCTTTTTTATAGTTTTTTTTTCTGTCTTGTTAGTATTACTATTATTGTTTTTCTCCTTTTCAATCTTTCATTTTCTATGGTCTTAAATTTTTTTTCAGGGAAACATGGACACCTACAATGATATACAATAAATGGATTCAAGTGTCAAAGATGAAACAAATAGGAGCAGATGCAGAACATGAAACAAATAATTAAGGATGCCCAAATAAGTATTATGAATCAACTTAATGAAGTGAAAGCAGAGATAAAGGATATTAATAAGACACTGGGGAACATACAGAAGAAATTGCAAACATACATAAAAAGATAACAAATCTGGTCCTGATGAATGGAACCACATAAGAAATAAAATATATGCTAGAAGGATATAACAGCAGATTTGAACAGATGGAGGAAAGCAGTAGTGACATTGAAAATATCTTAAATTGCACAGATATTAGAACAGATAGGTAAAAAGATTTTAAAAATCAATAGGAACCCAGGAAATTGAATGAAAACTTGAAATGCACAAACTATGCATTTTAAGTATCCCTGAGGGAGAAGAGAAGGGAAAGGGGGCAGAAAGAGAGGTGGAGGAAATAATCAGTAAAAATTTCATAACTCTTCTGGAGGACATGGATATACATGTGCAGGAGCACAGTACACTCCAAACAGTATAAATACTAAAAGGCCTACCCCAAAACATATACTTATCAAATTGTCTAATGCTCAAGACAAAGAGAGAATACTGAAAGCAGCAAGAGAAAAGAAGCCCATCACATACAAGGGAAGTTGATGATTTCTTATCTGAAGCCATGAAGGCAACTGCTATGACACACTTAAAGTGCTAAAAGAAAAGAAAAGAAAAGAAAAGAAAAAAACTACCAGCAAAGAATTCCTGTAACTAGCAAAGATGGCATTCAAAAATGAGGGAGATAAACAGATAAACAGATAATCAGAGAGGTTGTCAACAAGAGACCTGCCCATCAAGAAATTCGAAAGGGAGTTCTGTAGGTTGAAAGGATAAAAACAGGAGAGACAGAGTTGAAAGAGAGTGTAGAAGGAAAATTCCTAGTAAGAATAATTAAAAAGATAAAAAGTGAGATAAAAACAAAATAGGATATATACAAAACTAAAGAAAAACTGATTAATGTATGTATTGCATTAACAGTAATATCATTAAGTGTTAACGGATTAAACTCTCCAATCAAATGAATTGGATTGGCAGAATGGATAAGGAAATATAACCATCTATATGCTGTCCACAAGAATTTCACCTTAAATCCTGGGACACAAGGAGGTTGCAAGTAAATGGTTGAGAAATGATTTTACATGCAAAAATAAACAAAAAAGAGCAGGAGTAGCTTTACTAATATTGGGCAAAATAGACTTCAATTGCAAAACTGTCTTAAGAGACAAAGAAGGACACTATATATTAATAAAATGGGTAACCTATCAAGAAGAAAGAACAATCATAAACATTTTTGCACATAACCAGGGTGCCGAAAAATACATGAGAAAAAATTGGAAAAACTAAGGGGAGAAATAGACACCTCTGCAAATATAGTGGGGAACTTTAATACATAATTATCACCATTAGACAGAATATCTCAACAGAGGGTCAATAAAGAAACAGAGACCTTGAATAACAAATTAGGAACTCTAGACCCAGTAGATATATACAGAATGTTACATTCAAATATACCAAGATATATATTCTTCTCCACTACATATGGATCATCCTCCTGGATAGACTACATGCTAGGCCACAAGGCAAGTACCAACAAATTCAGAAAGATTGAAATTATACCACATTATTTCCCAGACTACAATGGAATGAAGTTGGAAATTAATAAGGCACAGAGAAACAGACTAGGCACAAATATATGGAAGTTAACACTCTCATAGGCAAACAGTAGGTCAAGGAGGAAATTGCAAAAGAAATCAGTAACTACCATGAAACAAATGAAAATGAAAACACAACAATATCAAAACCTATAAGATGCAGTAAAAGTCATGCTGAGGGGGAAATATATAGCCATAATTGCTTATATTTAAAAAGAAGAAAGAAAGAAAATTAAAGACTTAACTACACATACAGAAGAACTAGATAAAGAACAACAAACTAATCCCAAAGCAAGAAGAAAGAAGGAAATATCAAAGATTAGAGCAGAGTTAAATGAAATTGAGGAAAAAAAAAAAAAAACAGTAGAAAAAACTAACAAAATCAAAATCTGGTTCTTTGAAAAGATTAATAAAATTGGCTAACCCTTAGCTAGACTATCAAAGAAAAAAGAGAGAAGATGAAAATAAATAAAATAAAAAATGAGAGAGGTGCTATCACACCTGATCCCACAGAAATTAAGTGTATCATAAGAGGGTACTTTGAAAACTTTTAAGCCAAAAATATGGATAACTTAGATGAAATAGACAAATTTCTAGAAACACACAAGCAGCCACATTGATGGAAGAAGAAATTGATGAACTCAGCAGGCCAATCAAAAGTAACAAGATTGAATTAGTCATCAAAAATATACCAAATAAGAAAAGCCCAGCAGCAGAAGCCATCACAGGTGAATTCTACAAAGCATTCTAAAAAGGATTAACATAAATCTTGTTAAGCTCTTTAAAAAATAGCAGTAGATGTAACATTGCTTAACTCATTCTAGGATGCCAAATTTACCATATTACCAAAGCCACATGAAGATGTCACAAGAAAACTACAGACCTTTCTCTGTAATGAACCTGGATGTTAAAATTTTCAATAAAATACTTGCTAAAAGTATCCAACACCATCAAATAAATTATACACCATAATAAAGTGATTTTTAATCCAGGTATGCAAGGACGATTCACCATAAGAAAATCAACAAATGTAATATACCATATTATCAGATCAACAGAAAAAAAATCACATAATCATCTCTCTTGATTCATAAAGGAATTTGAGTATATACAGCATCATTTCTCGATATAAACACTTCAAAATATAGGAATAAAGGGAACTTCCTCAACATCATAAAGGGTATATAAGAAAAAACACATAGCTAACATCATATTCCATCAAGAAATTCTAAAGGCTTTCCCTCTAAAATCTGGAAAAAGACATGGGTGTACACTCTAAGTGCTTTATTTAACATTGTGATAGAAGTACTTGCCTGAGAACCTAGGCAATCAAAAAAAATAAAATAAAAGGAATCTAAATTAGAAAGGAAGGAGTAAAAATATCTCTATTTGGAGATGACATGATTCTATATGTAGGAAACCATGAAAAATCTTCAAAAAAGCTTCTAGACCAGATAAATGAGTCAGCAAAGTGCCAGAATATAATATCAACAGGCAAAAATCACACAGTGATGGGGCAGAGTGGACATGGGCCATGACTCTAAAGCACATGAATAAGTTCAAGTGTTCATGGAGTGATGTCTTGGTAGATGGAGAATCACACAATAACCAAAGGAAAATTGAATTTCTATCCTGGGAAGTCCTGCTACATTCCTAATAGAGTGTCCAGAATGCCCCATGTACATGGGCATTGCCTAGCAAAGGAAGACAGACCATTATGCCAGGACCATGATATTGATTATTGTACTCATGAACCATTCTTGTGAAATTGAAAATTAGCCTATATTATATATTTCCTAGGAGTTACCTCCTGAAAGCTTCCTGATTGCTCAAATGTGTCCTCTCTCTAAGCCAAACTCAAGATATAAACACACTACTTTCCTCTCAGTTTGGGACATCACTCCAGGGGATGAGCTTTCCTGGCACCAAGGGATTATTACCAAGTGCCAACTATTGATGCATCTATAAAAATACCTTAACCAACAGGAGGATTTATTAAATACAATTGAGATTTTATGTTTAAGAGGTTTCAAAGTGAGTCTGGAGTTCACTTAGGCATGTCTCAGTAGGATCTCATTGGCTGCCACAATAAACAGTGCTTCAAATAGCAGGGTTCTTGAGGTTTCTAGAGACATCTAGACACTATAAGCATGGCAGACAATCTCAGGAATTTGGCACCATCTCAGTGGGCCTTACTTTGGAATATTTGATTCCCAATGTAACAGAGATAGACTCATTTATATTTTCCCTGCACATGGATTTTAGGCCCCTTTTACTTGAACCTTTAATTAGCACTATACTTGTTAATTATATGTCCCAGAAAATTAAAACTTCAGTCTGTTCATTTGGTGGTTGAGCCCTGAATCTCAGCAGAGTTGCAACACCTACTATCCAGTTCATTGGACTCACCCAGAACAACTTACAAAAGGATGATGATGGGCAACATTCATCTCCAAAAACAGAGTTTCTACAACTGCAAGCAAGACAGTTCCATCCATCATCTCCATAAGATCTTATCTCCCTCTCAATCAGAAACATAATGGGCCTCGCCATCCTAAAATCCTCAAGATTGGGGAATGAACAATGGACTAAAATACACTTGTACTTTTCTTTTATTGTTCTATTATAGACATTATTATTTGAGCAATGGAAGAACTTATATCATTGACATAAAGGTAATGGCCACCATAATTTCTTGGGGGAGGGAGATGGAAGAGTAGGTGTAATATGGGGCAATTTTGGGACTTTGAAATTGTCCAGCATAACATTGCAAAGATGGATACAGGCCATTATAGCCCTTGTCAAAACCTATAAAATTTTGTGGGGTAAACTGTAAACTATAATGTAAACTATAGTTCTGGTTAGTAGCAATGCCTCAATATGTATTCATGAATTGTAACAAATGAATCACATTAATGAAAGATGTTGTTAATGGGTGAAAGCAGGGGAGGGAAGTGATACGTGGGAATATTTGACATAACATTTATGTAATCTAAAGCTTCTTTTAAAATAAAAATTTTAAAAATTAAAAATTAGTAGTGTTTCTATATACCAATAATGAGCAATCTGAAAAGGAAATCAAGAAAAAGTTCCATTTACAATGCAACTAAAAGGACCAAATATCTAGGGATAAATTAACTTAAGTGTAAAGGACTTGTACACAGAAAATTACACAACATTGGAAAAGGAAGTCAAAGAAGACCTAAATAACTGCAAGAATATTCCATGTTCATGGATTAGAAGACTAAATAACATTAAGATGTATGTTCCACTCAAATTGATTTACATATTTAACACAAAATAAAAATTACAAAAGCATTTTTTACTGAATTGTAAAAGCTAGTTATGAAATTTATTTGGAAGGGCAAGGGACCCTGAATAGCCAGAGATATATTGAAAAAGAAAAATGAAATCAGAGAAATCACACTACCTGACTTTAAAACATACTGCAAGGCTATGGTGGTCCATCCTGCATGGTATTGGCATAAGGATAGACATACTGACCAATGGAACTGAATTGAGAGTTCTGATATAGATCCTTGTATATAGGGTCAAATGATATTCAACAAGGCCACAAAGCCCATACACCTGGGACAAAATGGCTTCTTCAACAAATGGTGCTTGGAAAACTGGATATCCATATCCAAATGAATAAGAGAGGATCACCATTGTATGCCATATATAAAAGTTAATTCAAGATAGATCAAAAATCCAAATATAAGTGCCAAGACAATAAAGCTCCTATAAATAAATGTAAGGAAGCAACTATGAGATCTTCTAGTAGGAAGTTGTTTCATAAATTTTACTCTCAAAGCATGAGCAAGTAAAGAAAAAATAGATAAGTGGAACCTCTTCAAAATTACAAACTTTGCACTTCAAAAGAGTTTGCCAAGAAAGTGAAAAACAGCCTACAAAATGGGAGAAAATATTTGGTAAACACTTTTCCAATAGGGCCTAATATTCAGTATGTATAAATAAATCCTACATCTCTAAAATAAAGACAAACATCCTATTTAAAAAATGGGTAAGCGATTTGAATAAACACTTCTCTAAAGAAGAAATACAAATGGATAAAAAATACATGAAAAGATGTTTGTCATCATTATTAAGGAAATGCAAATCAGAAATACAATAAGATATCATCTTACACATGGAGGTTATTAAAAGTGAAAACTACAAGTGTTGGAGATAGTGTGGAGGAGAGGGAACACTTATCCACTTCTGATGAGAATTTATAATGGTTCAGCCACTGTGAAGAGCAGTTTATAAGTTCCTCAGAAAGCTAACTATAGCATTGCCATTTGATCCAGCAATTCCACTGCTTGGTATATTCCCAGAAGAACGGAAAGCAAGGCCACAAACCAATATATGCACATCAATGTCCATAGTAGCATTATGCAACATTGCCAAAAGTTGGAAGCAACCCAAGTGTTCATCAACAGATGAATGGATAAGCTCATTGTGGTATATACATACAATGGAATATTACTCAGCTGTAAGAAGCAATGTAGTATTAACACATGGGACAGCATGGATGAATCTTGAATACCATATGCTGAGTGAAGTAAGCCAGTTACTAAAGTACAAATATTAAATGTCCTCACTGATATGACTTAAGGGAAATGAGCAGACTCAGAGCTGGAGTCTGGAAGATAGTTTATCAGCAGACAAAAAGGGAGTAGAGTGTTGTAAGTCAATGCTTGAATTTTAGAACTGTAAGAAGTAAAAAATGAAGGTATATACAAAAGAACAATATAATTTTACTGGTGTGTATAATAGTTGCATTTATCAGAGATTTTAACATTTTATGTGAATTTGATTCACTGACAAGTGTGTTATCGTTTCAGTCTGAAAAACTTGCCCTAGCATATTCCTGGTTTCAGTCTGAAAAGCTTGCCTTAGCATATTCCTGGTTTCTTTTGTTGGAAATGGAGGTCATTTGTCTTTGTTCCTTTCTCCTTTTCCGTGTAAACACTGACAATTTAAATTTCTCTCAATGCACTGTTTAATTCTATTATACCATTATCATTCACTACCATTCATTTCAAAATATATTTTTAAAATTTTACTTGTGATTTCTTTTTGATTCCCAGATTGTTTCATTATATGTTGTTTCGTTTCAAAAATTTTTGTTGTTGATTGTATCTAAGCTATTTCCATTGTGGTCATAAAACAAATACTAAATTAAATCATTTTTAAATTTATGGAGGTTTGATTAGTGTTTAATATGGCATCCATCTTGATATAGTCTCAAGGGAAATGACAAATAATAATGCAAGGTTTGCTACTACATACCTCCAGAATTTTTAAGTGAACATATCTGGCAACAATTAAGGATTGCGAGGATTTTGCACATCTTATGCTCTCATTTATTTTGTTGATAGTGTGAAACATTTTAATCATTTTACAAATGAGCATTTTCTCATAAAGCTAATTATCACCTATATTATGTACCTGAGGTTCAGTCTTCATTATTTACCTAATGGAATGAAAAACAGGTCCATAGGAACTACTACAAGAGATTCCATAGCAGCTTTATTCTTAGAAACTAGTACAAGAGTTTCCATAGCAGCTTTATTCTTTCTGTCTCTTGATAACCTATCTTCCAGCCTCTTGATATGCTTAAGTCCTCTCAATGGGGTCATATAATATTGGCCTCCTTCACCCAACATAAACTCAAGATTCATCTATGTTGTTCTGTGTGTTAATACTGCATTCTTTTTTACAGTTGATTAATATTCCATTGTATATGTATACCAAAGTTTGCTTATCTATTCGTCTGTCGATGGACACTTGGGTTGCTTCCAACTATTGGCAGTAGTGAATAATGTCACTATGAACATTAGTATGCATATATCTGTATGCTGCTTTCATCTTTTCTGGGTATATACCCAGAAGTGGGATTGCTGGATCATATGGTAGTTCTACATTTAGCTTCCTATATTTAGCTTCCAGAGGAACCACAAAATTGTCCTCCACAATGGCTGCACCATTCTACATTCCCACCAGCAATGGACAAGGATTTCCTTTTCCTTACATTCTCTCCGACACTTACAGTTCTTTTTTTAAAAATAATAACCAACAGTCTAATAGGTGTATTATGATATCTCATTGTAATTTTTTTTAATTTTTAATTTTATTGAAGTATATCATTCTTACATGAGCATACATAAACCATAAGTGCATAGTGAAAGTTGTGAACTTAAAAAATTAACATATATAACATCATACAGGGTTCCCATACATCACCCCTCCACTAACACCTTGCATTTTTGTGAAACATTTCTTAGAAATTATAAAAGATTATCATCAAAATATTACTACTAACTATAGTCCATATCTTACATTTGGTGTATTTTCCTCCAACCCTCCCTATTATTATTATTTTTAACATAGTGTTATGACAGAAGTTGTGAACTTATAAAACGATCATGAACATGTATAGAATTCCCATACAACACTCCTTCTGGAGCCCAAAGTAGTTTTGATTTGCATTTCTAGAATAGATAGTGATGTTAATCATATTTCATGTGCTTTTTAGCCATTTGTACTTCTTCTCTGGAAAAGTGTCTATTCAATTTTTCTTGCCCAATTTTTAAATGGATTGTTTTTCTTTTTCTTTTTGAGATGTAGTATTCTTTATATATGTTGAATATTAGGCCCTTATAGGATAAATGGTTACCATCCTTTTCTTGATGAACTCATTTGAAGCAAAAATTTTTTTTAATATTGAAGATGCCCCATTTATCTATTTTATCTTTCATTGCTCAAGCTTCAGGTATAAAGTTTATAAAACCATTTCCTACTACAAGTTCTCATAGATGCTCCCTTACATTATCTTCTAGGAATTTTATGGTATTATCTCTTATATTTAGGTCTTTGATCCACCTTGTTATTTTTTTCTACATGGTGTAAGGTGGTGTTCCTCTTTCATTCTTTTTGATATGGAAATCCAGTTTTCCAAGCACCAATTTTTCAATAGACTATTCTCTTCCAGTTGAGTGGGCTTGGTGGTTAAGTCTTATTTTTATTTACACTAATAGAATTCCATGAAATGCCTTCTCTTTTGTCTGTTAAACTTTAGGTATCCTTTAGAATCTAGCTGAAGAAATACCTCATTCTTGTTGTCTGCATTAGTTGAATTTCAAGAAATTTTTTGCATCATTATATTCCCAGTCTTTTGAGATCATACAGTGTACACACAGACAGATAGACCATCACATACCATTTTAAGAAAAGAATCCCATTAAAAAAAAAACAAAAAACAGTTGAATCAGATGCATCCAGTCTGCCTTATGAGCACAAACTTGTCTCATGGGGCAGGCATAATTAAGTTTGCTAAAGATCTTGAGGCATAGCACTGCTGTTTGAGGGAATTATTGATTAGTAGTTTCAAAGAAACAAATAGAAAATATACAACTATATCAGGAAAATGATGTAACAAGTCTATCTGCCCTAAAATGAATTTATTTTTGAAATAATTAAAGAGACTGGCAAAAGCCATGATCCTGCCTCTTCTTTTAGTGGATAAAATTCATAGGGTTACTTCTTAGAAAGATTCATATTTACCTGAAATCATATTATACCTTCTGCTTCTGTACTCTTCATAAACATGTTTTTTTTTTTTTTTTTTTTTTTTTGGAATGGACACATATGTGTCATACCTCCTACTAGTCCTGGTTCACTGTTGATTTCAATCTCAAGAGAGCCAGCTTTAATTTAACTCCTGTTTGCTAAGGATTCCTTGTCTATACCCTTGAGGTTAATTGTATTTGTAATGAAGTTTCTTTGAAATAAAATGAGCAACATATTTTTTTTTATGTTTACAAAAGAATTATTCAATAATGTCTTCTAACTTAGAGAATATTCATGACACATTTCATTGTATTGAAGATTATAAATGTTTATTATTTATATATGTAAATCCATAAAATCATGATATGCTTAATAACATATATTCTTAATGTTTTGCAATAAAATTATGGCATAAAGGAAAATCATATACAGATTAAAATTAACTAAAATAGTAAAATCAATAATTGGCAACAGCTGCTAATTTTTTTACTATGTTAAAATTAAATAATTAAAAAATTAAACAATAAAAAGAATTGTAGCTCAGAGTATGACATTTACCAGAAGTTCTTTGAATAGAACTTTATACCTGAGATGTGATCAATAAAGTTAGGTACCCTTTAAAATATCAATTACTACCACTCAGAAAAATATCTTAGGAAAGGAAACAATTTTTCATTGATCTGAATTTTTAAAAAATGACTGCCAGTGTGGAGGAAACATAATATGGAAAAGTCTAAGAAACACTGAGTTGAATCTTGAAAAGGACAAATATTGTATTTTTTTTTCACTAAAATGAATTAATTATAATGAGCAAATTTATCAGTTTTTGTTTTCTATAATAGAGTTGTATTAGTCAGTCAAAGGGGTGCTGATGCAAACTACCAGAAATCTGTTGGTTTTTATAAGGGTATTTATTTAGGGTAGAAACTTACATTAGCCAGGCCATAAAGTATAAGTTACTTTCCACACCAAAGTCTGTTACTACATGTAGCAAGATGGCTGCTGACATCTGCAAGGGCCTCCCTCTTCCTCTTAAGGCTTGGCTGTCCCAGCTTCTTCCAATATCACCTGTAGGCTGTGATGTCTTGTTTCTTTCCCAGGGCTTGTTTCAATTTGGACTCAGCTGCTCTGGTCTCTCCACAAGGTCAGCTATAGACTTACAAGCTCTCTCTCCTCCTGGGGCCTCTGCCATGTATATGGAGCCATTTTTATTCCTCTGTCTTTGTCTCCTGTGTGTTTACTTCTCAGGGCTCCAGCATCCAAAATTCCAACTAAGTCCTCTGCCTTGTCATTTTCTCTATGAGTCTTCACACACCAAGGGGGCAGGGACTCAACATCCTACTGACTTGGCCCAATCAATACCCTATTCATAATTTAATCAAGTGAAAGTGAAATCTCTGAATATAATACTATCTAATACATCCAGAGGAACAGATCAGTTTACAAACACAATCCAATATCTATTTTTGGAATTTATAAACAATACTAAACTGCTACAACAAGTTACCAACAGAATGAAGGTAAAAAATGGTAAGCGGATTCTGAATTTGTGAAGAATATTTAATTATGCTGATTATAAATGTTTAGAAATGAATGGAACGGGTGGTAGTTCATTATTTTGAGGGTAGTTAGCATTGCTTAATTGTGCATCAGTGTGTTTGAAAAGAGAAGTTTAGGGTCATGTCTATCACTAGAAGGAAAGCTAGGGGATGAAACATGGGGCTGTATAACATAGGGAACCCTGTTGTGGCCAATGAATGTGGCTAATAGTACAAATATAAGAATATTCCTCCATGAACTAGAACAAATGGATGTCATTAATACTAGGTGTTAATAAAGGGATTGTATATAGGTAAAATACACCTAATGTCAACTATGAATTATATTTAACAGCAATATTTTACCATTCTATCAATTTTAAGAAAGTTACCACACCAATGCTCAGTGTTAATAACATGGGAGTAAAAGAGATATGGGTGTTGTGCAGAAAATAAAATAAACTTACAAAGGGGGGTTAGAGCAAGTTTATTGAGCTAAAGTCGCATTAATGCAGTAGCAGTACCAAAAGAGGTTTCTGCTCAAAATGCTTAGCTGGAGATATCCTATATGGCTGCTTAAAACCAAGTGAAGGTGTGGGGGTTGGGAAAGGATAAGGAGGCATGAATTATGGTGAATGTGTTAACTCCATGATCTATGAGGATGATGTGAAGTACGTGGACTCTGGAGGCTGTGGACTATCTGGGCATAATGTCCTTGAGTTCCAGTTCATTAATTAGCATTCAGGATGTTAGTGTAAGATTATGACCATATGGTGAAGATCAGCAGACTTTGCTGATGTCAGCCTGGTTTCTTTGTTATAGTTCTTCCTTCTGGGCAGGGACAGGAGTTTTTATCAACACTGCAAAGAATGATTGGTCTATCACCTTGCTCCAGATAGCCTCTGTTTCTTTTTTGTAACCCCCTGTATAAAGTGGAAACTTAGCCAAATAAAGATTTTAGTAAAATTATTTATCATTCCAATTTCATTTTCCCTTCTTTTGGTTGATGGAGTCCTTTGACTACCTGAAGACCAAGTATGGCTAGTTTGGGGTTCTATAGACTGATTCTCTAAAGCTACATGTGATGGGATAAAGAGTTGGTGGCTTTGAAGCACTGTGCAATAAAATTGGTGATGATGTGGATAAAAATGGGTCTGAGGAGTAGGATGATGATTACTGCTGATTTATGCTGTGAAACCATTTAGCTTGTTTGAAGATTTCCTGGATGTTGGTCTCAACTTGTCTGGTGGTATTGATCCAAGTACAGCAAGATGTTTTGGCCACAGTACAAATGCCCCTTTCTTATCTTGCTGTTCTGAGACCTGTCAGTGGGGTCCTCATCTTCAATGGCAGGTGAATGAGATGTTGCTGGGCCTAGCCTTGAAATAGATCTTGTGCTCTGCAGCAGAAGGAGACATGTCAATTCCCAGGCTTGACATCTGCACTTACCACCAGAGGAGGTGGAGGGGGTTTGTGCGGCATGCTTATATGCACCAGGGGGAAGGGAACTGCTTTTAAAGGAATGCAGTGAATTGTTCATGGGACAAAAGGACAAGAAACTGATCCTAAAGGAACAGATGTTTTCAGCAAGGCAGGAAATGATTACTGATCTAGGGGTGATTAGGACAAGATCAATTGATCACGAACCACTTTACAACCAGCTCCTAAGCATTGACTTTTTAACTACTAAGGAATACTGCTGTAATTTGGAGAGGAAAGACCTGGAAGGATTTGGGAGACAATACAAAGTCATATATGTTAAAATCCACCCCATTGCACTCCTCTTACAGTCTTTCTCTCACCTCATTGCAAAAGGCCCTGAACATGGAACTGGGAGTTTGCAAATGGTACTGTTATATAAGGCCACAGTTACAATATAAACAACAAGACAAGCAAATATAAGAGTTCCTGGGCTCTGACTGTTGCCACCGACAAGGGCAGCTCTTATATTAAAGATAAAGGAAGGATATTCCATGGGAGAACAGAGAAACTGGATGATGGCATGTATCCACACAGTCCAATTAATTGTGGGTTGTTGCTAATCAGCAGCCCAGGGAAGGAAGACTTTAGAAGAAACCCTGTGAATCTGGAAAAAAGCCTAAGGGTACAAGCACAAATATTTAGTAGGTGCCCTGAGGGGGATGTTTTCTCCAGTGAGTAAAATAACAGTGGAACCTTTTCTCATAGGCCCTAAGATATTTACTTAGAGTGCGCAAGATCTGGTCTCACAATACCAAACATATTAACCCTCCATAGAAGCAGGCAATAATGTCAATTGTGTTTCTTTAGGTTCTACCCACGTCGTTCTGGCAAGTATTGCCCCTTTTGGTATGTCTTTCATGCAGTTGACACACTGTAGTACTGTCAGCCATCATGAGAACAGAAAAGTTGTCTCCAGGACTCCACTGGCCTGTTGTACAGTGCCCCTTGGCAGAGCCAGTCTGGAGGCAGTGCCCATTGTAGAGCTAAAGAGACTGAGGCATCACCTGCTGGCAAAGCCACAGTAGTTTTCAGCAGCAGGGTGTTTCCATATACTTTGGGGGCATGACCAGGTGATGGAGCAGATACTTTTTTTTTGTTTTAGGGGCTGTAGAAACTGGTTATGCCAATAATTTAAATGGAAAGACACCATGTGCAATTGTTGAGTCCTGGCCTAAATACACAAATCTATTTGCCAGTCCCTTAAGGCTATGTTCGTTTGGTGCATATGTCCACTGCTATAAGGTACTGAATGCAGTTCGAGCCATTATTAGGTCTCACAATCTTGTATAATATGAATTAGGTCAGAATATATAATGGGGATGCCTAGTGCCTTAACCAAGCACCACCCCATGGCAGTTCCTCTATGGACACTCTTTTTGTGTAGACATAAAGTTGCTTCTTCATCACTTTTAGAGTTGGTTAACTTCAACTATGGGTTCCAGGTGTCATACAGGTACTTAAAAAATTCTAGGGAGATATTAGGTTATACTAAAGCATCTCAGGATTTAGAAATAACAATTAGAGACCAGATCCCAGGAACAAACGTGCCTGCTGCAAGAGCTTAAAATCTGGGCCCTAATTTCCTTAAATAAACCTGTTTTTAAAGAGAATTAACTACAACCTATATTAGAAGTTTTGTTTCTCTTTACTATTACACCTTTACCAAGATTACATTAATCAACAGGTATTTTAATTTAGCAATAGAGTAAAAGAATATATTTTCCTAATTATTTCATAAAAACTTAAGATTCCCAATGGAATTAAGATTATCTTCCACCTACATCTTAATATGCAGATTGAGGTGGCATCTCACAGGTTTCTCTGTTATGAAGTTGCGTTCTGTTATCAATATTAATCCAGATTTCTACTTAATAATGACTTCCTGGAATCAGGTAATATTTCAGTTTAGAAAATGCTTTGACAAACTTCCCATAACCATCCACATAGAGTAGTTACTTCACCTTAAGAGAAATTTTACCTTTAGCAGATGAAACTTACTTTTACAAGTCCTCTGCAACTTTTCATATTCACTCAGTCTTATATTACTTATTCCTGCCCTCAGGAAAACCAGTCATTTTATCTTTGAACAAAACACACTCTCTTAAACAAGATTATCAAATTTAATCAATATTAACTATGAATTCACTTCCACAAACATTTTACTTCTTTCTATATCCATTTAAGTCTCATCTTACATCATTCATTCTGTTCTATGAAAATTAGTAATTTCACATTAGGACAGATCTATATTCTTTCTTTTAATTTAAAGAATTTAAAGAATTAATTGTTAAAAACAAACTTACTATTTTAATTATCTTAAAGATCTAAAAAATATAATGTTATTTTATTTGATTAGTTTCTGTGTAAATCTATGGGGATTACCCCAAGTCAAATAAATTAAAAAACAATTACAATTTGTGCAAGAAATATTTGTTCTTTTCCTCCATAGGAGACTAAAAATTCTTTTTTATAACATTGCAAAGAGGAGTTAAACTAAATTACAAACCAGAGAGAGAAGAGAAAAGGATTTTACAGAGCACAAGAAGCTCAGCTTATCCAATTTCTGGGACTCTAGGTATTAATTTACATATATTTTTTATCTTTAAACAATTTGAGAAGAGTTCTCTTAAGAATTTTATTTGTTGATTTAGTATTAGCATCTGGAGTTAGGAAAATAGACATTAAGCAAACAGACAAAAACAAGCCAGAGAAACACAGAAACACAGAAGAACAGAAATATAAAGCTTACTGACTCTTTCCCACAGTACCTGTGGAGAAATATTTTAGAAACAGAAAAGAAACTCTTTCCTGACATCTTAAAACAGACCATGGTAGGGACACCAACTAAACTTTAGCTCAATAAACAGACTTTGACCTCAACCACAATGTGACAGGATTTCAGAGATCTGAGAGTAGGCAAATGAATGAGCCAGGCAAGAAAACTGAAGAGGATGGGACAGAAAGGATTCTTGCAGGTACAGCACTCATCTCTAAGCCATCAGAGGCATCACCTGGTGTCCACCTTCAGATCCCACTTCTGATACGAGTACTGCTATGCTGAAAATAAAATAAACAGACTTAAAAAGGGAGTGTAGGGCAAGTTTGTTGAGATAAAGTTGCATTATATCAGGAGCAGTACCAAAAGTGGTTTCTGTTCAAAGGGTTGAGCTGGGGTAGCAGTTTATATGGCTCCTTGAAAGAAAGTGAAGTTGTGGGGGAATGGAGAGGAAAGAAGGAGATGGGTTGTGATGGGTAGATGAGCTGTGTGAACTATGAGGGGTAATGTGGACTGTCAGCACAGGGTGTCCTTGAGGCCCTGTTCATAAATTAGTAACCAAATGGTGGTTTAACATTGTGGTCATCTGGTGAAGATCAGCAGACATTGCTGGTGTCAGCTTGATTTCACTGGTGCAGTTTTTCCTTCTAGGCAGGGATAGGGGTCTTTATCAGCACTGCGAAGGATCATTGATATGTCAGCCTGCTTCAGTCATCCCCTGGATAAATTGGAAGCTCAGCCAAATAAAGATGTTTAATAAAACTATTTATCATTCCAGTTTCACATAGAGTTTTTAATTTAATTGTGGTGATGAATTCACAACTCTGTGATTATGATGAGAGTCATTGAGTGTACACTTTGAAAGGATTGTATGCTGTATGAATAAACTTGCTTTAAAATATGAAAATTAAGATCCTCAGTAATGAAGACAATGTGATGGTACTCATGAACTGATATTTATACATTTTAAAGGATAACATGTGAAAATTGGTGTCTAATAAGCAGGAGAAGTAACCTTAGTTGATAATATAAGTGGAAGCAGAAAGAAGAATTGATTATTTCAGACCTCTTAAAACTCAAGAAAATGAAGCATTTTGACAGAGGAAATGAATCTGTAATGCTAAAATTTGGATTGTTGATTTAGATTTTTCTTGGCTTCATCATATTAACCCCATATTCAAAATATTTGAGGATACTTCAATTTTGAAGTAGAAACAAAGAAAATTGTCAGACCATGGACAGCTCTTGTGAATTGAAGTCTGAGAAAGACTTCTGCTGGTTAGCATTGAAGGCAAAATAGCATACTGTGGTCAACTCCATTCCTACATATCATTAAACAAATGCTCACCAGCCATTTATGTCCAAGGTAAGGGATTCTTGATCAGCTTTCCCTTGGCTCAATTCATGGTTTTATACAAACATCACAAGACTAAAAAGCTTTGGAAGAAATCCACATTTTGTATAATAAGTAAAATAACTGTTTTTTCAATGACTCCAATAAACCTGAGAGTGTTAAGGGGACAGTGAAAAATTATATAATCTGTAGGTTTTGCACCTATATTTCCTTTTCAAAAAATAAATCACAGACTTAAAAATGCTTTGAGTGCTGAGTGAAATTATATATGTGTATATAAATAATTTTAAGCATAAAAATATCACAGGATAATTTGAAGAACATTTCTCATAATATGGAATTAAAATGCAAATACATAGTAAATATGATAGTTAAAATTGATCATCCTAATATTGAGATAAAAATGAATTTATAATATTACAATTATAAATCCTAGAAATATTATTCAGTTTAGAAAAATTAATTTTCTTGATTGACATTATCTTCCACATGAAGGATACATTAGTTAAAATACATGGTTAGAAATTCCAGTACAACCTTCATAAATCCATAAAATAAAATATCAAATTCTTGGAAGATTATTGAAAGGAAGAAGAAATAGAAAACTATAATTCAAGTTGCAGGATCAAAGTGAAATTAAATGAGTATTAATTTTTAATGTGGAAAGTTTTCTAGATTATAAAATAATAAGGCAAACTTCATGGGATTCAATTCTGAGTTATAAAATGGCTAATTAATGTAGCCCTTGGAACATTGACTCATCCAGTGAGAATAACAATTCTAAAAGTCTTTCCGTATTGAGAGGATATATTTTTATATCTTTTTTTTGGTGTGAAAAAGATATCATCTAATCTAAGTAAGATCTGGTATTTTGTAAGCAAAATCCCATTCCATTGGTAACTATATCTCACTCTATAGGTCAGAAGGAGAGACCTATAAAGTGATGTCATTCAACTCCAATATATGTGTTGGTGTTGCCAAAGAAACAAATCTCCAGAACACTTGATGGAAAAACACACAAAGAGACAGAGCCAAGTCAGGTTCTCTAGTGGGTATTGGATTCCCATAGCCATCAGGGCTCCATCCATGTCCCATACAGAGAGATATTTTATATGCAGTCCTTCTCTCTAGTGTCTGTGTGTCTTGGTGGAGGAATCTGGTTCCCCCTTACCAGGGACAAATATAGGACTAGGGTGTGAGTTGGAAGTCCTAAAACATGCCCTCCAGAATCAGACTTTCTCCACTGAATACATACAAATGCTCAGGACAAGAAGGGGAGGAATGTATCAGCAGTATCCTTGCCTACTAGTGATTGTATATGTAGTTTTGAGTCCCAGGATAGGGAGCAGGTTACTCTAGGACTGTCCCTTACCACAGTGTACCCACCTTTTGTGGGACCCCAATATATAAAATTAAATATTTTGATATGCTGGTCATACAATTCAGAGAGTGAACTACCATGTCCAGGACATAAGCACATCTCTGATACATGTCACTTTTACACATCATTTAAAAAATAAAAGATATCTTTTGAGGGATTTCCACAGGAGAGTGATGAAGTCTGGTGGAGGAGGGATGGCAATCAGCTACCCCATTCGTTGCCTACCCCAAATTAACTACAAATGTCTAAAATGTCTAAGTTCTGTATTTATCACTCTTGTCGAAGACATGGACTGCATTTTTCAAGTTCCATAGGTTAACCACAACATGTCTCAACTTATTTATGCAAAAGCAATATTTTTTTTCTGACATAGCATATGGACAGTCAGCATGAGCCCTCAGAATATCCAGCACTCTGCAGTGTTGGAGGACAATGGCCCTTGCACAGTCTACCTCGCTTTGGGGTAGTCACAATGAATTAAGGGTAGAATTAAATCCCATTCTTGTAATATCTAACATATTATATATTGCTTTAATTTGTTCATGTACCCCAAATCTGCAGATCAGAATATTTTCTGTCTGGGAAAGTCACTGTAGTGCATTCCAGGTGGAATTTTTCTGCTGTGTTGTAGCTACCATGTGCAAAAAAGATCAAGTTGGAGATTTTACAGGATATTATGTTATTTTTTTCTTGGATGATTTTAGAAATCATATATCCTAAGTCACATAACCCCGCTCTTCTGGGTGAAAGGCCTTATGTAACTGATTTCCACACATAGTAAACTCTCCAGCTTCCCCTACGCCAGAGTCAATATACTCCCCTTGATCTGCTATTTTGGTGATAGGTGAGTATCTTCAAATTTTATTTTATTTTTATTAAGCTAGTCATCCATGCATACCTAATCCCCATGATGTTTAGAAAAACCCATCTGACCACCTTGTATGAACATTATGTAATTTTATGTAGTTAGTATAGAAGACTTTCCTTCTTGGAAATGCTGCTATATAGGGTGCTGACATTGCCAGGCCAAGTGGGCCTAGACTTAAGTTATTTCCAAGTACCTGTGTGGTGTTTCAGTCCTAAAGGAACATTTGTGATGTTCCAAAATCCAAGGATACTGCACATACTAGATTTTCCATTGTGCTATCTGTATACATTAGTCCATGTACATTGAACTGCCTAATAATATACCGCAGTAGTGTTGTTTCTCATAGAAGCATTACATTTAGGCTCAAGAGTTCTGTCCTCACAATCTAACCACACTATTTTATTTCAATACTCATTAGAAACCTCCTCCAAGTAGGACCCCATGCCATCCATGCTTTTAATACAGAGGGATAAGTTCTCTGCCAAGGTTGGGACACTCTATAGGGAGCCTGTTGGCTTTGCATAATGTCTCCCATATCTAGTGGAGTCAACCATACTTGTTTATAGACTAGTTTCTGCACAAAGCTAGGTCATACATCATGTTGACTGGTATGGTCCACCATGTTGACTGGTTAGCCAGAATGGTGTGGAGATAAATCCCATCATCATGATTTAAAATTTGATAAAGCCAACAGTTGATCTAGTTGGTAGCTCTGACACAAGCCTGTGTCATTCGGACCCCTGGATGATGGGGTTGTCCATTACTGTGAGATAGTCTAGGGAGAAAAAGAGACAACATTACTGACCCCTCTTCCCGTTTCTGCCTGGAGAAAAAATGTTCTTGTCCAACATTTGGAGGTAAGAATTACCCAGTTGTGGCTACCCAGGTTCTCTGTCTAAGCACCAAGAACTTAAATTTTCTAGGGACTCATTGTCTTATCATTTAACCCAGTCTTTGGGTCCTCCATCATCCAGTCAAGGGGTGAAAGTAACATCTTAAATGAATTTGACATAGCCCATAATAATATTGCCTTCTTGTACAGAAGTGTTCTGAATCCTATCGGTAACCAGAGGAACACTAGTGCCTTGGAGATTTGTCATCCTTTCCCTCATTCCCCAGAAGTCTGACAAGATGGAGGTATATGAAGGTAGCATCATCTCCTGGTTGGAATTGGGATGCCCTTGCAGTAATATTACTGTAGCCCTGGTCACACACCACACACTGGAAGTGTACTCCTTTTATAAAAAGAAAAAGAACAGTTGGGTATCCTGAGATTGGATTTCTCTAAGTTCAGTATTTTTCAACACAGAATACTGTGCCATTTTTTCTTTTTGCTAGAATGCAGAGTTTAATGTTTAAATGGCTTTAGTTAGAAGAGGGCACCCATAAGTCATCTTTATTGGCAGACTTTTGCATAGTTGTTTGAGTCTTCTGTTTTAAAGTTTTAATGTCGTTTGATTAGGGGTGATGAGAAATATGAAAGGTCTATCTTATATATTCTGAATGTGCCAATTTAGGGCTTGCTTTCACTGTAACTTAGGTATCTTGATTTGTTTAGTGTCCCATGGGTATCTGAACATGTGGAAGAGGTGTTTCTCAAAGGCTGAAATGGTGGCCATGGCATCCATATGATGAATTGAAATTGTTGTCTCATACCTGAAGTATGTGTCTATAACATTGATATTCAATCCTAACGCATGCCTAGAGGCCAGCAGTTTTATGTCATTGAGGTGTTATAGTCATGTAGGGCTAAAGACCCAGCTGGTGTAGACCAATTCTCCATGTCAAACATTGGCAGAAGTCCTATTACTATGTCACATCTTTGGCTCTTACTACCTCTAGGGTGAATCTGATTTTTCCCACTCTTGCATATGAAGTGAGAGTCTATGTCTTGTTTTATGGTGGACCTATTGGGCAATTGTGGCCACCTATTTGGTGCATGCTTGGTCAGCATGGGAGCTTACTTATATTCTTCTTTAAATTACCCTTTTCCATGGGTATAACATGGTGATGAAAGGATCTCTTTTTCAGCTCATAAGCTGTTGCCATAGTCATTGGCCCTATATGGGAGAGCCTCTGATAGGCCAAACATTGATTTGACTGTTGCCGAACCATAAGGCTAATCCATTTGTAAAGCCCCATGAGTCTTTAAATATGAAATAGGAATTTTAGTTTGGAGTGGCCTGCACAGTCATTGCCACTGATGGAGTTTAGCCCAACAGGCAGAACATCTTCTTTTAGTCTCAGTTAGTAGGTGACCATACTTGGAATGGATGGCTACAGCAGACCAATAAACTTTACTAGAGATGAGTTTTTTAGAATTGTCTGTCAGCCAAACCATTCCATTAGCTGGAACATTTTTTGGACCATGAGATCCCATTTAGACAAGGGAGGGCAGGAACAGTTCCAGCTGGCAATTTTGCTGCCTCTATTAAACAGCTATTTGTTTATGCAATCATTGGACTTCATGGGGCCCTAGTCAAGCTAGGTCTTGGATATGCCATTCTTATTTAATAATAGAGCTTTTCTGAGCCTGTTACACTTTAGTGGCAGAAATAGTGAGTACCCAGATGACGATGGTGAGATTTAGAAGTAGATATGGTGTGTCAATGGTTAAATGTTTCTTCTACACAAAGCCTCAATAACTGGCTAAAATGTACCTGGTGGCTACCTCAAGTAGTTTATGTGTCCAAAACCCAAGGGGCTGGCACACACCCCTCAAGAAGATGTTTGTTGCCATAGGTTCCAATCTGTAGGGAAAAGCATTGCTTAGACTTGCAGTTTTACAGGACAGGAGGGCTCCCCTGGCCTTAGTGTCAGAGCTCTGCCACTGCATGTTGTAAGGCCTCTCAAAGATCTTTTTGTTGGGGGTCCCATTTAAAGGTTGACCTTAACTAGATGAGCCTCAAGAGTGCCCATATATGGCACATGTTGTCTCCAGTGGTCACACAAACCTAGCATCTCTTCAGTCTCTCTCTTGGGAGTAAGAGATGCCATTGGAAATAACTTATGCTTCTTTTTGGTATGCTCCTCTGCCTATCTGACCAAGTGACCCCTAGAAACACCACCTGTTCGGCAAGTTCCTGGACCTTGCTGTGGTTGATTGCCCTATCTGTAGTTGTTTTAATATTTATGACTTTTGTAGAGTCTGTTCAACTAGTATTTAGTAGCATCTACAGTAAAGATGTCATCAATATACTGGATGACAAGAACTTTTTGGGTAACTGGGCTTGATGTATGTATAGCCCTATTCACTGTTGACAATTTGCTGGAAACTTAAGATATCCATGTGGAAATACATTTAGAGTATATTGGAGGTTGTTCTACCGGAAAGTGGTATTTAAGTCACAGTGGGATGGAGAAGGTGTTAGACTTAGCAAGGTAAATACAGCATCTCCTTTATGGGCTGCTACCACCTCAGTGAAAGCAATCATATCAGTTACTGCATGTGCCAAGGGTGACATGTTCCATATTCATGAGGCCTTTTATAATAAGCCATACTGGACTGTTAAACTTTTACAGGATGATTCTCAACACTCCTGCCTGCATGAACAAACAAATAAGTCATTTGTTTTTTCTTCAGATCATGTGGTACTGCTTTGGTTGAACAATCTTTCAGGGGTCTGGCAACTCTGGTGGTGGGCACGAGTGGACACACTCTACAGGCATGGCTTAAATTCCTCTTTGTTAGGGGCATACCTCCTCAGATGATGGTCCTGGTCTGTGATGCAGGCAACCAAAATGAAAATACTTATAATGCACATGGAGGGGAGGGACTATGCTAACGGGCAGCAGAAATGGCCCACAGGGCCCCACCCTCAAGTACATGTGCTCTTGTGTCATGGGTCACCACATCTGCTCATAAGCCCCCCATACCATAGTTTGCACTTGCCCCTGAGGGGCCCATGGATTACTGTCACTTGGGCACCCGTATTTAAGAGCCCATGAAGGTCTGGATACCCCTCTTTTTCCTACTTACCCAACTGGGACCATTGAGTTGCAAATCATTGGCAGGGACACAGGGACCTTGACCCTATCCTTAATTACCATTTTTGAGGGCATAAGATCTGTGTACAGGTGAGAGGGATCATTCCCCCTATCCAACACACCATGCTCACAATTGGAATTGTCATCCCCACTGTCCTGGTTTGGCTGAAAGGAAGTCTTATTAACTGTCATTTTCTTCCTCCCACAACTGTGTTCAGGGCCTCAGAGTGTGGTGATGTGAGATTCTAAGTCCTTTTCAGACCTTTGAGTCCTTTATGTTATAATCCTAAGGCCTTAACACCTAACTTAACAGGACCCCCCTTTGTCCAAAAGTGTTGACTGCCTTTTTCCCTATGAATTAGATAAAATTATGCTCTATTTGAGTTTTGAATTATTAACCAAGATCACATTACCCATAAGGTGGGCCGTGCCCCTTCCTTTGTCTTTCCCTGGTTGTTGTTACTATTCTCCTTATGGCCCTTCAGGTGGGGAAGATTCCCATTGCTGAGCTCAGGGTCCAGTCCCTCCCAGCCTTGCCTCAGTGAATAAGACTATAACCACCCTGTTATTTGCATCTCAGAGCTGGATGTTATAGTGAAGCTTTCTTACTGCTTCCACCCACCATCCCTGAGGACAGAAAATGGGACAGGCAGCTCTTCAGTTGGTGAGGGCCTTCTGTCACAAATTCTTCCAATACTGTCTGAGAGTGGGTCATCTCATCCATGCTGTGCCCTGGGTCTCTGTCATACAGCTAAATGTCTATCACTTTTAGCCCCAGGGCATTATGGCTTCATGTAGTTTTCTTCTTTTGCAGAAATCTCTTAAAGTTGAGAATACAACTGTCCTATTTCCAGCAATCCAGACTAAAAATGGCCTGGGCTTGTTCATATCTCTATCCTGTCAGTTGTCCTTTTGATGCTGGCAAAAGTGCCTCATAGCAGAAAGTCAGAATTTATCTTTTCCATACTGCTACTCTTGGCACTAGACATCTGAGTTTGCAAGGCCCCCACATAGGACAGATGCACCAACCAAATCACATGAGCTTTCCCTGATTTCCACCACTACGTATCTTTTTAATTTCTGTATTTTGATCTAAGAAAAAGACATCATTATAACAGTTTAGATTTTAGCAATGCCACTAGTAGTTTGAAGCTGATTTTTGCAAACAGCCCAGACTAAGTGCAGGTCCCTGCATGGGGGTCCCAGACTTTCTTTCAGTAATTTGCAACCCTGGAGGCATCATGGAGTTCAGTGAATGGCAGAATTCTGTACAGGCATCTAGTAGTTTCTCTACTGTTCCTAGATCTCACTTGCCTCATTTTCACCTTTACCTACCACATTCATTCTTCCCTGATAATAAGGAGGCTTCTTATATCTCACTAGACCTCACATAGCCAGAGATAAGCCAGTTCCTCAGTCAGCCAGTCACTCTTTTGTGGAGCTGATATGACCCTGGGATGAATGAACTGACAACTCATTAATCCTTCCCTATGGCATGGTAGACTTATTTGGGGATTTGGTCAACTGCACCAATCTGTCTGTCAGAAAGGGAGACACCTAAAGAGATGTCAGCCCACTACAATAGAGGTGTTGGGTTACCAACAGAAGCATGTCTCACACAACACTGGATGTAACAATGTTTTACTTACACAAAGAGGCATAGCAAGGTTAATTTTATTATGGGGCACTGGATCCCATGGCCAGCAGGTCTCAATACCTGGCCAAAGCAGGGAGATATTTTATATGTAGCAACCCTCTCCATGTTTGTGTGTCCTAAATGAGGAACCTGGCTCACTCTATGCCACTCTATGGCTCACTCTATGCCAGGGAATGTTATAAAACAGTGTTTTGCTGGATGTCATAAAAATGCCCACTAGAATCAGACAGTCTCCAGTGAATATGTATGTATGCTAAAGGAAATAGGGTTATGAATGAATTGGTAGGTAGTTTCCTTATATGGTAGAGGGGTGTATTGGCTGAGAGAAGGTAATTGTGTATCCCAGGTAAGGCAACAGGCCATGCTATGATTACCCTTCACTATATGTTTACCTATGTAATTACTTGTTCTTCATCATGTTGAAAGCTTGAATGAATTGGTCATGGCATGTGCCTTATCAGCCAGATAATTGAGAGAGCAAAAATGTCCAAAGGATATTCTGTGCTGAAGGTCAGTTGTTTATAATCTACTTTTCAATAAGGAAAGCAGCTTTTGCATAGATCCAATGCTATAAATTTATTGTGTCATTTTCTTCAGTTCGGTATCAATTCTAAATACTTAATTGCTTGGTTCAGAATTTGCACAAAGTTTGATGCAAAATGCAATTTGAATTTAATTTTCTGATTTAAATCACTCAATATTTTCTTCCAAGCTGATGGTATCCAGTACCTTAAAATTGTCTCAACTATAAAGTCACTTGTTAAAGAACTCATCCCTGATCTTTTTCATAAGATATCATAGTTTTCTTTTAACTTAAAACCATCTGAAATATCCAAAACATTTTAACAATGTGGAAAATTTTCCATAGGAATGCATGAATTATACATGAGAATGAATTTGAAAAAACTATAGTGCAGAAATTTATATCTCACAATCACATAAGCAAAAAAGCACAAAAGGATATGCATCAAACAGACTAGATATGTAAAAGGGATAGAATCAAGTTTAATATCATATGACAAATATAATTATACTTCATTGAAGTTTTTCAGAATTAAAAATAAAATCTTTGGTACTCAAGATATCTGTGGAAAATTTTCTTTAAAGCAGTGTTAATCTCTGTGTTCTGCAGGCTATAGATGATGGGGTTTATGAAAGGGGGCACCATGGTGTAGAACATGCCAGTGGGAGCAAATTGCTAAGAGATGCTTCATTTGCAGTGGGAGCTAAGGCAGCAGTCACTCCAGAAATTAAAAACAAAATGAGAATGGCCAACTGTGGGGTACAGATAGATAAGGCTTTGTTCCAGGCTTCCACAGAGTGCATGCTAAGCAGCACCATTGAAAACATGTCAATATAAGATTTAAACAAAAGAACAGAACATATTAAGACAATACAAACACTTATAGGTAAAGCTATAGACTCAGAAAATTGAACATCTGAAGAAGAGATACTCAAAATTTGAGAGATATCACATAAATATTGATGGACATTGGAATTTGTGAAGGGAAGCCTGAATATCATGCCTGTGTGGATAGCAGAATTGATCAAACCACTTGCCCATGAGCCACCAGCTGCCTGTGTGCACAGACATGGGATTATGTTGAGCCCATAGTGCAGAGGGTGGCAAATGGCAACATAGCAATCATAGGAGATCACCACAAGGAAGGCCAGCTCTTCTGATCCAAAGAGGAGAGACCGGAAATCTGAGGTGCATGCTCGGAAAGAAAACAATTTATTGCCTGTCAGAGAATTCACCACCATGTGGGGAAGAGTAACTGAAATACAATAAAGATCTATGAGTGACAAATTTCCAATGAAGAAATACATTGGAGATGTATAGATGTGCATTGATTACAATGGCAGTAATAGTTAAAAGATTCCCAATCAGGGTGCTGAAATAAATTACTAAGAACATCAGACCTTGCAGGACTTGGAGTTCCCAGGATGTGGAGATATCCATGAGGAAGAATTCTGTGAAGATTGTGAGACTTTCCATGTCTTCTAATATACTTTGGTCTCGCTGTAGTCCAAGTATAATATAATATAATAATATAATATAATATAATATAATATAATATAATATAATATAATATAATCATATCATATCATATCATATAATATGCTAAATATTAAATGGAGTCAACCCTCATTACTCGCAAAGAAAATGCCACCATTTTTATTAATATATGGCTTTTCACCAGGAATTTAGCATAAAGTAAATGAAATAAAGGCAGTATTTGAATTCAATGAATGCACATTTTTCTTTTTTCATTTTCTTTCCTATGTGTCCCAAATTATTAATTTCAACATTCACATCATCAGAGAACTTTAATTCATTAAATGAATTAAAATACAATTGATGCATAAACATTTCACTTATTGAGTCACTTTCACATTATTGCAATAAAGTTTCTTTTCAAACTTTACCTACATACATGCAGTGCTTATTTTCTCATTTTCTTCTTTAGTGGATGCTTATTCTAGATGTGCTCTTTAGCAGCCTCTGCACCAGCCCATTTGTTTGCACTGTGTACTGCTATTGTTGAGGCTGTTTATTTAGCATCAAACTAGTATGATTACTGGCATCTCAGGTTTGTTGGCCAGCTGACTTAGACACTATTCCTATAACAAAATTAATCAATGGTTCTGAATTCCTTTTGAGATTGATTAATCTAAAGGATTGTGTATAGGGTATGCCTCACCACTCTTTTATTTCAGTTGTAATATAAGAGATCCATGTGAGCCCTTTCTTTCCTCCTTTACCCCACAGTCCATAAACAATTTGATTTAATTCATATAGTAATCAATTCCATTTTACTGTTGCAGTGTGTACTGGAATTCCCTTAATGTCTCTATAGTTTACCATTTCACCTGCACACAGTATCTAAGAAAAACATCACAACTGAAAATTACTCTTCTTCATAGCAACCTTCCTTCCTTCAGACATGAAATACAAAATCTTGTCTGCATGCTTTTTTAGATTTTACCGTATTTTCCTTATTCAAATTAGCTACTTTAACAAAACTGTTTTACTTGCACTTGTCTTTTAGTATTCCAATTCATAAATAAAAATGATTGCCCTCTTAACTATACTTTCAGCTCTAAAATTAAATATCATAATAGGTATCATTTCATAGCTGTTCGATTTTTATATGTGGAAAACAGAATAGAGGGATAATAAGTATAAGAATGTTAGTTTTATAATCTTAATATTTTATTCATATATAATCTCTTTGTAATTAAAATAGTGTACTATTTTGTTAGCATTATATGTACATAATAATGGTAATCCATTATTTTTTTAATGTTTTTTTTATTAATTTATTTTTTATTGTGGGTAAAAATCAAATTTTTCACAATACATACCAATATTTGTAAAATGATATATAAATATATATGCATATATGTGCATTTGCTTACAAAAATGTTATATATATATATTTTTTTTAAGAGGTTCTTAGATTACCTAAAATATTACACAGAACCTACCGGGATTCCCATGTTCCCCACCTCCCACACCTCCAACCACATCCTACACAAACATCTACCACAAGTGTGGCCCATCACCCTCAATGGACTTACACATCCTGGGGCCTTGCCATCAACCATAGAACACAGTTCACATCATAGACCACACTCTCTCCCACACAATTCTGAATGGTGTGTGCTGATTTAACATGGCCTACATCCGTTACCACAACGGCACTCAGGACAACCTCCAAATCCTGAAAAAGCCCCTATATTTCAACTGTGCAGTTGAAATACAGGGTAATGCATTATAATACAATTCACTTCATTAAATATACTCATATGAATTCCTAATATATTTACAAAATATTTTATGCAACTTGATTTTTCTTTAATGTTTATGCATGTTTCATCTATCAACCTCAGTGTTAAGAGGAAAATTCCTTTAAGCATAGAATTTTATTAAATATCAAAGAAAATACTTGGTGTTTAAGCTGATACTATTGACCTAAGGGCAGGCTATTGGACATATCCAAACTTACAGATGGATTTTTTAAGATTTCCTTTATCAAAAGCAAACATTATGATTGATCATTAGATATCTCACCCATATCCACTGTTTGTACAGATTTCATCTTTCTCCTTGGTCCATGCAAATTCTCAAGTTTCCCTTACCTAAATTTACCACAGATCTTCCAAATTAGAGTTCATTGTTATGGAATAATTCATAGCTTTGGGTTTAAACTGAAGAGAAAGTGAGAGAGTTCAGGGTTGTTTTTTTTTTCCCCTACTCTTATTGCCTCAAGGATATTTAGAAATTATTTACTTCACAATATCAAAATGTGGAAAAAAACAAAATCAGAGGGTTATTATTCTTCATGAATTGTTAAACACAAGAAATATAGTAGCATATTCAAAATCTACCTAAAACATATCTAGTTCTTAACATCCAGCAAAATAATAGAAGAAATACTTTATAGTAAACATCACTGGATATCTCCAATGAATGTGTTTTTCCTTATTTGGACTGATTTCTATGAAATACAATGTTAACAGAGTGTTGCCTCTGATTACCTTAGCTTTCCCTTACAATCTAATTTCAGTAAAATTTAGTCCTTGTACTACTTCAATATCTTGACAATTTTTGTAACACTTTATATTCCATATTTTGAGTACAGCCTATATATCACATACATATCTTCAGGAACCATTTTTAAAACCAATCAGGTTTAATAAAACCAAAATCAGTAACATCCATACTATCTATTAGAATAAATTTATAATATGGAGAAGAGATAGCATATGCTAAACATCTTGAAACTTTTATTACAACTATTTTTTTTTTCAGTTTTGCTACATTTTAATAGTTTTTTTTTTAAGTGATTATTTTTAGTTCTCCTCAGCAACATCAAATAAAAGGTACTGAGTACTCCACAGGGTACAGAGTGCTGCCAAGCACCTTAGAAAATTCACGACATGGAGAAAATGTGGTTCTTGCCCCTTGAGGAGCTTACAGTCTAGGGATCTTACAACACAGTCTTAAGTGGTAAGTGAACAAAGTAATTTATTAAGGCAAATTCTTCATTCCCTAGAGTGACTGTGGATTGAATCACTGTAGAATTTGGAATTAATCCAATCAAAACAAGACTAGAATTGGTTGAGAATTCTTTCAGGCTTTTATAGTTTTTATTAACATCTATCTAGTAAACGGAATTGACCTAATAGACAACTGAAAGTAAAGACTAGATCTCTTGAAGTGCAAGGGCCAAAAGAACTTACTGTGGTTACTTAATTTAAAAAGCAAACATACTGAATTGTATGACTAGGGCTATACTAGTTTAAAAATAGGCCAAGTACTGACACTGCATTCCCCTCATGCTAGCATTGTTCATTTAAAACAGTGACTACTAAAATATGTGGGTTCTACAGCTAACCCACAGAAAGCCCAGCTACGAATTAAAGGTCTGTGTATCAAATATCCACCTCAGGTATACTATCAAAGTTTTATTTATGCCCCATTATTCAGTCAAAAGTAATGTAAATAGTCAAATTATAATAATCTAACGACCTGCATATTTCCATATGGATGAATGTCAATGTATCTAAATAGGAAATAAATGGCAATCCTATCTACCTATATCAGAAAAGAAAATAGAATGATCTTTCCAGATGTGCATACTCATCACTATAAGAAGAGGTATGCAGGTTTTAAGGTTTCACAATCAGTTGTCAGAAAACAGCAGTTACTCCTGCAGTATCTTGTTAGCATCTGACTCAATTTTAGGTTACATGATTTAGTAGACATTACAAAACCATCTGCCAGCTATTTTATAGTAGCTGAATACTCATAAAATTTGTAATTCTGAGATGATTCCAACATTAACCTTACAATCATTATCAGAAAGAATAACAATGTGATGTAGAAGACCAGCTAATCAACATGACTAAAAATATGCTCACTTTCCAAAAAGTAACCTGGTCATTTGGAAAAATCACGACTGTAATTTGGGGAATATTCCCACCTGGGCCACTGATGTGGCCAAGGCACATGATTTCTAATCAGGAACACTCAGATCAGGATGACATTAAGCCACCTCTGAGGAACAGCTTATACATTGCCTTCTTAGGCAGGCAAGCAGCATAACTGTTCCAATGAATTCTTCTCAAAGCAGTTTCATATCTTACCCACATCAACCCAAAGTTTGAAGTTACCTCAAAAAACAAAAAAGCATACGGGAGCAGAAGTGAGCAGATGTGTAAACTCTAGCACATTCTTATTGCTGTATTGAGTCTGAAGATGAGCACGTCCTACCCACAACAATGTTGTTCCAGGAGGCAGGGTAGGTAGAGTGGTAAATTAGAAAATAGACTATTAATTGCACAATTAATAGAAAAGTAAAAAACATGTCTCAAAATCTATATTAAGCCCATATCCAAAGGAGTCTTTTATGTCAGTGATGTGCTGGCCTTGAAATTCTGTGGAACAGCTGTGCATCAGATGTACTCTGGCCTACTGGCATGGGTACAGCCCACTTCCTGCTTGTGGAAGGGTGAATATGCTACACAGAGCTATGATGGTTTCTACTGAGTGGTGAATTTCACAGAAGTTCCAGGACTTCAATGTCAGGATCATTCCTTGTGCAAAGTTTGATGTAGGTGAAGATAAAGTGGTTTCTTGGTCAATAACTGCAATTTCTTTCTTTTAAAGTCAGTGGGTTTCTTGTATAGTTCTATTACAATCGGCCCAGGTTTAATTTCATCCATCTCCATGAAGGCAAAACACTTGGTGCTGGTAAATCTTTTCTTAGGCTTGTAGTGTTTGAATTCAAAGAAGATGGCTGCACCTTTGGTTAATTTTTCAACATGCTTCTGGAGCTCAATGTCCACATTAAAATGAACATATGTATCTTCTTTTCTTGAAGCCACAGGAGTATCTTGCACAGGAGTTAAATCTATGCCATTCAGATCCTTTACACTAACTGTAATATAGGGATCGATGCACTGCCCAGCATCTTTCAGACCAATCTTCTCAATTCTGATCGTGAGTAATGTCATTCCTGGTTCTGATGGTAACCTTGGTAATAAAGTACCAGGAACTCTTGCAGGAAAGGAATCAGGAGACCCAGCTCCAGCACTACCCTCCTCTTCATCTCCTTCAAATTCCAAATTCTCTTCTTCACCAGGTGCTAAAATTCTTAATGGGACAGGCTGAACGTCAAATGGGAATTCTTTATTATAAGTAAGAATATTCTTTAGGATTGGTTCTAGCTTCTTCAAATCCTCCAGTTTAAATTCTTCTTGGGACTGTGTAGACTGTAAGGCTGCACTTCACAATTCCAGGCATGCTGCAATTTTGCCTATTGTTTTCTTTTGTTCTTCTGTGAATTCAGAATTATTATGTTGAGCTTGGGCCTCTTTTTGCAGATGTCTTGCTAATATCTGATACTCGTCTATCGCCTCCACCAGCTGGCCCCAAGAGTCGAACTCGGCGCCTCTCCTAAAACTGGCGCCCCAGCGCTGCAGCAGACTCCTGGTCACTTCCGACATGGCCGGTCCCCACCCCGTCCCCTCCTGCCCCTACCCCAGCAAGGCCGGGCTCTAGGGCGCCATCCTCCCCGGGCCTGGCCCCGACATTAACAGGGCCAGAAGGATCGGCAACGGTCACCACCGCCACCCACCGAGGAGCCGCCCAAACCCATTTATTACAACTATTTTGATGAATTTTTATATAGCCATTTTAGAGATAAAAAAAAAACCATCAATTTAAACATGCAAATATACCTGATAAATGATGAATTACATTTATTTTCTGTTACATGAATATTTCTTTTCCTCAATTTCAGAGATTTTACAAAACTCATGATCCTGTCTCTTTTTTTTTCTCTGATTAAAATTCATTGAGTCACTTCTCAGGGAGAATTATATTATCCTTAATCTTATAAACAATTCTGCTTCTAGATTCTTTGTCTACATATTTATTCTTTATGAAACACATATATGGGTCACTCCTCACAAGAGACCTGGAGGAAGATGATTTCACACTCCAGTGATACCAATTTTCCCTTAATTCCTGATTTGTGAGATTACATTGTTTATAATTTGACAATTTAATTAAATATTGAGTTAAATTTGTAATAATGCATATGACTGATAAAATTAGCACAGAGTTTTTTTGTTGTTAAATAAGAGATGTAATTTTTAAAGCTTCATAGGCCACTGGTGACTCAATACATTTTAATTTTATCACATATTATTATTTATTTACATAATAATATATAAATAATATTGTGCAAAACCAAAACACTGTGGCACAGTGTGGGATTCTTATAAGAGGTACTTCCAAAGGATCTTTGTACATAGAATATGACCGTAGTGAAAGGTTCCCCTCAAATTTTAAGTTACTTTGCTGAAAAGCAATTCTGAGGGAAGTATCCCATTTTCTGAAAATTCCTATTAATATATGTCAAAAAGAGAGTATCAGGTAGCTTCTGGGAAAATGACAATGAAGTAGGTAGGCAAATCCAGACTCTTTCACAAAAAAGAGTGGAGAAAGGGCAAGGACCTATCTGAGGGAGCTGCTTTGAATACATAGCTAATAATATATTATTCAGGGAACTGTACAGATGAAGTCAACAGATAAATGTGAGCTGCTTACCCCTGTGACTGGAAAGGCACATATACTATGCCATCAGGGCAAGTAACCTTTGTAGATGCCCTTGCTCACTGCTGCCAGTGGAGTGGGTGGGAACATTCCCTGGGAGGAAGGTGAGTCTGATGGAGAGTGGAGAGTGGTTTCTTTGTGTTGAGTTCGGCCAGTTGAGCCCCCCTTGAATTTCAGAAGTGACCCAGACCCAATGGGAGAGGGGAGGGGGCATCTGCTCAGCCAGGCTGTCACACTCAGCCTCCCTGGGAGAGAAAGGAGCTAGATTAGAGAGGTGGTGGAGACAAGTGCCTAATCAACATGGTTCTAGCAAACTGTTAGAAGTCTAGCCTGCAGATAAAGTCAGATAAGTGTTGTGAAGCCTAATTAACCTGTGGAGCCGGTTTAGTTCAATGGAGGAATTCCTGCCTTGCATATGCAAGGTCTCTGGTGTAATTCCCCAGGCTTCTCAGAGAAGTGATCCAGAGAGTGATCCCAGCACATAGCTGGTAACTTATGACAGGGAACATACAGACTTTATTTTTTGTTTTAGGTTTACTTGGATTTGTTTTTGTTTTTTTTTAAAGGCTCTTATTTTCCTTTTCTTTTTCTTTTAATCCTCATTTTACTCTCTTAAACCTTGTATATTGCCTGCAGAGGACAGGCTGCAGGGTGATAGAACGATGAACATTGGAAGCTTCAGAAGCTCCTAAAGGCCATAAGAGGGTAAGTTGTTTTACCTTGGTGATTTTTTTATTAGTTGTTGCTGTTTTATTTCTTGTTTGTTTCCCCTTTCTTTGTTTCTTTTTTCTTCTTCCTATTTTTTTCTACCTAATTTATTTCTTTTCTTTCCTTCATTTTTCTAGCTTCTATTTTCTGTTGTTTTCCTTTCATTCCACCTCTTTTTGTTTGACCTTCAATTTTTTTTGTTTTTATTTCCCTCTCTCAATTTTTTCTATTTTCTTTCTTTTTTCTTTTTTCTTTCTTTTTCCTTTTTTCTTTTCCTCTCTTCTCATCATTCCAGCCATTTCATTCATTCTATATATTTTTCTCTACTTTGTTTCATGTTTAATTTTTTTCTAATCCAATTTTTATTCTTAGCCCTTTGTACTACTTATGATTTTTTAACTAATTTTAATTATATATTTTCCTAGGCCTTGAATTGCTCCTATCCTATATTTTAAATTATTATTACTATTATAACTTTTCATTTCTTGTCTTTTTCATTCTCTCTGGTCTTAATATTTTTTCTAAGGGAACAAAGACAACAACAAGGAAATAAAATAAGAGCAATAAAGTTTCAAAGAGAAACTTTACCACACACACAAAGACAACAACAAAATAAAAGCCTAGAGAAGAAAGAGAAGGAAACAAACTGATTAAGTCCATCAAGGTAAACATATGCCTAGAAACCAACAAAAAGTTACAAGCCATACTAAAAAACAGGAAGACATGGCCCAGTCTAACAAATGAAAAAGCAGGAGAAGATGAAGACTGTGGGACAACTAATCAAGGATGTCCAAACAAATATCATGAATCAACTTAACAAAGTGAAGGAAGAGATTAAGGATATTGAGAATTCACTGGGAGAAAATACTGAAGAAATTGTAAACATACACAAAAAGGTAATGGATCTGATGGTGATGAACGGCACAGTAGAAGAAATAAAAAATACATGGGAAGCACATAAAAGCAGATCTGAACAGGCAGAGAAAAGAATCAGTGATGTGGAAGACAGTACATCTGAAATCAGACAGATAATAGAACAGATAGAAAAAAGCATATAAAAAATTTATCAGAGACATAGGGATTTGAATGAAACCAAGAAATACACAAAAAACACACTAAACCATCTCAGAGGAAGAAAAGAAGGAAAGGGGGCAGAGGGAGTATTGGAGGAAATAATGGCTGAAAAATTCCAAACTCTTTTAAGGGGCATGGAAGTACATGTCTAGGAAGAATAGAGCACCCAAAACATTATAAATCCTTATAGGACTACTTCAAGACATATTGTTCATTGCTCAAGACAAAGAAAGAAAACTGAAAGCAGCAAAAGAAAAGAGATCCAACACATACAAGGGAGGCTCAATATGATTAACTGCTGATTTCTTATTTGAAACCATGGAGGCAAGAAGGCAGTGGTATGACATAGTTAAAGTACAAAAAGAAAAAACTCACAGCCAAGCATTCTGTATCCAACAAAGTTGGTATTCAAAAATGAGGGAGGGGATCTTGGGCAAGATGGCATTGGTTTAGGATGGCACTGACTAACTGAATCTCAGAGGATGGCTGATTGGGGACAAGATCCTGCCTGAGTGGTCTGTGCTGGGGGCACACAGAGTAAGAACCTTGGAGACATTTATCTGGAGGGAGCTGGATGGCGAGGTGGATTGCTCAGGAAAGAATATTTGAGTTTTTCTCCTGGCTGTGGTAGACAACACAGATGGCTAAGCCCCACCCTCAGGGAAAAAGGCTGGGATGAGCTGCGACTCCCGCTGGCAACCCGGTGAGAGGCAGCATTCTCTGAGTGGGAGCGTTCTGGCAGAGGGTCGAGAGGGGTTTCCTTTCTGTGGATTTGGCTGCCTGAAACCACTTGCAGCTTTGGGGAAAAAAAATAGCTGGTTGAAGTGGCACCAGGCTGAGGGGAGTGGCAAATCTTCTGAGGAAGGTTGATCTACCTAGCTGCCCAGGAATACACCCAGACTCCCGCCAGAAATCCAGTGAGAGGAAGCATTCTCCAAGAGTAGGAGGGTTCTGACAGAAGGTGGAGAGGGGTTTCCTTTCTGTGGGTTTGGTTGCCTGGATCCCCTCACAGCTTTGGGGAGCAAATAAGCCGGCTTGAAGTGGCACCAGGCTGAGGGGAGAGGTGAATCTGCTGGAGAAGCCTGATTTACCTAACAGCCTGGTGATACTGAGGCTTGGCTCCAGAGGCAACAGAGTTAGCCAATTTTATCGTTCTGCACTGACAAGCATCAGAGTTTCAGTTCCCCTGGGGAGGCCAGGACGTGGGATGTGCTTGATTAGTTTCAACGAGCCTATTTAGGGTCTCCTCAATGAAGGGGGGGGTCTAGAAAAGGCCTTTTTTTGGGTCCCTTATTCCTCAAAAAAAAAAAAAAAAAAAGACACTCACTTTAAAAAAAAAGAGAGAATTTTTTTAACTTAGTTTAATTACTAAAATCTGCCTCAAAACCTGCAGAAAGAACTTTGCAGGGCAATTGATTGATGAATACAAGCAGGCTGAGAGGTTCCACAAGGGCCCAAGAAGGAACACTGTTCTTCCTTAGCTTTGTTTGACTGCTTGCTTGTGTGGTTGTTTGGTTTTTCTTTGTTTATTTGTTGTCTCTTGTTTTTCTTTCCTCTTTCCTCACCACCCCCATTTTTTTTCTTTTATTTCTTTTTTTATTTTTCTTTTTAAAAATTAGGTGCTGTTAACTTGTCTCTTCTTTGCTGTGCTTCTTCTTCTGTGATTTCCCATTCTTTGTCTATATTGATTTTGTCTCCCAAATCTATGTCTTTTCCTTCCTTCATCTTTCTACCTTCTGCTTTCTATGGTGGTTCTTACATACCACCTTTTTTCATTAGCCCACAACTTCAAGGGTGTCAATTTCTCTTCTAACTATTCTGTTTTCTTCTTTTTTATTATTATTAACTTTTTCCTTTCAGCCCATTCTTTACTCTTTCTCTCTCTCCTCATCATCTGGCCTTCAAAATCATTATATATATTTTCCTCTATGTGGTTTACCAGTCCATTGTAGGTACACAACATTTTTTTCCTTTTACTCTAAACTGCCTACATGAGTTAAATATTTGTTTTACTAAGTCTTATATGACCCCTCTTCTAACTTTTATCAATATTACTATTACCCTTCTTTCTTTTTCACATCTTTCAATTCCTCTGGCTCTAATCTTTTGCTATCAAGGGAACATAGAAAAAAGAAAGGAAATAAAATAAAAAGAACAAAGTCTCAAAGAGAAACCTTAATAAACACACAGAACCACCAGCTAAATAAAACTCTAGAGCAGAGAGAGAAGCTAATCAACTGAATAAACCTATCAAGATAAAATGATGACTAGAGGGCAACAAAAAATTACAAACCACACTTAAAAACAGGTGGACATGGACCAGTCCAAGGAACAAACTAAAAACCAGGAAGAGATGCAGAACATTAAACAAGTAATCAAAGCTTTCCAAACAAATATCATGGACCAAATTAATGAAGTGAAGGAAGAGATTAAGGATATTAAGAAGATACTGGGAGAACATACTAAAGAAATTGTAAACATACTTAAAAAGATAATGGATATGATGATGATGAATGGCACAATCCAAGAAGTAAAAAAGATGCTGGGTTCACATAACAGCCGATTTGAACAGGCAGAAGAAAGAATTAATGATGTGGAAGACAATACATCTGAAATCAAACAGATAGTAGAACAGATAGATAAAAAGATAGAAAAAAAAACCAGCAGGGGAAGCGGCTGTGGCTCAATCAGTAGGGCTCCCGTTTACCATATGGGAGGCCCTGGGTTCAGTTCCCGGGGCCTCCTGGTGAAGGCAAACCCACCCACACGGCGTGGTTAGCTGACCCAGCGAGCACAAGCAGCAAGTGGGGGATAAATGAATAAATAAATAAAATCTTAAAAAAGAAAAAAAAAACCAGCAGGGACTCTGGGATTTAACCTACAACAGAAAATGCACAAACATATGTATTATAGGCATCCCAGAAGGAGAAGAGAAGGGAAAGGGAACAGAAGGAGTGTTGAAGGAAATAATGGCTGAAAAATTCCCAACCCTATGGAGAGAGATGGATGTACATGTCCAGGAAGCACAACACACCCCAAAGAGTATAAAACACAACAGGCCAACTCCAAGAAATTTACTTGCCAAAATGTCCAATGCTCAAGACAAAGAGAAAATACTCAAGGCAGCAAGGGAAAAGAGAACCATCACACACAAGGTTAGCACAATAAGATTAAGTGCTGATTGAGTGCAAAACTGGCACTCAAAAATGATGGAGAGCTCAAAATATTCACAGATGAACAGAAATTAAGAGAGTATGCCAATTAGAAACCTGCACTTCAAGAAATACTAAGGGAAGTTCTACAAGTTGAAAGGAAAAAACAGGGGAAAGAGAGTTGGAGGAAAGTGTAAGAACAACTAAAAAGAAAAAAAGAGAAATAAAAACTACATATGACATACATTAACCCAAAGAAAATAATGCTGGTATAAGAAATTTGTTGCAGGTAATAACATGGAATGTTAATGGATTAAAATCTCCAGTCAAGAAACACAGATTGTCAGAATGTGTAAGGAAATATGATCCATCTATATGCTGTCTACAAGAAACCCACCTTCAACCCAGGGATATAAGTAGGCTAAAAGTGAATGGATGGAAAACAATTTTACAAGCAAACAATAGCCAAAAATAAGCAGTAGTAGCTATCTTAATATCAGACAAAATAGACTTTAAATGCAAAAATATTGTAAGAGAAAAAGATGGACCTGATATATTAGAAAAAGGGGTAATATCTCAAGAAGAGAGAACAATCATAAACATTTATGCACCTAATCAGGGTGCCTCAAAATACATGAGGCAAACTCTGGAAAAACTATGTGGAGAAATAAATGCCTCTACAATTAAAGTGGGGGACTTTAATACACCATTATCATCATTAGACAGAACATCTAGAAAGAGAATCAATAAAGAAACAAAGACTCTGAAAAATACATTAGAGGACCTAGACCTAATAGACATATACGGAACACTACACCCAAATACAGCAGGATTTACATTCTTCTGGAGTGCACATGGATCAGACTCCAAGACAGACCACATGCTAGGCCACAGAACAATTCTCAATGAATACAGAAGGACTGAGATTATACAAAGTAATTTCTCTGAACACAATGGAATGAAATTTGAAATCACTGAGGACCAGAGAAACAGATTATGCTCAAAGATATGGAAGTTAAACAACACACTCTTAGACAAACAGTGGGTCAAGGAGGAAATCTCAAAAGAATCAGTAACTACCTTGAAAAGAATAAAAATGACAACACAACATATCAAAACCTATGGGATGCAGCCAAAGCAGTCCTGAGAGGGAAGTTCATAGTCATACATACATACATTAAAAAAGAAGAAAGAGCTAAAATTGAAGGCTTAACTGCACAACTGGAGGAACTGGAAAAGAAAGAATGATATAACAAAGATTAGAGTAGAACTAAATGAAATAAAGAATAAGAAAGCACTAGAAAAAATAAACAAAACCAAATGCTGGTTCTTTGAGAATATCACTAAAATTGACAAACCCTTAATCAGTCTAACAAAGAAAAAGAGAGAATGATGCAAATACACAAAATAAGTAATGAGCAATGGGATATCACTACTGACACCACAGAAATAAAGAGTATCATAAGAGGATACTTTGAAAAATTATATGCCAACAAGAATGATAATTTAAAGGAAACTGACAAATTTCTAGAAAATCACAAACAGCCTACATTGATGGATGAAGAAATTGATGAACTCAACAGTCCTATTAGAAGTAAAGAGATAGACTCAGTCATCAAAAATCTCCCAACTAAGAAGAGCCCAAGACCAGATGGCTCCAAAGCTGAATTCTACCAAACATTCTGGAAAGAGCTAACACCAATCCTGTTTAAGATCTTCCAAAAAATTGAAGTAGAAGGAATATTGCCTAATTCATTCTATGATGCCATCATTATCATAATACTAAAGCCAAACAAAGATATCACAAGAAAGGAAAATTACAGACAAATTTCTCTAATGAACCTAGATGATAAAATCTTTAACAAAATACCTGCTAATTGAATCCAACAACATAACAAAAGAATTATACACCATGACAAAGTGGGTTTCATCCCAGGTATGCAAGGATGGTTCAATATAAGAAAATCAAACAATGTAATACACCACATAAACAGATTGATAGAAAAAAAATCACATGATCATCTCTATAAAAGCAGAAAAAGCATTCGACAAAATACAGCATCCTTTCCTGAAAAAAACACTGTAAAAAATAGGAATAGAAGGTAACTTTCTGAACATGATAAAGGGTATATATGAAAAACCCAAAGGTAACATCATCTTCAATGGTGAAATCCTAAAAGCCTTCCCTCTGAGATCTGGAACAAGACAAGGATGCCCACTATCACCATACCTATTTAACATTGTGTTTGAAGTACTTGCTCGAGCACTGAGGCAAGAAAAAGATATAAAAGCCATCCAAATTGGAAAAGAAGAAATAAAGATTTCATTATTTGCAGATTACATGATCCTATACATAGAAAGCCCTGAGAAATCTACAACAAAGCTTCTAGAGCTTATAAAGGAGTTCAGTAATGTCACAGGATATAAGATCAATCCTCAAAAATCAGTAGCATTTCTGTACACCAATAATGAGCAATCTGAGGAGGAAATCAGGAAAAAAATACCATTTACAATACTAGCTAAAAGAATCAAATACCTAGGAATAAATTTAACTAAAGATGAAAAGGACTTTGGGAGGCGGCTGTGGCTCAATCAGTGGGGCTCCCGCTTACCATGTGGGAGGCCCCGGGTTTGGTTCCCGGGGCTTCCTGGTGGGGGCGGGCCCACCTGCATGGCGTGGTTGGCTGGCCTGGTGAGCACAAGCAGCAAGGGGGGGATGAATGAATAAATAAATAAAATCTTAAAAAAAAAAAAAAAAGATGAAAAGGACTTATATACAGAAAACTACACAACACTGTTAAAGGAAATCAAAGAAGACTTAAATAAATGGAAGAATATTCCCTGTTCATGGATAGGAAGACCAAACATCATCAAGATGTCTATCCAGCCCAAACAATCTACAGATTTAATGCAATCCCCCAAAAATTCAACACGGTATTTTTTAAGGAACTGGAAAAACTAACTTCAAAATATATTTGGAAAGGTAAGAGGCCTCAAATTGCCAAAGACATATTGAAAAAGAAAAATGAAGTTTGAGGTATGACACTACCCAACTTTAAAACATACTGCAAAGCTACAGTGCTCAAAATTGCATGGTATTGGCATAAGGATAGACATACTGACTAATGGAACCGAATTGAAAGTTCTGATATAGTTCCGCACATATACAGTCACCTGATATTCGACAAGGCCACCAAGCCCACTCAGTTGGGAGACAATGGCCTCTTCAAAAAGTGGTGCTTGGAGAACTGGATATCCACCTTCAAAAGAATTAGAGAGGAACACCATCTCACACCTTATACAAAAATCAACTCAAGATGGATCAAAGATCTAAATATAAGAGCCAAAACCATAAAGAACTTGGAAAATAATGTAGGGAAGCATCTACAGTACCTTCTAATAGGAAATGGTTTCATGAACTTCACACCCAAAGCACGAGCAGCAAAAGAAAAAAATAGATAAATTAAAAACTTCTACACCTCAAATGACATTATTAAGAAAATAAAAAGGCAGCCTACCCAGTGGGAGAAAAGTTTTGGCAAACATTTTTCTGATAGGAGCCTAATACCTTGCATATATAAAGAAATCCTACACCTCAAAAAGAAAAAGAAAAACAACCCATTTTAAAAATGGGCAAATGACCTGAAAAGACACTTCTCCAAGGAAGAAATACAAATGTCTAAAAACACATGAAAAAATGCTCAACATCACTAGCTATTAAGGAAATGTAAATCAAAACTACAATGAGATAACATCTTACACCCATTAGAATGGCGGCTATTGAAAAAACATCAGACTATAAGTGTTGGAGAGATTGTGGAGGAATGGGAACCTTCATCTACTGCTGGTGGGATTGTAGAATGATCCAGCCACTGTGGAGGACAGTATGGCAGTTCCTCCGAAAACTAACAATAGATATTCCATATGATCCTGTGATTCCACTGCTGGGTATATACCCAGAAGAATTGAAAGTAAAAACACAAACAGATATATGCACACTAATGTCCATAGCAGCATTGCTTACTATTGCCCCGGTGCTCTTCAGTAGATTAATGGATTAAAAAAAATGTGGTACATATATACAATGGAATATTACTCAGCTATAAGAAGGAATAAATTGCTGACACATGGAATAACATGGATGAATCTTGAAGGCCTTATGTTGAGTGAAGCAAGCCAGGCATTGAAGGATGAACACTACGTGACCTCACTGATATGAACTGAGGAAAGTGAACAGTCTCTGAGAACTGTTGTCTTAAAGGTAGGTTAACAAGAGAGAGAAAGAGAAGAGAAAGTTGTGAGCTATCACCCATACAGACATAATCTATGGTAAAGTGATAGAGTATAGTTGCGTATTGAAGTATAGGACCAGTGGGTAGTGATATTACTGGGTTTGGTGGTGTAGGTTCGACAGGTGGTTAGATTAGGAAGGGCAGGTTAGAATACCCAGGATACTGGGGGAAGAGATGGGAGAGGGACCAGGTGAACACGAGATTTATGGGTATGAGGTTGAAAGTCTAGGGATGGGAATTCTTTCATGTACTGTGACAAGGGAGTGTCACTGGTTTAGGGTGTTGGTTGGTGGTGGGCCATTCAGGACAGGGCACATCTGTAGCAGGCTTCTTGGGAGTGTGTGAGTGTTCATCATGTCATAATGTGTTATGTCAGTTGTTGGAGACCCCCATGGTGAGTGGGAAGGAGATGGACCCCCATCTTTTGGAGGACCGATTCACCCCAAAACAGATAGTTGGGCATCTCTTAAGAACAAGAGTGTATCCTAATAGGGGAGGACAATCAGCATGTCAAGACCACTCATTGTATGGAACTATGAATCTTGTCAACCAAAGAGTCAAGACAGGGTGTTGTCATGTGCCCCAGGGGGGTGGGGAGGGAGGAACAGTATAGATCAAACAGGGGGTATTTAGTGGTCAGGGGAAATGTTTTTCATTACCTTACAGTGATGGACACAGGACATGGTAAAGATCATCAAAAATTATTAAATTATACCGTCTAAAATATAAACTATACTGTCAACCATTGACAATGTTTAGTAGTTATGTTTCACTATCTGTATAACGGTTATAACTATGCAACCATCCACATATAAAAAAGTTTTAATATGGAGTGAAGAAAGGGGTGGAGGTTGGGTATATGAGAGTCTCTAGTATTCTGTGTGTAACTTTCCTTTGACCTAAAACTTATTTGAAAATTAAATGAAAATTTGGGAGACACTGGGGATTGAGAAAGGGAAGGTTCCACAGTACAGACAGGACACCGTATCGAAAATGCAGTGATAAAAGTAAAAAATGTCAAAAAAAAATTTTTTTTTAATTTTTCCCCATTTTTTGAATATCCCAATCCTTTTATTTTATTTTATTTTTAGTTTTTTTTTTAAGCTTACATGTATTTTTATTTCATACATTTAAACTTATTATTATTTCATTTTCTTATTAATTGTATTTGGCTATTATATTGGCTTCCTCTTTAAGGAAGGTTTGGATCACAGAAGGGTTAAAACAGGTCTATGGTTGGTGGCAAGGCTCCAGGATGTGTAATTTCATTGAGGGTGGTGGGCCACACTTGTGGGAGATGATTGTGTGGGATGTGGTGGGAGGTGTGGGAGGTGGGCAACATGGGAATCCCAGTGGGTTCCGTGTAATATTTTGGGTAATCTAAGCACCTCTTAAAATATATGTATATATATATATATAAATAACATTTTTGTAAGCAAATACACATATATGCATATATATTTATAAAAAAAAAGAAAAAAAAACAGGGGCGGGAGAGGTTCGTTGATGGAGGCTGTCAGGGATGGGCATTTCATGGGAGGAAGATCACCTGAATATACATAAAAGATATATAAAATTGTTCAAATGACCAAGGGGTGGGGCATGGTCATAGCGGGTGGAGAATCACTCAATAAATGAGAGAATACTGAATTCCTGACCTGGATAGCTCTGACACATTCTCTAAGGGAGCAGTAGCAGTCTCCCAAGTGCAGGGAGAGTGTCTTGCTAAGGAGGATGGTCCACATTGGGTTCTTTTTATTGATGACTAGCCTTACGAGTCTTTGCTCTTGTATTTGAAACTTAGCCTACTGTTATGGGGTGCCTAAAGGTTGCCACCTGAGGGCCTCCTTGTTGCTCAAATGTGGCCTCTCTCTAAGCCAAACTCAGCATATGAATGCATTACCTTCCCCCCAGTGTGGGACATGACTCCTGGGGATGAGCATCCTTGGCAATAAGGGATGACTACCAAGTGCCAACTTGCAATACAACTGGAAAAAGATCTTGAATAAAAGGGGGAAAAGGTAAAGACAAATGAGTTCATATGGCTAAGAGACTTCAAAGAGACTCAGGAGGTCATCCCAGATGTAATGCTTATACACACCTCAGTAGGATTGCATAGAACACCAAAGTGGATATCACCCCAAACTGAGGGGCTCCTGAAGGTTTTGGAGAAACCCAGGTCCTTTATAAGGGGGGATAGCTCCAGAGATTGATGCCTTATCAGTGGGATATACTTTGGAATCTGTGCTCCTGAGAGTGACAGAGTTGTACTCAAATAAGTCCTCCCTGCACATGGTCCATCACTCCCTTCTATTCAAACCTATATGTGGTGCTGGAGTTTGTAGGTATACTTCCGGAGACTGGAGCCTTTGGCATGCCCACGTGCCAGCTGTGCCTGGAAACTCGGTGGAGCTGCAACTCCTACTCTACAGCTCAATGGACTCACCCAAGACACCTGGTGGGGTGAAGATGATGGAGAACGGCCATCCCATGGAATGTAGAGTTTGCAGCTGCAGGCAGGATAATTCCATCTATCTTATCCATGGTATATAAGTTCCCTCTCACTTGGAGGAGGAGTGGACATCAACATCCCTGTCTCCTCAGAATTGGGTGAAGAGCGATGGACTAGGTGGACTTACTGGTGTCCTGTTGTAGACATATTGTGATTCAAGCAATGGAAGAAATTACACCATTGATGTCAACCAAGCGACCACTGAATGCTTTCAGGACAGGGAGAGGGAAAAACAGTTGTAATACCGGGGTTCTTTTGGGACTTTGAAATTATCCTGAGTGACATTACAACTACAGATATAGGCCATTTTACATCAGCATATAACATGCAGAATTGTGTGGGAGAGAGTGTGGTTTACAATGTGAACTATGGTCTATGCTTAGTGGCAAAGCCCCAGGATGTGTATATTCATTGCAAGTGATGTGCCACACTAATGAAAGATGTTTATGTGGGAGGTGTGGGAGGTGGGAACATGGGAATCCCTGTAATTTTTGTGTAATATTTATGTAATATAAATGTCTTTTAAAATATTTTTAAAATACTACAATGTAAATTAAAAATAAAATAATTTTTAAAAAGTAAATAACCAAAAAAATGAGGGAGAATTAAAAATATTGAGAAATAAACAGACTTTAATACAGTTTGTCAAAGGGAAACCTGGCCTTCAAGAAATAATAAAGGTCACACCCAATGTACTAGCAGAAAAAGAAAAAATATATAAATGGGATCTCCTCAAAATTAATAGCTTCTACACCTCAAAGGATGTTATCAAGAAATTAAAAGGCACCCTATCCAATGGGAGAAAATATTTGGCAAACATATATCTGATAGGAGCCTAATATCCTGCATATATAAAGAAATTCTACACCTCAAAAATAAAAAGACAAACAACCCATTTAAAAAATGGGCAAGCAACCTGAAAAGAGAATTCTCCAAGGAAGAAATACAAATGGGTAAAAAGCACAGCAAAAAATGCTCAACATCGCTAGCTATTAGGGAAATGCAAAAGTAAAACTACAATGAGATACCATCTTCTTACACTCATTAGAATGGCAGCTATTGAAAATACAGCAGACTGTAAGTTTTGGAGAGGATGTGGAGGAATGGGGACTCTTATCCACTGCTGATGGGATTGTAGAATGGTCCAGCCACCATAGAGGACAGTTTGGTAGTTCCTCAAAAAACTAACTATAGAACTTCTATATGATCCAGCGATTCCACTGCTGGGTATATACCCTGAAGAATTGAGAGCAAGGCACGAACAGATATATGTACACCAATGTTCATAGTGCCATTGTTCACCATTGTCAAAATTTGGAATCAACCCAGGTGCCCATCAACAGATGAATGGATAAACAAAATGTGGTACATACACACAATGGAATACTTCTCAGCTGTAAGAAGGAATAAACTGCTAACTCATGGGATAACGTGGATGAATCTTGAAGACCTTATGTTGAGTGAAGCAAGGCAGCATTGAAGGATGAACAGTACATCACCTCAATGATATGAATTAAGGAAATTGAGCAGTTTCAGAGAGCTATTGTCTGTAAGATACATTTACACGAAAGAGAAAGAGAAGAGAAAGTTGTGAGCCATCACCCATATGGATGTAATCTATGGTAAAGTGATAAAGTGTAGTTGCATAATGAAGGGATAGGAAAGGAGGTTAGTGATATTATTGAGTTGTGTAGTGCAGGGTTGACAGGTGGGTAAATTGGGAATGGTGGGTTAGAATACCCAGCATACTGGGGGGATGGTTGGGAAAGGGACCAGTGGAACACTGGGTATTTGTGGGTATGAGGTTGAAAGTACAGAGGTGGAAATGCTCTTATGGCAAAATGAAAAGGAAGGGTCACTGGTGTAGGGTGTTAATTGGGGGTGGGGGTGCATTCAGGACAGGGCACACCTAGAGCAGTTTTCTAGGGTGTGTGTGTGTGTGTTCATTCTGTCATAATGTGTTTTATTAGTGGGTGGAGACCCAGAGAATGAGCGGGAAGGAGTTGGACTCCCATCTTTGGGAAGACCAATTTGTTCAGAAATAGACAGGCAGGGGTCTCTCAAGAGCAAAGGTGGTTCCTAATAGGGGAGGAGAAACCAGTATGTCAAGACTTCTTGTTGCATGTAACTATGAATCTTATCATCCAATGAGTCAATCCAGGGGTAATTGCAGGCCCCAGCAGGATGGGGATGGAGGAACAAAATAGATCATACAGGAGGTATTTAGTGGTAGTGGAAATGTTCTTCATTATCATACAGTGATGGACACAGGACATGGTAAATATCATCAAAATTTATAAAAGTGTGTGGTCTAAAATATAAATCATAGAGTAAATCACTGACAATGTTTAGTAGCTATGCTTCATTATTTTTATATCAGTTAATACAATGCTATTATCCACATATAAAAAGGTATTAATATGGGGGGGGCAGATAAAGGGGAGGATGTTATGTGTATGAGAGTTTCCTATATTCTGTCTGTGACTTTGCTGTGACCTAAAACTTCTTTGAAAACAAAAGGAAAAATAGTGACACACTGGGAAATGAGAGGGAGAAGGTGCCACGGTACAGACTGACACCAGATATCGCAGTGATGAAAGGCAAAAGATTAGAAAAATTTTTTTTCTTTTTCATTTTTTGAATATCCCAATCCTTTAATTTTATTTTAGCTTTAGTTTTAAAAAAATGCTTATGTATTTTAACTCTTACATTTAAACTTATTATTATTATTTCATATTCCTATTAATTGTATTCAGCTTTTGTAATGGCTTCATCTTTGAAGAAGCTTTGGATTACAGGGTTACAACTGGGGTGGGAGAGGATCATCGGTGTGGAATGTCAGGGATGGGGGATGCGTGGGAGGAAGTTCACCTGAGCATAAATATAAGGCATATTAAAATGTGCAAATATTCACAGGGTATTGTCACAATGGGTGGAGAATCACTCAATAAATGAGAGAATACTGAATTCCCATCCTGGAGAGCTCTGCCACATTCTCTAAGGGAGCAAAAACAGTCCTCCACTTGTAGGGGCAGTGAGTGGTGATGGAGGAAGATCCGTGGATGGGCTGTTGATATTGGTGACTAGGTTTATGAGTCTTTGCTCTTTAAATTGAAACTTGGCCTATTGTTAAGAGGTGCCTAAGGGTTGCCTCCTGAGAGCTTCTTTGTTGCTCAAATGTGGTCTCTCGCTAAGCCAAACTCAGCATATGAATGCATTACTTTCCTCCCAGCATGGGACATGACTCCAGGGAATGAGACTCCCTGGCACTGAGCGATTGTTGCCAAGTGCCAACTGGCAATGTGACTGGAAAAAAAACTTGAATAAAAGGGTGAAAAGGTAAAGACAAATGAGTTTATTTGGCTAAGAGACTTCAAAATGAGTTGGAAGGTCATCCCAGAGGCAACGCTTATGCACATCTCAGTATGATCTCATAGAATTCCAAAGTGGATATCCACCCAAATAGTGGGGCTCCTGAGGGCTCTGTAGACATCCAGGTCCTAATACAGGGTGGAGAGCTCAGGAGTTTTGGGCTCGGAACCTTGGTGGAACAGTAACTCCTACTCTACAGCTCGTTGGATTCACCTAGGATAACTGGAGGGGAGATGATGATGGACAACAGCCATCCCAGGGAATGGAGAGAGTCTGCAGGTGCAGGCAGGATAATACCATCCATCTTCCCCATGGGATATAAGCCCCCTCTCAATTGAAGTTGGAGTGGACATCAGCATCCCAGACTGCACAGGATGGGAGGCAGAGCTATGGACTAGAGTGGACTTACTGGTATCCTGCTACAGACATATTGTGATCCAAGCAATGGAAGAAATTACAACATTGATGTGGAGCCAGTGACCACTGGAGGCTCTGGGGACAGGGAGAGGGTAAAGAAGTTGTAATACAGGGGCTTTTTCAGTACGTGGGAATTGCCTTTAGTGATATTGCAATGACAGATATAGGCCATTTTATACCATAATGTAACAAATAGAACTGTGTGGGAGAGAGTGTGGTTTACAATGTGACTGTGGTCCATGCTTAATGGCAAAGCCCCAGAATGTGTTTATCAATTGCAAATATTGTGCCACACTAAGGAAGGATATTTGTGTGGGAGGTTGTGGGAGGTGTGGGAGGTGGGGCATATGGGAATCCCTATATTTTTTCTGTAACATTTATGTAATCTAAGTCCCTTTTAAATAAATAAATAAATAATAAAGGGAGTTCTACAAGTTAAAAGTATTAAAAAAAAACAGGAGACAGTGAGACAGTTGGAGGAGACTGTAAAAAAGAAAATTATTGGTAAGAATAACTAAAAATATAAAAAGAAATATAAAACACCATGTGGCATACATAAACCTAAAGATCACATAGCTAATGTAATTAATTCCTGTGCAGTAATAACACTGACTGTTAATGGATTAAACTTTCCAATCAAGAGACACATATTGGCAGAATAGATAAGAAAATATGACCCATCTATATGCTTTATTCAAGAAACTCACCTTAGACCCTGGGATGCAAGGAGATTGAAAGTGAATGGTTGGAAAACAATTTTACATGCCAACAAAACCCAAAAATTTGTGGAAGCAGCTATACTAATATCAGACACAATAGACCGTAAACGCAAAATATTGTAAGAGACAAATATGATCACTATATATTAATAAGAGGAGTAACATATCAAGAAGAAAGAACAATCATAAACATTTATGCACCAAACCATGGCAACTAAAACACATGTGGTAAACACTGGAAAAACTAAGTGAAGCAATAGATGCCTCTACAATTATAGTGGGGGAATTTAATACATCATTATAGACATTTGAGAGAACATCTTGATAAAGAATCAATTAGAAACAAAAACCTTGAATAATATATTAGAGGATCCAGATCTATTAGACATATACAGATGATTACACCCAAATAGAGTGGGATATACATTCTTCTCAAGTGCCCATGTATCATCCTCTAGGATAGACCACATGCTAGACCACAGAACAACTCTCAGTGAATTCAGAAAGATTGACATTATAAAAAGACATTCCTCTGACAACAATGGAATGAAGCTAGACATCTGCATTGGGCAGAGAAGCAGATTAGGCATAAAGATATGGAAGTTAATCAATACATTCTTGGACAATCAGTGGGTCAAGGAGGAAATAGCAAAACAAATTGATAATTACCTTAACATGAATGAAAGTGACAAGGCCATGTATCAAAACTTATAAGATGCAGCAAAAGCTGTACCAAGAGAGAAATTCATAGAAATAAAGGCTGATATTAAAAAACAAGAAAGAGCTAAAATCAAAGCTCTAACTGCACAACTGGAGGAATTAGAAAAAGAACAACAAACTAACCCCAAAGGAAGTACAAAGAAAGAATTAGCAAACATTAGAGCAGCACTAAATGAAATTGAAAATAAGAAAGCACTAGGGAAAAAAAAAACAAAAGCTGGTTCTTTGAGAAGATTAATAAAATTCACAAACCCTTAGCTAGAATAAAAAGATAAAAAGAGAGAAGTTGTAAATACATAATAAGAAATAAGGAAGGGGATATCACAAATGACCCCACAGAAAAAAAGGTATCATAAAGTGATACTTTGAAAAATTATGCCAACAAGATGCATAATTTAGAGGAAATGGAGAAATTCCTAAAACACATAGCCTACATGGACAAAAAAGAAGAAATTGATGAACTCAACAGGCCAATCACAAGTAATGAAATTGAATTAGTCATCAAAAACCTCCAAACTAAGAAAAGCCCTGGACCAGACATCTTCACAGGTGAATTCTACCAAACATTCCAGAAAGAACTACCAGAAATCCTGCTTAAACTCTTTCAAAAAATGAAGTGTAGGAAACATTGGCTGACATCACCCTAATATCAAAACCATGTAAAGATGCACAAGAAAGGAAAACTATATACCAATCTCTCTAATGATCCTAAATGCTAATATTCTAAAAAACATTACTTGCAAATTGTATTAAAAAACACATCAAATGAACTATACACCATGACCAAGTGGGCTTCATCCCTGGTATGCAAGTATGTTTCAACATAAGAAAATGAATCAATATAATACATCACATTAACAGATCAAAGGAAAAAAATCTCACATGATCATCACTATTGATGCAGACAAAGCATTTGACAAAATACAGCACACTTTCCTGATAAGAACACCTCAAAAGATAGGAATAGAAGGAAACTTCCTCAATATGATAAAGGGTATATATGAACAACTCACAGTTATCATATTCAAAGATGAAATCCTAAAAACTTTCCCTATAAGACCTGGAACAAAACAAAGAGGCTGACTATCACTGCTCTTATTTAACATAGAGTTAGAAGTCCTTGCTTGAGTACTTAGACAAGAACAAGATTTAAAAGGCATCTAAATTGGAAAGGAAGAAGGAAAAAAATCTCACTATTTTCAGAGGACATGATCCTATACATAGAAAGCCTGAGAAATCTCCAAAAATCTTCTAAAGCTATACATGAGTTCAGTAAAGTGTCAGGTAAGAAGATTAATGTGCAAAAAACAGTAGAATTTCTGTACATCAATAATGATCATCCTGAGGGGGAAATAAGAAAAAAATTCCATTTACAATAGCAACTAAAAGAATCAAATATCTAGCAATAAATTTCACTAAAGATGTAAAGGACTTGTACAAAGAATACTGCAAACCACTGTTATAGGAAATCATAGAAGATGTAAATAAATGGAAGAATATTCCCTGTTCATGGATAAGAAGACTAAACATCATTAAGATGTCTATCCTACCCAAAATGATTTATAGATTTAATGCAATCCCAAGAAAAATTATTATAGCACTGTTTACTGAATTGGAACAGCTAAATATGAAATTTAATTTGAAAGGCCAGGTGCTCTGAATATCCAAAGACATATTGAAAAAGAAAAATGAAATCAGAGGTATCACACTACCTGACTTTAAAACATACTACAAAGCTACAATGGTCAAAACTGCATGGATTTGGCACAAGGATAGACATACTGACCAGTGGAACAGAACTGAGAGTTCTGATATAGATCCTCACATATATGGTAAACTGACATTTGAAGAGTGCACTAAGTCCACTCAACTGGGAGAGAATGTCCTCTTCAACAAATGGTGTTTGGAGAAATGGATATCCTTATCTATAAGAATGAGAGAGGATCACCATCTTGCACCCTACACAAAAATCAACTCAAGATGGATCAAAGATCTAAATATAAGTGACAAGACCATAAAGTTCCTGGATGATAAGGTAGGGAAGCATCTATGAGATCTTGTAGTATGAAATAGTTTCACAAACTTTACACCCAAAGTATGAGCAACAGAAGAAAACATAGATAAATGTGAGCTTCTCAAAATTAAAACTTTTTTCTTCATTGGACATTATCAAGAAAGTGAAAATGCAGCAGACTCAATGGGAGAAAATATTTGGGCTACATCTATCCAGTAGGGGCCTAATAACCACATATATAAAGAAATCTTACATCTTGAAAATAAAAAGACAAAAATGCATTTAAAAAATTGGCAAGTGATTTGAACAGACACTTCTCCAAAGAAGAAATACTAATGGCTAAAAAGCACATAAAAAATGCTCAATAGTACTAACTATTAGAGAAATGCAAATCAAAACTAAAATTAGATATCAACTTACACCCATTAAACTGGAGGGTATTAAATAAAACAAAGGACTGTAACTGTTCTAGAGGATGTGGAGGAAAGGGAATAATTATCCACTGCTGGTTAGAATATAGAATGGGGCAGTCATTGTGCAGGACAGTTTGACAGTTCCTCATGAAGCTAAATATAGACCTGCCATATGATACAGCAAACCCACTGCGGGGTATATACCCAGAAACACTGAAAGCAGGGACATAGTGGCATTATTCACTATTGTCAAAAGTTGGAAGCAGCACAAATGTCCATCAGCATTTGTGTAATGAGTAAGCAAACTGATATATACACACAATGGAATATTACTCAGCTGTAAGAAGAAATGTAGTATTAACACAAGATAACATGATGAATCTTAAAGTCCTTATGTTGAGTGAAGAAAGTTAAACACTCAAGGAGGAATATTACATCACTTCACTGATATGAATTAAGCAAATTAGGCAGAATCACAGAGCTAGAATCTGGAAGATAGGTTTATAGGAGACAGAAAGGGAATAGAGGGTGGTGAGCTGATGCCCATATGGGCAAAATTTAAAGTATGGTGGAAAAGTGTAGTTGTGCAGTGGATGAGACTGACAGTGGTGCCGTGGTGTGATTGGGTTCAGTGGTGCTGGTCTTAGGGGGAGTAGGGTGTAGTGTTGGGTTGGACCAGTTGTAGCACAATTTGAGTCTATATTATTTCAAATTGCTTCACTCATATTTAAAGATTTTACTGCAGTGAAGCTGCTTTATATTTATACCATTTTGGAGATATAAATTTTAATTTGTTTTGAATAAATTACCTTAAAAGCTGGTATTCCTCAACACATTTCTTATAAATTATTTTAATTTGAAGCTTCCACTTTTTTGTATTTTTATTAGAGATGTGAGCTTACAAAACAATCATCCACAATGTGCCTAATTCCCATACATAATCCTCCACCAATACCTTATATTTTTGTGGAACATTTTTTAAAAATTATGAAAGAACACCATCAAAATATTACTGCTAACTATGTTCCATAGCTTATATTTGGTGTGCTCTTTCCATACACCCCCTATTATTAACATCATGTATTAGTATTGTACATTTGTAATAGTTCATAAGAGAGTATTCTCATCTTTGTACTGTTAATCACAGTCCGTTATCCACCACATGGTTCACTGTGTTATATACCCCCATGCCTTGTACAATCCAACCAAAGTGTACATTCAGTGGCTCTCAGTTTCATAACAGAGTTGTGCATTCATTCTTTGCCTCAGTAAATTTTAGAACATTTTCCTTATTGACTGTAGCAGTTTGGCAGTTTGATGAAGTTATGAATTCCAGAAATAGATATTGGATTATGCTTGTAAACTGATCTGTTCATCTGGGCATGATTAAGTTATAATTGGAGCTTTGATTGGGCCACATCAGTAGGTTGTTGAGCCCCACCCCTTGGTGTGTGGGGAATCAAAGATAAAAGGCATGGCAAAGGACAGAGTTGTAGTAGTTCTGATGTTGGAGTCTTGAGCTGGAGCCCCAGGAAGTAAGAGAGTTTCTTCATGAGTAAGGAGATAAGGCCCCAGGAAAAGACATAAGCCTTTCGCCTGAGAGTCTACAACTGGCCTTGCAGAGAGAGGCAAAGCCTAGAGAGCCTCATAGTCTACAGCTGACCTTGTGGAGGAAATAGAGGAGTTGAGCCTGGAGAGAAATGGAGCCCCAGGAAGAGTAGAACCCAAGAAGCCTGAACCCTGGCAAATGTCGGCAGCTGTCTTGCTCCAACACATCACAATGGACTTTGGTGAGGGAAGAAACTTATGCTTTATGGCCTGGTAATTGTGGACTTCTACCCCAAATAAATACCCTTTGTAAAGACCAACTGATTTCTGGTATTTTGCATCAGCACCCCTTTGGCTGACTAATAAATTGACCCTTAGTTTTAAGTACCTTCTTTGACATTGATGCAAGAATATTACAATATTGCTGTTAATTATGATCCATAATTATTTATATATAATGTATTTATATACAATAAATACATTAATTGTATTTTCTGATGTATCACTATATTTTTACCACTTTATAATAGTAATGTACATTTGTTCTAGTTCATAGAAGAACATTCTTGTATTTGTACCATTAACTACAATACTCATCCAATACTGAGTTCACTGTTATACAGTCCCTAGATTCTTGTCTAGATTTCTTTCAATTGACATTCACATCTCTAGACTACTCCTTTCATTCACAACCATATTTATCAACCAGACATGTTAGTTTCATTCATTATAATGTGTTACCAACTTTAACCATTTCCACACTTTTGCAGTCAAGCTAATTAAAATTTTTACCTACTTTAAGCATCAGTATCCATTCTCATCTTTCATCCTATCTCCTAGTACCTATACTTTAGATTTTATCTCCATGTTTTTTAAGTATATTTTTATTTTAGAAGTTGTGAACTTACAAAACAATCATGCACATGTGTATAATTTCCATACAACTTCCCTTCACCAACAGATGACACTGTAGTGGCACACTTGTTACAGATAATGTAATAATATCATCAGACTATTACCACTAACCATGGTCCATAGTGTAAATTTGGCATATTTTTCCATACCTTCCATTATTAACACAGTACATCTCTGGCATTGATGCAAAAATATTACTTTATTGATGTTAACTATAGTCCAAAAATTACATTAATTTTATTTTTCCATGCTTCTCCACATTCCCACCACTCTGCAATAGTGATGTACCTCCATTCTAGTTCACAGAACAACATTCTTGCATTTGTACGATTAGCCACAATTCTCATCCACCTCTGGGTTCACAGTGTTATTCAGTCTCCGAGATTATTCTCTAGCTTGCTTTCAATTGACATTTACATCCCTAGACTAACATGCATGTTTTTTCTTTGTATTTATCTCATACTAGTGAGACTATAGAATGTTTGTTCTTTTGTTTCTGGCTTATTTCTTATGTCTGTGAGGTTCATATATGTTGTCATATATGCCCCAATTTCATTTCTTCAAACAACAGAATAATATTACATCATATGTACATATCATATTTTGTTTATCCATTCATTTGTTGAATGACATTTGGGTTTTTCCAACAGTTTGATATTGTTTATGAACTCCAGAAAGATATATTGGATTATGTTTGTAAACTGGTCTGTTCCTCTGGACATATTAGATTGTATTATCTTCACAAGTTTCACTTTTACTTGATTGGGCCACATTAGTAGGACTTTAAGTGTTTACCCATCACAGAGAAAATGACACAGCAGAAGAGTTTTGATGCTGGAGTTTTGGATGCTGGAACCCTGGGAAGTAAACACACAGGAGAAGAGCACAGAGGAATAGAGACAGCTCCATAGACACAGCAGAGGCTCTGGGAGGAGAGAGAGCCTGATAGAATACAGCTGACCTTGTGGAAAAAAACAGCAGCTGATCCCAGAGAGAAATGAGCCTCAGAGACAGATAAGACATACCCCAGCCTACAGCTGATATTGAAAGAACTTGAAACTACAGAGCCTGAAGAGGAAAAGAAAGGCTGGACCCTTGCAGATATCAGCAACCATCCTGCTCCAACATATGGCAACAGATTTTGGTGAGTGAAGTAACTTATGTTTTATAGTCTGGTAAGTGTAATTTTCTACCCCAAATCAATTCCCTATATAAAAGCCAACATGTTTCTGGTATTTTGCATCAGCACCCCTTTGGCTATGTAAAACCATCTTAGGGCAATTATGCATAATGCCACTATGAACATTGCTGTGTAAATGTCTATTTGTGCCCTTGTTTTCAGTTCTTCTGGATGTATTCCTAGTATAGGGATAGCTGGATCATATGGCAGTTCTATATTTAGTTTTCTGAGACATCATTAAACTGTGGTGCCTTCCACAAAGTTTGTACCATTCTACATTCCCACCATCAGTGAAGGAATGTTCCTATCTTTCATATTCTCTCCAGAACTTGTAGTTTTCTTGTTTTTTTTTTTAAATAATAGTCATTCTATAAGTTGTAACATGTTATCTCATTCTCCTGTTGATTTGCATTTCCCTAATTACTATTGATATTGAACTTTTTTCATGAGCTTTTTGGCCATTTGTATTTTGTCTTTGGAAAATATCTGTTTAAGTCTTTTCCCCATTTTTTAAAATTGCATTGCTTTTCCTTTTATTGAGTTGTATCATGTATAGGATTGAAATCAAAACCTTATTGATATATAATCTCACATTAAGTAGCCTGCCTTTTCAATTCCTTGAGAAAGTGCTTCAAAACACAAAACTATTTAATTTTAGGAAGATCCATTTATCCATGTTTTCTTTCATGGTCTGTGCTTTGAATGTAAAGTTTAAGAAACCACTATCACCAGTTATTAAAGATGTTATCCTACATTTTCTATTAGGAGTTTTATGGTTATAGCTTTTATATTTAGGTCTTTCATCCATTTTGAGTTAATTTTTGTATAAGGTTTGTGATAGTGGTCCTCTTTCTGTCTTTTGTATATAATTATCCAGTTCTTCCAGCACCATTTTTTAATAGACTCTTCTGCCCCAGCTGGGTAGTCTTGAGAGACTTGTCAAATATCACTTGATGACAGATGTGAGGATCTGTTTCTGAACAATCAATGTGATTTTACTAGTCTATATGTCTATCTTAATGTCCATACCATGATGTTTTTTTAATTAACTTTTAAATTTTTATCCTTTATTATTTTCTAATAAACCATTGAATTATATGAAGTTCTTTGTATCTATATTGTTTACCTTCCTCACAAGATTGCTAATTTCTCCTTTTATTTTTATTTTTCACCTCTATTTATATTGACATAAAATTTACATTTACTAATAACTTAGATTTCTTGGGAATATACACTTGCAAGTTTATATTGCTTTTGTCTTTATTTTATTTTATTTTATTGTGGGTAAAAATCAAAATTTTCACAATTCAAACCAATATTTGTAAAATGATATATAGATATATATGCTTATATGTGCATTTGCTTACATAAATGTTATTATTATTTTTTTCATATATATTTTAAAAGATGCTTAGATTACATAAATGTTACACAAAAATTACAGAGATTTCCATGATCTCCACCTCCCATACCTCCCATAACATCTCACATAAACATCTTTCATTAGTGTGGCACATCACCTGCAATGGACATACACATCCTGGGCCTTTGCCACTAAGCATAGACCACAGTCCACATCGTAGACCACACTCTCTCCCACACAGTTCTGCATGGTATATGCTGCTGTAAAATGGTCTATATCCATCACCATAATGTCACTCAGGACAATCCCTAAGTCCTGTAAAAGCCCCTGTATTAGAACTGCCCTTCCCCTTCCTGCACCAAAAGTGTCTAGTGGCCACTGGCTTCACCTCACTTTTAATTTCTTCCATTGCTTGAATCCCAATATGTCTACAACAGAATACCATTAAGTCCACTCTAGTCCATAGCTCTTCCCCCAATCCTGAGGGGACTGAAATGGTGATGTCCACTCCATCTCCAAGTGAGAGTGGGCTTATATCCCATGGATACGGTGGAGGGGATTATCCTGCCTTCAGCTGCAGGCTCTCTCCATTCCCTGGGATGGCCATTGTCCATCATCGTCGTCTCCTCACCAGGTGTCTTGGGTGAGTCCATTGAGCTGTAGAGCAGGAGTTGCAGCTCCACCGAGATTCCAGGCATGGCTGGCACATAGGCAGGCCAGAGGCTCCAGTCTCTGGAAGTATACCTACAAACCCTAGCCTAAAATATAGGTTTGAATAAAAGGGACTGATGGACCATGTGCAGGGAGGACTTATTTGAGTCCAACTCTGTCACTCTCAGAAGCACAGATTCCAAAGTAGAGCCTACTGATAAGGCATCCATCTCTGGGGCTATCCCCTCTTATATAGGACCTGAGTGTCTCCACAGCCCTCAGGAGTCCCTCTGTGTGGGGTGATATCCACTTTGGTGTTCTATGAGATCCTACTGAGGTGTGTGTAAGCGTTACCTCTAGGATGACCTCCCGACTCTCTTTGAAGCCCCTTAGCCATATGAACTCATTTGTCTTTACATTTTCTCCCTTTTATTCAAGGTTTTTTACCAGTTGTGTTTCCAGTTGGCACTTGGTATTAATCCCTCATTGCCAGGGAGGCTCATCCCACATTGGGGGGATGTTAATGCATTCATATGCTGAGTTTGGCTTAGAGAGAGGCCACATTTGAGTAACAAGGAGGCTCTCAGGTGGCAACTCTTAGGCACCCCATAACAGTAGGCCAAGTTTCAATTATAAGAGCATAGACTCATAAGGCTAGTCATCAATAACAAGAACTCATGATGTTTTTACTGCTGTAGCTCTTCCAGAAGTGACTTTGTATGTTTGTGGAGGAGGCAGGGAGAAAATATCTTATTTCATTTTGGAAAGGAGAATCCACATCTCTTAGGTGATTCTCAAATTACACAGTAATTTTTAAGAAGCTTTAAATTACATAAATGTTATATCAAAAATATAAGGGATTGGCATAAACCCCACCCCCTGCTCCTCCCATACTTTCTCACACTAGCAACATCATTCATTAGTGTGGTACATTTGTTACAATTAAAAAACACATATTGATGTATTCCTACTAGCAATGGCCTATTGTTTACATTATAGCTTACATGAAATTCTAGCATGTAAAATAGTGAAATTTTTTATACTTTAGTACCTTTAAATTGTGGCCTAAATTTGATTTCTGCAACTTCTGGAGAGATTTTTTACAGTATTATTTGTTTACTATAAGAAAGATTATATTTTGGAAATAGAGTTTGTTGAAAACTGGATTAGATAACTTCCTATATGTTTAACAAAAGCCTAAAAAATCTATCTTTATTGAAAAGAAATGAAGATAATGGCAAATATGCTTTATTTCTTACAGGAAGATAGAGTATATTTCATATTGCAAAAAAGGTGAGGAATTTAACATAATATGTTCATTGGTCAAAATCAATGAGTAACTAAATAAATAACCACATGCTCTGTATAAGTCAACTTGTACATAGATTATGATTAGTTCTATCAGATTCAGAGCCTATTCTCTGAATCAGACCTTAGAATCTTATGGAGTTTGTATTTCTGGGTTTCAGACCTTTGTGGGTCCAATCACTTCTGTTTTCCTTGACCAATTTTCACCTGTAATGCGAATGTCTATCTTACAACTGAACCACCAATTTATTTAGAAATGAAAGAACTTATCAAATAGGTTTACAAGTCCATTGATGGACATGATTTTTGCCCCAGGACAACTTAAACATATAACTTATTTTAAGGAGATTTTGGACTCAGAGTTGTTACTGAAGTGACTTAAGGCTATGGCTATTGGGAAGAGGTGTATGCACTTTGCATCTGGAAAACATGCCATTTGGATTCCTGAAGAAGACTGCAATGATTGAAAGGAACAACCCAACAAAAGACATGTCCTTAATCTTAATATGTTCTCCAGTATTCATGGACCCATTTGTAAATAATAATTTTAATATGTTAAAGTAAGTGATAGTGTGTTTTCATTTTTTAATATGATCTTCTGATATCCTATTCTGGTGTGGCCAAATGAATCAATGTGGGTCTTAAGGCATATTACAAGAATCCTTAAAGAAAGAAGATGGAATTCCTTGGAAAGCAAATGAGCAAAGTCAAAGAGTTAGAGATTGCCATGAGAAAGGAGACATAAGCCAAGAAACAATCAAGAATTGTGGCAAGGCAGCACCAGAATACTACAGAGTCTGAGACAAAGCATAACCTTGCTGACCCCTTGATCTGAGACTTCTGGACTCTGAAACTGTGAGCCAATAAATTATTTTTAATAAGTCTTCCCATTGTGTAGTATTGTCATAGCAACTCTATAAAACTGAGAAAAAGCTAATCATGATATATTGGATAAGAGTTACTGAGTTAAATAAATATTTATAGTGATGTTTTATGTTAATCTTGTTGGAAATTGGCCTTCTGTAAGGTTTCCCATAGTTATTTATGCCAGAGGCTTCAAATTACTAGAAATCTCTTGTTTTTGTCTCCCGTGTTGCCTTGAGCTTTCTAAGAACTGAGGTAGAACTGTGTCTTGAATATATTTCAGGAGTAATCTATTGTTGCTATACTGAATCATAATTGATTAATTGTTTATGAATGGAAGAGGCTTGAGGTGGTGGACTTGAGTAAAGAATATTTCATTATATGGGAATAGTTGCTAATAAAGTTTTAATTTCATATATCTGGTTTTTAGGTTAGTATACCTTGGCTATAGAAAATCCTCTGAGTGTATTTAACAATGGCTCTCAAAGTTTGACTCTGAGCATATGATAGGATTCCTATTTGTAGTAAGCATGATAGTGTTGGAGACCACAAAGATATCATTCCCATCTGTCTGTCAGGCACAAGCTATCCCATGTTCACATATACCAATTGTTTTTAATTACCATTTAGGTTTTCTACAAATGTATGTTTCCACAGGTACTTTCCAGGTAATAAAATATCAGCTATAATTCTGTGTATTTTATTGCCCCATATATATTGGGGCAGTATATATGGGGATGTATGGGGCAGGATATATATATCCCCAAACCACAATTCTGATAAATTCAATAGATTTGATGGTTATTTAATTATTCATGTTTTTCCTGTTGTATTGACAAGGTGGATGACTTTCAAGATTTTTATATGTCTTTTATATATCACAGTTTAATTCTAAATTGCTTTTATCATTGAAAGATAACTATGTTGTATAAAGAGCCTTAGGTTGACAGTTGTTTTAGTCTGTTTGTTTTAGTATTTAAAAATTCAATCCAAATGCATCCTGGCTTCATTTGTTTTCTGATGAGAAGTCATTTGTAATCTTATTGGGATTCCATAAATATCATGGGATGTTTTTCTTTCCTTGTTTCATGATCTTCTCTTTAGTTTATAATAGATAGTTTAACTGTGACATATTGAAGCATGGGTCTCCTTGCTTTATTTTACATGGAGTTCACTAAACTTTGTAGATGGGTTGATTCATGTTTATAATGAAATTTGGAAAGATAGCAATGGTATATTTAAATAATTTTTCTACTCCAGTTTCTGAACTACTTCTGACAATCCAGTTAATTATATTTTGCTACAATTAGTTGTTTTCTACATTTCTCTTGTATTCATTTTCTTTTTGTTCCTTTTTTTTTTTCTGTTATTCATATTGCTTAATATCTATCATTCAAAGTTCAAATTCTCTGGCTATTTAATAGTACCCCTCACATAAACTGTTGAATACATTGAGGGAATTTTTCATATCAGTTATTATAATTTTCAACTTCCTAATTAACATTAGGTTTATTACTTTTTCTTTTTAAATTTAAAATATTAAAAATTCTGTTTATTCATATTTGATATGTGGATATCTGATAATACATTTTCATTGTAGCTTCCTTTACTACTTTCATCATGGTTTCTTTTAGTTCCTTGAATCTATTTACAAGATCTGCTTTAATGTCTTTTTAAGTACAGTATCAAAGGACCTTAAAGGGCAGATTCCATTACATGCTTTTTACATGATAGTGTGCATGTTTCTATTTATAGGTCATATTTCCTATTTGCATATCTGAAGTTTTTGCTGAAAACTAGACATATTAGATAATATAATATAGTCACTGGGCAATGACAATCTTATTTTTTTGGTTTGATTATACTGTTTGTTCACTTGTTTTTTATTCAGTAATTTGAGTAGACAAATTCATTGAAACCATTTTTCTGCAGTGTGCAGAGTCAATGTCACTTCTCAGTGTGTACAATCTTGGGCCTACACCATTCTCCTCAATCCCTTTACCATGGCATAACTGTGATATTATCTTCTATGTGGTCTGCCTTTGTTAGTATCACACCCACAAGTTCAGTTCACCCTTGTGTTCAGCTCCACTAATTTCTTATGATTTTCTGCATTGTTTTCATCATTGTGCTTAAACATAAATTATTCCTCTATCTTTTCCAATTATTATCAGGCATCTTTGCTGGAAAAGACATTGAGGGCAGTGTTTAAGTTTTCCACTGACAGCATTTGTCTTCTCAGTAATCTATTTGCCTTTATTATATTTTTGTGTATTTTCTAGCTGTTCTACTGTATTAAGTGTGGACAACACAGAGCTACCAGCCTTTTCCATATGTTAACCACAATATTTACATTCTTATTAAAAACACCCTTAGGCTTGAATTTCTTTACGCCCTATATAAAGTCATTCTCCAATGGGAGATGACAGAATTCTATCTTCTTATTGCCTGGCTATCCTCCAAGGCAGAAAGAAGTATGGGCCTTGATAATTTTGTTAATAGATGCTATATTTATGTCAGCAAGAGTACAGCCAATTTGTAACCATCTACAAAGTATGTGGGCTGGAATGTTAAATATCTTCAATTTAATTTATACATCCAATGAAATTAAATCAGCTTATTTTTAGTGAAAATTGACAATGCATTCATTTCACTGGAAAATATATTATCAAAGATAAAAATGCTCAAGATATCCCTTTACTAAACCAATGAGGGTGATCTGATTTTACTTTCATTAATTGAGATGGCTTTTGCACATTAAACTTTTGGGAAGTGATATATGGGCAGAAAAGACAATCTAGAAATAGAGGCATAAATGTGTGATTATTTGTATGATAATTTAAACTTTGCATACAGTTGGGGAATTTGTTCTTTTCTCCAATAAAGTATAGAGGAAATTCAATGTGTATGGAAGGAATCAATAAATTTGATACCACCCACATCATATAATAAAGGAAATCCAGGTTTGTTATAGAATACTTTAAAGGAAAATTTTCAAAAATAACATAGAGGTATATCTTCTTTACTGCAGAATTTATTTTACAAGATATAAAAACACTAACCAAGAAGAGAACTACACTAATTCAATTGATAACTGTTCATAAATGTCAACATTAAAAAGGTCCAAAGAAGGGACAATACTTTTATCACATATGCAACTCTAAAAGGATCTGTAGCCAGATTATATAAAGGACTTCTAAATTTGATTGAGAAAACATTGGACTTATTCAAATTAAAAAAAAAAAAGCAAAATACTTTAATGCAGTTACTGAAATGAGGAAATAAAATGACTGAAAAACTTGAATATTTGCAAATCCTCATTATTCTTCTAGGATAGACAAAGTAAAGCCACAAGTATTAAGAACTCCTACCAATCAAACAGCAGACTTAAAAAAATCAGAAAGAACATATTATTTAAGTTTGTGAATTTAAAGGATCTCTTAAGGGAATGTGTTTAATTAATACAACTTATTTGGAAAACAGAATTTACCTAGCAAAGTTTAAGATTCACATACTCTTTGATCTAACAATTATATTCATAGGTAAGCCCTAAAAAATGCATCTCAATTATTTTGGACACATTTATACCAATAGTGATGGGATTGTTCACAACTGTCAAGGATGAAAGGCATCCAAATATCCATCATCAATAGAATGTTGAATATGCACACATGAAAATAAATTATAATTAAATTAAAAAACCTGGATGAATATCACAAGCAAAATGTCAAGCAAAGGAAACAAGAGAGAGAAAAGATATATAAACATGGTTTAATTTATGTTAAATTTAAAAATATTTAAAATTTTAATTTATTTTTCATAATTAAATAAAACATTATTGTTTTTACTCCCACCACCTGGAGTCCCAGACAGCCTGGGGGAACTGCATTTCTATACACTAGCAATGAACAATCTGACAAGTATATTAAGAAATCAATCCCATTTGCAATAGCATTATTAAAAATAAAATATCAAAGATTTTTGGGAGGCATTTATTACAAAATATGAAAGAATATCATCAAAATCTTACCACTAACTATTGACCATATCTTACATTTGTATTTTCCACCAACCCATCCTATTATTTTTTAAAATATATTTTTATTACAGAAGTTGTGAACTTATAAACAATTGTGTGCATGTGTAGAATTACCATACAACAGCCCTTCATCAACACACCACACTGTGGTGGAAGTTTTGTTACAGATAATGAAATAATATCATCAGACTATACTATCAACCATGGTCCATAGTCAATATTTGGTACACATTTTCCATATTGCTCCATTATCAACACAGTACATCTTTGGCATAGATGCATGAATATTACAGTATTGCTGTTAAACACAGTCCATAGGTCACACCAGTTGCATTTTCCCCATGATTCTTGACATTCCCACCATCCTTCAAAGTGTTGGTGGTGGGTTGATGCATGGGACCCTTGTGTGATATTATGCATGTTTGCTTATGAGTTCACAACTTTTACTATACTTACATTTATGCACTTTCATGTATGAAAAATATACTTCAATAAAAAGTTTAAAAAATATCAAGGATTGATTTTAGCCAAAGATATAAAAGACTTGTAAAGATAGCTTCAAAACGTTTGTAAAATAAATTATAGTCTTAAATAATTTATCAAGAATCCCATGTCATGGATTGGAAACAATATTTTTAAGATGTCAGTAAGATCCAAAATGATTTATAAAATAATTACAAGTTTATAAAATTGTGGCTTTTTGGAGGTAATGGTAAAGCAGATCACCATATTCATATGGACAGCATAGGGAAACAGAAGATCCAAACCAATTGTGAATAAGAACAACAAATTTGGAAGACTCACACTTCCTAATATCAATGTACTACAAAGCTATAATAATCAAAACAGCATGATACTGGAAAAAGATTGACATAGACTAATGGAACAGAATTAAAAATCTAGAAATAGACCTGCAGATATACTGTCAATTGGCTTTTTTTAAAATGTGTTTTTATTAGAGAAATTGTAAACTTACAAAATGATTATGTACATGTGTGGTAATTCCCATACAATATCCCTCCACCAATGTACAACATTGCTGTTGAATATTTGTTACAGATTATGAGATAATATCATCAGACTATTATCACTAACTATGGTCTATAGCATACATTTGGTATATTTTTCCATATCCCCCATTATTAACACAGTACATCTTTGATATTGATGCACTAATATTACAGTATTGTTGCTAACTATAGTCAATAGGTTACATTATATTTTTCTCATGTTTCTCCACGTTCTTGCCATCTTTCAGTAGTGGTGTACATTTGTTCTAGCACATAGAAGGACATTCTTGTACTTGTGCTATTAACCACAATTCTCCTTCACCTCTGGGTTCACTATCTTATTCAGCCCCTAGCTATTTTTATTAAAAAAAAACAAACAGACCAAAGACAACAAGTTATGGATGCATCACTCCAAAAATTCTGTCCAAGCACATGCACCTAAAAACAAACGGAATTTTTCCTCCACTGTTCAGAAAGATACATGGATAAGTACAGATTGGTTAAATGACATGATCAAACTCTCCTTGTTAATGAGGAAAATGAAGAAAGAAAAAAAAATCCTTAATCATATTCATAGGTGTGGCAGTTTGATATTATTGATGAGTTCCAAAATGAAATACTGAATATGTTTGTAACTGGTCTGTTTCTCTGGGTATGATATTCTTTGATTGTATTAAATTTAGAGGTACCACTTTTAATTGATTAAATTAATATTAGGTCTTTGATTCAGCCATGCCAGTAGGACATTGAGTCCCTGCCCTGTTGGTGGGTGGATACACACAGAAAATGACAAGGCAGAGGAGAGAGCAGACTTTTGATGCTGGAGCCCTAGGGAAAGTGTCAAGCCCTTCACCAGAGCAGCCGAGTTGAAAAAGAGTTGAACCTTGGGAAGAGAGATGAGCTTTATGGCAGCCTATAGGTGAGATCAGAAGAAGCTGGGACCATGAAGCCTTAAGAGGAAGAGGAAGGCTGAACCCTTGTAGGTTCATGTTGGCAGCCATGTTGCTCCAACAAATGTCAACAGACTTTGGTGAGGGAAGTAACTTACTCTTCATAGCCTGTGACTGTAAGCTTCCACCCCAAATAAATACCCTTTATAAAAGCTAGCAAATTTCTGATACTTTGCATCAGCACCCCTTTGGCTGACTAATACAATAGGTTATAAAACTAAACCACATATTCTTTTTTTTTTTTTTTCACCTTTAGCATTGACATAGTACCTTCCTTGTTTTTGCTAAAAAAAAACTACAATATTATTGTTATCTATAGTCTATAAGTTACATTAGTTTTATTTTTCCCATATATCACCATACTCTTAAAACTTTGTAGTAGAACATTCTTGTATATTAACCACAAATATCATCTACCACTCAAATCACTATCTGATATGGCCCATAGATTATCCTCTGTCTTTCAATTAACATTAATGTCCCTATAACACCCCTTTCAGCCACAATTACATCCATCAATCAGCAGTCTTTGTTACATTCATTAAAATGAGCTACCATCAACTCCACCTATAACCCCATATTTACAATTGACCTTATTAAACACTTGTAATACATTCAGCATCAGATCCCTCTTTTCAACACAAATTTTGTCTCCCAATAACCTACACTATATAGTCTAACTCCATAAATCTACTCGTGGTATTTAGTTCATATCAGTGAAAACATGTAATATTCATCCTTTTGTGTCTGGCTTAATTCACTCAAAAAATGTCACAAAGTTCATCCACGTTGTCATGTGCTTTCCCTATTAAATTCTTCTTATGGCTGAATAGTATTCCACTATATATACATGCCACATTTTGTTTATCAATTCATCAATTGATGGGCACATAGGTTTTTCCCTTAGCAATACTAAATAATACCACTGTGAACATCAGTGTGCAAATAACTGTTCACATCCTTGCATTCAGTAATTCTAAATATGTTCCTACCAGGGGAATTGATAGATCATATGGCAGTTTTATATTTAATTCCTAAGGAACTGCAAGACCATCTTTCCAATAAGCTTCACCATTTTACACTCCCACCAAAAGTAAAGAAGTGTTCCTATTTCTTCTAATCCTCTCCAAAACTTGTAGCTTCATGTTTATTTAATAAAATCTTAATAGCATATATCATTCATACATGAACTCACACAAACTTTAATTATATAATAAAAGTTGTGAACTTACAAAACAAACATGTGTATCATCATATATAATGCACCAACAACTTGCATTATTGTGAAACAAATGTTAAAAACTGTGAAAGAGCATCATCAAAATATTACTAGAAAGCATAGCCTCTATCACATATTTGGTGTATCTTCCCCCAACACTCCAGGTTACTAACACCCTGTATTAGTATTATATATTTGTTACAGTTCATGAGAGAACAATCATATATTTTTTCTGTTAATCACAGTTAATCATCCACCACAAGATTACCTGTGTTATACAGTCACAAACTTTGTACAACGCACTTGAAGTATACACTCAGTAGCTCTCATTTTCATCACAGACGAGTACTGTCATCATTCAGTCACTTTTCAAATGTTTTCATTACTCCAAAAGGAAAATTCCATACCCATTTATATCACCCTTTGATGTCCCTTAGAATTGATATATCTTCTTGTCATTGGTGCAATACTCTTACAATATGATGGTTAGCTGTCATCCTTAAGTTTCATTAGTTGTAATTTTCCTGTGTAGCACCATACTCTTAACACTTTGTGAAAGAACATTTTTATGTCTATAATATTTACCACACTCTTCATCACTGAAATCAGTGTATTATACATTCCCTAGATTATTTTCTAGCTTCTTTTCAATTGACATTTGACTTCACAGACTTCCTCTTTCAGCTACAATCACATTTATAAATTAGTAGTAGTTTTTCTGCTTTCCAACATAAAGGTCATTCTATAAGTTTTGAAATGGTATCTCATTGTAATTTTGATTTAATTTCCCTAATAACTAATGATGTTGAACATTTTGTCATGTTTCTTGGCCATTTATATTTCTTTTTGGAAAATGTCTGTTCAAGTCTTTGGTTCTCTAAAATTGGGTTGCTTGTCTTTTTGTCATTAAGCTGTATGATCTATTTATATAAGGTGGAAATCAAACCCTTGTCAGATACGGGGTTTCTGGATATTTTTTCCAATTTAATAAGCTGACTTTTCACCTTCTTAAAAATCATTTAAAATATAAAAGAGCTTAAATATGAGACAGTCCCATTTATCTATTTTTTCATTTGCTGCTCTTGCTTTTGCTGTAAGATCCAAATAATCAAGATCTTGAGGATGTTTCCCCAAATATTCTTCTAGGAGTTTTGTGGTTTTACATTTTATCTTTAGGTCCTTGATCCATTGTTAGTTAAGAAAAGTATCCTCTTTCTTTCTTTTAGATATGGATATCCAGTTTTTCCAGCACCATTTGTTGAGTAGAATGCTCTGACCTAGCTGGTGAGTTTAACAGCCTTGTCAAGAATCATTTGACCATAGATGTTGGGGTCTATTTCCAAACTCTCAATTCTATTCCATTGTTCAATCTGTCTATCTTTATGCCATTACCATGTTATTTTTACCACTGTAGCTAAATAATATGCTTTAAAGTCAGGAAGTAAGAGTCCCCCAATGTTGTTCTTTTTAAAAGAAAATTTTGCCTATTCCATCTCTTATCCCTTCAGATAAACTTGATAATTCAGTTTTTCAACTCTAATAAGAGTGCTGTTGGAATATTTTATCATGATTATATTAAATCTCTAGATCATATTCAGTAGTATTGGCATTTTAATTATATTTATTCTTCCAACCCATGAACATGGAATTACTTACATTTATTTAGGTCATCTTTGGTTTCTTTGATCAATGTTTTATAGTTCCTGAATAAGGTCCTTTATATCCTTAGTTAATTTTATTCCTAAAAATTTTATTCTTTTAGTCACCATTGTAAATGGAATTGTTTGTGCACCTAGCTTCAGTGCCCCCAAATCATGACACACACACTGGCAAAACTGAAGTTAAAAATAAATATATATACAATAATAGTTGGAGAATTCAACACATCATTCTCAACATTGGAAAAAACATCTGGACAGAAGATAAATAAGGATACAGAGAACTTGAATAATAGCATAAATGAACTAGACCCAAAACAGCAGGATGTACATTCTATTCAAGTGCTCATGGATCATTCTTCATGGACCATATGATGAGTCATAGGTCAGATTTCAATAAATTTAAAAACATTGAAATTATACAAATCACTTACATTAATCATAATGGAATGAAATTGGAAATTAATAACTGGTTAAAAAGAGGAAAATTTACAAATATATGGAGATTGAACAATACACTTTTAAATAATCAATTGATCAAAGAAGAAATCAAAGGAAAAACCAATAACTATCTCAAGACAAATTTAAAAAGAACATACCACATGAAAACGTATGAAATACAGCAAAGGCCATGCCGCAAAGGAAATTTATAGCCCTCAATGATTATGATTTACAAAAAGAAGAAGAAAGAGCTGAAATCAAAGGCCTTACTCCTCACCTGGAGAAACTAGTAAAGGAACAGCAAACCAATCCTAAAGCAAGCAGAAAGAAAGAACTAATTAAGATTACAGGAGAAGTAAATTAAATGGAGAATTAAAAAAAAGAGAAAATCAACAGAATAAAAGGTTGATTCTTTAAGAATATCAACAATATTGACTAGACTGACAATGAAAAAAGACAGAAGATGCAAATAAAATAATAAAAAATGAGAGAAAGTCACTGGCTCTAGAGAAATAAGAGAGATCACAAGATAATGCTATGAACAACTGTATGCTAACAAACTAAATAACATTGATTAAATGGACATGTTCCTAGAAACACATGAACAAACTACTGGCTTTAGAAATAATAGAAGACCTCAACAAACTAATAACAAGTGAAGAAATTGAAATAGAGACTATAAACCTCCCTAAAATGGAAAGGCCATGACCAGATAGCTTTACAGCAGATGAATTCTACTAATCATTTAAAGAAGATCTAATATCAATTTTCTCAAACTTTTCTAAAAAATTGGACAGGAAGGAACATTACCAAGCACATTCTATGAAGCCAAAGTCTCCCCAATACCAAAGCCAAAGATATATATTATGACAAAATAAAATTACAGGTCAATTTCCTTAATGAATATAGATGCAAAATCCTCAACAAAATACTTGCTAACTGAATTAAAAACACATTAAAAAATAATGCATCACAATCAAGTGAATTTTATACCAGGTATGCAAGAGTAGTTCAACATAAGAAAATCAATCATTGCCATCCAGTGATTTATTAATAGTAATAAATTGGAGATGAAAAATTCCATGGTCATCTCGATAGATGCAGAAAAGGGATTGAACAAAATTCAACATCCTTTCTTTATAAAAACACTCCAAAAGATATGACTAGATGGAAATTTTCTCAATATGAAAAATGAATTTATGAAAAATGCCACAGCTAACATTGTACTCAATGGGCAAAGGCTGAAAGCTTTCCTGCTAAGATCAGCAACAAGACAAGAATGCCCACTATCTCTACTCTTATTCAATATTGTGCTAGAAGTTCCAACTATAACAATTAGGCAAGAAAAATGAATAGAAGTCATCCAAATATGAGAGGAAGAAGTAAAAATTTCTCTATTCACTAATAATATGATCTTTGTTTAGAAAATCCACAACAAAAATACTACAACTAATAGATAATATAGGCAAAATGGCAAGATAAAAGATTACTACACAAAAATCAATAGTGTTTCTATATACTAATAATGAGTAAGCTGAAGAAATCAGATTTTAAAAATTCCATATTGATTCCTGTTTTCTTCCTCCCTCTGTCTCTTTAGACTGTATTTTCTGCATTTCTGGATGCCTTGTAAAGTTTTGGTTTTTTTTTTGAAAGTCAGATGTACAAAGAAAAACACACAGAGATAAATATTTTTCTAGGGTTTCCTAGCTCCTGTGACAACTATTACAGTGGGTTGGCTCAACAAAAGGAATTTACTGACTCATGGTTTCAGAGGCTGGAAGGCTTGCTACCACTGCAAGTCAGTTCCATTTTGACTGGCCAGTAATCTCTGATTTCTTTGGATGTCCCATCAAATGGCAATTTCCTCTCTTTTCTCTCCAAGGCCTTTTGGCTTACCACTCTCCCAAGTGTCTTTAAGTTCATAAACTCTGATACATTGGGGCCACACCTTAACTAAAAGTAACACCATAAAAATATCTTAGTTACGTACCCAGTATAATAGATTAACAATGAAACATATCACAGTCTACCCTCTGGATGTTAAAAAGACATGTTTTTCCCATATGCTAATGCATTCCTTCCATCACATACCAAAAGCTTTAAGTCCTTTAAATAACTGTGTTAAATGTCTTGTGAAAATCAGTTAAGGGTATATTACATTCTTGAGCAAAATAACTCTGTGTCTGGCAGACCTGTGAAACCTAGGAAAATAATGTGCTCACTTCCACAATACAATGGTGGGACAGCATAGGATAAGTATTTCCATTTTTCAAAAGGAGAAAGTGAAAGGAAAACAGGGATTATGGATCCCCCCCAAAAAATCTGAAACATCACAGGACAAACTCCATTAGATTGCAAGGTCTAAGAGTCATCTGTGGATCAATACTTTTTCTTCTTTACATCATGGTGGTTAAAAACAGCATGGAATTTGCATAAAGACAGGCACATAGACCAATGGAACAGAACATATGATTCAGAAACAGACCCTCACATCTATGGTAATGTTTTTTAACTATCCTGTCAAACCAACCCAGCTCAGGCAGGACAGTCTATTTAAAAAATGGTTCTGAGGAAACTGGATATCCACAACAAAAGAAGGAAAGAGGATGCCTATTTCACACCTTATACAAAAATCAACTCAAAATTAAATAAAAAAATCTAAATATAAAAACAAGAACCATAAAACTTCTAGAAGAAATTATCTTCAAGACCTAGTGGTAGGTGGTGGATTCTTAAAGGAGCTAAGAGAAGGACTGAGATGTACTACTGATGATTAATGTAAGTAGAAATTTTAATTAACTTTACTGTAAAAGTGTAAAAATGTACAGAGTTGATGGTAACATATTATAGTGAGTAACAGCTGATTTATAAATAGGGATAAGGCTGAAAATGGTAGTCTATTGATGTAAATGCCAATTGACAGAAAACTAGAGAATAATCTAGGGACTGAATAGCACAGTAAACCCAGAGGTGGATAGAACAGATGTACATCAGTATTGCAGGGTGGTAGGAATGTGGAGAAGCATGGGAAAAATACAACTGGAGTGACCAATGGACTGCAGTTAACAGTAATAATGCAATATTCTTGTATCTATGCCAAGATCAACTGTGTTGATAATGGGGGACAAAGTGTGCAAGCTGTATGCTATGGACCTGGTAATAATCACAAGATATTATCTAATAATCTGTAGTGAACAATCCATCATGGTGTGTTTTGTTGATAGAGGGGTGTTGTTTGGGAATTCTGCACATGTGCATAATTTTTTGTAGGTTTATAACTTCTGTCATAAAAATATGTGTGAAAAATAATAATAGGGTGGGTTGGGATAAAAAAACACACCAAATGTAAGATAAGGATTATAATTAGTAGTAAGATTTTGAAAACATTTTTTCATAATTTGTAACAAATGTCTCATGACAACGCAAGGTGTTGGTCGAGGGTTGATGTATGGGTCCCTGTATGATGTCAGGAATGTTTGCTTTGTAAGTTCACAACTTTTACTATACACTTATTGTTTATTTATGTTCGTGTATAAATGATATAAAAACAATAATAGCGTTGGTTGGGGCAAAACAATTTGGTTAGTAGTAATATTTTGAAGATGATCTTTAAACATTAGTTTAAAATGTTTAACAGCAATGCAAGTTATTGGTGGTAGGGTGATGTATTAGAGCCCTGTATGATGTTATGTATGTTTGTTTTGTAAGTTCACAAATATTACTATACATTTATTGTTTAAGTATGTTCATGTATGAGTGATATACTTCAATACATTTTTTAAAAATCGGGAAAAAAACATAATGAAAAAAGTAGGACACTGTGGAATAAATGTAAGAAAATGTCACTGTACATGCAAGACAACAGATTTTACAGTGATGAAAGGTAAAATGCCAAAGAATTTTAAAAATATTTTTCATTTTTTCAAATATCCCAATTTTAAAATTTTATTTTATTTTTAGTTTTCATTTAATTTTTATGTGTTTTATTTCTTATGTTTAAACCTACTATTATTATTTCATTTTCCTATTAATTTTATTTAGCAAATTTATTGGAGTCATTTTTAAAGAAGCTTTAGATCACAGAATGGTTACAACTAAGGCAGGGGACAATCAGAAACAGAAAGATATGGCCCAGTTAATGGAACAAGATAAGCCTCCGGATAACATAAAGGAGTTGAGACAACTAATCATAGATGTTCAAACAAATCTCCTTAATAAATCCAATGAAATGGCTGAAGAAATTAAGGATATTAAGAAGATATTGGATGGGCACAAAAAAGAATTTGAAAGCATACATAGAAAAATAGCAGGTCTTAAGGGAATCAAAGGTGCAATAAATGAAATTAAAAAATACACTGGAATCATATAATAGCAGGTTTGAGGAGGCAGGAGAGAAGATTGGTGAGCTTGAAGAAATGGCCTCTGAAAGTGAACATACAAAAGAACAGGTGAAGAAAAGATTGGAAAAACTTGAACAAGTTGTCAAGGAATTAAAGTATAGCAAAGACATGCTAAAATACAGGTCATCAGTGTCCCAGAAGGAGAAGAGAAGGGAAAAGGCACAGAAGGAATATTTGAAGAAATAATAGTAGAAAATTTCCCAAACCTACTGAAAGACATAGATCTCCATATCCAAGAAGCACGATGTACTTCCATCTGAAAAAATCCAAATTGACCAACTCTGAGGCACAGACTAATCAGATATATGCTATTATATGTCTTCTCAGAGTCTGCAGAACAGTGTGAGAAAAAGTGTAAACTACAATGTGAACAATGGTCCATGCTCAATGGCAATGCCCCAGGGTGCATTTAACAATTGCAATGAATGTGCCACACTAATGAAGGATGTTGTTTATGTGGGAGGGTGTGGGAGGTGTGGAGGGTAGGGCATATGAGAATCCCTATATTTTTAGTATAACATTTGTGTAATATAAATATCTTTTAAAAACTAAAAAGTATATATTTTAAAAATGTACTGAAATGAAATAATTGTCCACTAGGTATATTATATCTGGTAATACACTCTTTCAGAAATGACAGAGAGATTAAGAAATCTTTCAGAATTAAAATAAAATCTGAAGAAGTTCTTCATCATTATAAATAACATAATTTCAACAATAAAGGGAATTCTTCATACTACAAGAAAAGGAGACTTGTCAGTGGATTGAATCAATATGAAATATTAATACCTGCAGTAAAGTTAAATGTTTGGTTAATTTAAAACCCCAGTAATATTATATTGACTTCCAAGGAAGATGGAGGAATATGGGTCTACATGACCCTGTCTTTTCACCAAAACAGCTATTAAGCAGGCAGGAACATTGTTAAACAAGTGTTACCAGGATCTGAAGGCCAGAACACTGTACAACATCCAGGGACAAGCAGGAGGAAGAGACTGATAAAGTATGGTAAAGTAAAATGATCTGATCTTTCTACATGGTGTTTGCTTTTGCCCATCAACCATTGATACTATGGATGACCTCAAGATCCAGTCCATAGATATCTTTCTGGTGACAAAATTTTCTCTTCCTCAAGAACAGGGGAGGGCACAGCCAATCACTGATCATGGCTTATGTTATTTGGAATACTATCCCATGCTCTGAGCTATTGTTTCAACTTACAGCAGATATAGGCATTGGAAACCATTGTTAGAACTGTGCCATGGATATAGGCAGAGAGATTGTATGTTTAAAGACAGCACTTCTTCAGGCTCTTGGGCACAGTTAACTGAAAGGCAGCATATGCTAGGCAAGCCAGGAAAACTAAGCTTTAGAGAGCTATCAAAGCGGCTTCTGGTGTCCTTCCTGATCCCCTCCCCAGGACCCTGCGGAGCTGAGCTATTCCAACTTCATGGATCCCTAGCCCTGTTTTGACTGGGAGATACTGACATGGGAAAGTCCCCCCTGGGGTATCTCTTTCACCAAACAGAAGCATCTTGAAAAAATTAAATGAGGGTAAAAAACTTTGGAGGCAAAATATAAACAAACAGAACAGATCAAGAATCCCAGAAAAGGAATAGAGGAAAAGAAACTTTCTCTTGGAGGGTAAAAATTTGCAGAAAATTTCAATCTTAAAAATTGTTTCTCATATCCAGGGCAAGGATCAGGTGAAGAAGGGTTGAATAAATCTGATCAGTTAAACTTGGACTATTCTAAAGTCTAGAGTAAGGAAGAGTAGTAAGTGTCAAGGAAAAGCCTACCACAAAGACAATCAGAAAGAAAATCCTAGAGAAGAGAGATAAACTGTCCCTGAATGTAAATACATATAAATAATCAGAAGCCTAGCCATCAACAAAAAAATTACAAGCCTTAATAAGAAACAGTAAGATATGTCTCAGTTAAAGGAACAAATGAAAACTTCAGAAGAGGCACAGAATTTGGAAAAACTAATTAAAGATGTTCAAATAATCTCCTAGATCACTTAAAGGAGATGGAAGAAAATATGGCTAAAGAGATAAAAGATATTAAGAAGAAGGCTGTAAGCATGAGAAAAACATTGCAAAATATTAAAAGGAACATATCAGAAATTATGAAAGACACAATAGAAGAGATTCAAAATAAATTTGAAGCATTTTTTATTAGCTTCTGAGCTATGATAATGAAAAAGCAAGTTTCATTTTATTTTCAGAAAAGCCCCCACAGCCTTTTTTTAAACAAATCAATTATATTGGTACATATTAATAAAGCATAAATCTATCCAAACTGTACAACCAATGGTATTCACTATAATTCTTAGGCCCCAAAGCAGGGCCTTTGAGAATAGACGGAAATGTAGAGAGAGAAAAAATAATAGTTAGGTAGAACTTACATTTATCATGTCTGCAGACAGGAGCCAAGTTTGGTCTAAAGTGACTGAGATCCAACTCCTTGTGCTGTGGTTTTACTCTTGCTTAAATACTTAAGTTACTACTTAGCATTTGCTTTGATTATGCACTAGCTTTTATGCATATGGATGATCATACATAGCTAGTTATATAATTGTATGATTAGTGTGTTCAGGAAATCACACTTGCACATATATTGCATCATCAAAAAGTGGGCAGATAATGCCAACCTAGGGTGTGAAATTTAGTATGTTAATTACACAAGTTGAAGTGAGGACAGCACAGGGCTCTGTGCAGGTCTGGCCAACCGGTTGACGATGGTTTTCACACTTTGTTGCTTCAAAAGGATGTTCTTGACCACCAGAAACAGAATTTAGGACAAAGAGAGGGTTGCATCTCATTATCTTCTAATTCACATATAATTCTTTCCTTTATATCCTAGCAACAGGGAGAAAAATAAGTTACTTTCAGGTATTTGGTCACCCTACATCCATCATAATCACACAGTTGTGCATTCATCACTTCAATCATTTTAGAGCATTTTTGTTATTCCAATGATGCAAATAAACTAAAACAAACAAACAAAAAAGCATCTCCTCTCAATCTCTCTATGCCTCCCTTGCTATATATAGCTGCTATTCTGTTTCTGTCTCTAGTTAATTTGTAGATTGGATAGCTGAAAGTTTATCTGTGCAGAACTGGGGAAAATTTTCTTTATAAATCTTTGGAAATGAATAGAAATGGTGAAATCACATCATAGTGTTTGTAACTAGCAGAGCTATTGTATTGGTATTAGAGTGGTTGAAAGAGTAAGTCTTAAGATTATGTATAGTACTACAAAGAAAGCTAAAAAATGTTTAAAAATATAGCATGAGGCTCTATAACATAGTGAAACCTCATGTAAAATATGAATATGGGTGATATTGCATATATAAGACTATTTTTTAAAAAAATAAATACAAATAAACACCAGAGCCATTTTAAACAGGATTTAAATGGGTGGAAGAATGAATCGGTGAACTAGAAGATAGGATATTTGAAATTTCACAGATAGAAGAACAGATAGAGAAAATAATAGAAAATAATCGAGTAGTGTCCCAGGATTTAAATGTCAGCATGAAGCTCACAAACATACGCATCATGAGTGCACATAAGAAGGACAAGAAATGAGAAAAGGGGAAGAAAGAATATTTGAGGAAATAATGGTGAAACATTTCCCAACTCTTACGAAGACAGAAATGCAACATACTCCAAAGAGAATAAATCCTAAAAGAACTACTCTGAGGCACATACTAGTCAGAATGTCAAATGGAAAAGATAAGGAGAAAATTCTGAAGCAGCAAGAGAAATGCAATTTGTCACATTCAAGGTATCCTGAATAAGACTAAGTACCGATTTCACATCAGAAACTATGGAAGCGAAATGGAAGTGATATGATATATTTAACGTACCAAACAATATAAACTGCCAGCCAAAAAATTTTTATACAACAAAACTGTCCTTCAAAAATTAGGGAGAGTTTAAAATATTCACAGATAAATATAAACTAAGTAAATATGTCAAAAATAGACTTCCTTTACCAGAAATATTAAATGTAGTTTTGCAGGTTGAAAGGAAAGACAGGACGGAGTGGCTTTTATTGTGAAAATGAAGATTATCAAAAAGTGTAATGAAAAGTGTAAAAACAGTGACAAAATATATGACATTAAAAAAAGATTAAATGGCTGAAATGAGCACTGGCTTTACAAACAAATAAGATTTACTGCTAATGGATTAAACACCCTCATCAAAAGATACAGATGGTTGAATGGATAGAAGGGCATGATCTATGATCTAACTATATGCTGTTTACAAAAGACTCATCTTTTTTTTTTTTTAATTTAAAACAAAATAGGTTTATTTGGAAGAGTCATTGCATTTTTTTAAATAAGTGGTGGATTTTAGAATATGAGGGATTCAAAGGCCATAACTTCTTTATAGTATATAAACTCACACATTTTAAAGTTATATGCCAGATAAGTCTAAAACATATCCATTCACTTATGTTAAGCACCCCTGGAGCTAAATAACCTGTTTCCATGTGGGTTTTTTTTTTCTTTTTTTTTTTATTGTGGGTAAAAATCAAATTTTTCACAATACAAACCAATATTTGTAAAATGATGTATACATATATATGCATATATGTGCATTTGCTTACATAAATGTTATTATTTTTTTCATATATATTTTAAAAGATGCTTAGATTACATAAATATTACACAAAAATTACAGGGATTCCCATGATCTCCACCTCCCATACCATTTCACATAAACATCTTTCATTAGTGTGGCACATCACCTGCAATGGATATACACATCCTGGGGCTTTGCCGCTAATCATAGACCATAGTTCACATCGTAGACCACACTCTCTCCCACACAGTTCTGCATGGTATATGCTGATGTAAAACTGTCTATATCCATCACTACAACGCACTCAGGACAATCCCTAAGTCCCGTAAAAGCCCCTGTTTTGGAACTGCCCTTTCTTCCCCACCCCGAAAGCATCTAGTGGCCACTGGCATCACCTCACTGTTATAATTTCTTCCATTGCTTGAATCCCAATATGTCTACAACAGAATACCATTAAGTCCACTCTAGTCCATAGCTCTTCCCCCAATCCTGAGGGGACTGGAATGGTGATGTCCACTCCATCTCCAAGTGAGAGTGGGCTTATATCCCATGGATACGGTGGAGGGGATTATCCTGCCTTCAGCTGCAGGCTCTCTCCATTCCCTGGGATGGCCATTGTCCATCATCGTCATCTCCTCACCAGGTGACTTGGGTGAGTCCATTGATCTGTAGAGCAGGAGTTGCAGCTCCACCAAGATTCCAGGCATGGCTAGCACATAGGTAGGCTAGAGGCTCCAGTCTCTGGAAGTATACCTACAAACCCTAACTTAACATATAGGTTTGAATAGAAGGGACTGATGGACCATGTGCAGGGGGAACTTCTTTGAGTCCAACTCTGTTACTCGCAGGAGCACAGATTCCAAAGTAGAGCCCACTGATAACGTGTCAATCTCTGGGGCTATCCCCCCTTATATAGGACCTGGGTGTCTCCACAGCCTTCAGGAGTCCCTCTGTGTGGGGTGATATCCACTTTGGTGTTCTATGAGATCCTACTGAGGTGTGCATAAGCGTTACCTCTGGGATTACCTCCTGACTCTCTTTGAAGTCTCTTAGCCTTATGAACTCATTTGTCTTTACCTTTTCTCCCTTTTATTCAAGGTTTTTTACCAGTCGTGTTTCCAGTTGGCATTTGGTATTAGTCCCTCGTTGCCAGGGAGGCTTATCCCCAGGAGTCATGTCCCATGTTGGGGGGACGGTAATGCATTCATATGCTGAGTTTGGCTTAGAGAGAGGCCACATTTGAGCAACAAGGAGGCTCTCAGGTGGCAACTATTAGGCACCCCATAACAGTTGGCCAAGTTTCAATTACAAGAGCATAGACTCATAAGGCTAGTCATCAATAACAAGAACCCAGCAGTGGGCCATCCTCTTTTGCCAGACACTGCCTCTGCACGCAGGGGACTGTTGCTACTCCCTTGGAGAATGTGGCAGAGCTCTCCAGGCTAGGAATTCGGTATTCCCTCATTTATTGAGTGATTGTCTACCCACCATGACCATGCCCCATCCCTCAATCATTTGAACAATTTTATATATCTTTCATGTATATTCAGGTGAACTTACTACCATAAAACCCCCATCCCAGACATCCCCAATCAATGATCCTCTGCAACCACATCGTAAGCCTTCTGTGACCCAAACCTTCCTTGAAGATGAAGCCCATATAATAACCAAATACAATTAATAGGAAAATGAAATAATAATGATAAGATTAAATGCAAGAGATAAACTACAAGGAAACTCAGAAAAAAAGAACTAAAAATAAAATATAATTAATGGATTGGTATATTCAAAAAAAGAAAATGGGAAAAAAACAAAAGAAAAAATATTTTCTTTTTATTTTATATTATTATTATTATTTTTATCTTTTCTCCTTTTATCACTGCGTTATCGGATGTCCAGTGTGTACTGTGACACCTTCCCCCTCTCATTCCCCAGTGTCTCCCAAATTTTCATTTAGTTTTCAAAGAAGATTTAGGTCACAGCAAAGTAACACAGGGGATACTAGAGATTCCCATATACCCAACATCCTTCCCCCTTCTCCACCCCATATTACAACCTTTTTTTGTGTGTGTGGATGGTAGCATTTTTATAATTGTTATACAGATAGTGAAACATAGCTACTAAACATTGTCAATGGTTTACAGTATAGTTTACATTTTAGACAGTACAGTTTAATATTTTTTGATAATATTTACCATTTTCTGTGTCCATTACTGTAAGGTAATGAAGAACATTTCCCATGACCACTAAATGCCCCATTTGATCTTTTCTGTTCCTTCCTCCCCATCCCCCTGGGGCATATGATACTCCCCTGTCTTTGCTCATGGGATGACAAGATTCCTAGTTAGATGCCCTGGGTATTCTAACCTGCCCTTCCTAATCTTCCCATCTGTTAACCCTGCACTACCAAACCCAGTAATATCATTACGCACCTTTCCTATCCTTCAATATATAGCTATATTCTATCACTTTACCATAGATTGTGTCCATATGGGTAATGGCTCACAACCTACCCTTCTCTCTCTCTCCCTTGTTAACCTATCTTTCAGGCAGTGGTTCTCAGAGACAGTTAACTTTCCTCAATTCAAATCAGTTAGGTCATAAACTGTTCATCCTTCAATGCCTGGCTTGCTTCACTCAACATAAGATCTTCAAGATTCATCCACGTTATTACATGTGTTAGCACTTTATTCCTTCTTACACCTGAGAAATATTCCATTGTATGTATGTACCACATTTTGCTTGTCCATTCATCTGTTGATGGGCACTGGGGTTGATTCCAACTTTTGGCAATTGTGAGCAATGTCACTATGAACATTGATGTACATATATCTGTTTGTGTCTTTGCTTTTAATTCTTCTGTATATATACCCAGTATTGGAATCACTGGATCATACGGAAGATCTATTGTTAGTTTTCTGAGGAATCGCCAAACTGTCCTCCACAGTGGCTGAACCACTCCATAATCCCACCAGCAGGGGATGAGGTTTCCTATTCTTCCGCATCCTCTCCAACACTTATATTCTGCTGTTTTTTTAATAGCTGCCATTCTGATGGGTGTAAGATGGTATCTCATTGTGTTTTTGATTTGCATTTCCCTAATAGCTAGTGATGTCAAGCATTTTTTCATGTGCTTTTTAGCCATTTGTATTTCTTCCTTGGAGAAGTGTTTTTTCAGGTCACTTGCCCATTTTTTAAATGGGTTGTTTGTCTTTTTATTTTTGAGGTGTAGGATTTCTTTATATATGCAGGATATTAGGCTCCTATCAGATATATGGGTGCCAAATATTTTCTCCCATTGGGTAGGCTGTCTTTTTATTTTCTCAATAACATCCTTTGAGGTGCAGAAGTTTTTTATTTTGATGAGATCCCATTTATCTATTTTTTCTCTTGCTGCTCGTGATTTGGCTGTGAAGTTCATGAAACCATTTCCTATTACAAGGTCTTGTAGATGCTTCCCTACATTATCTTCCAAGTCTTTATGGTTTTGGCTCTTATATTTAGATCTATGATCCATCTTGAGTTGATTTTTGTATAAGGTGTGAGATGGTATTCTTCTCTCATTCTTTTGTTTATGGATACCCAGTTCTCCAAGCACCACTTGCTAAAGAAGCCATTCTCTCCCATCTGTCGGGTATCAGATGACTGTATATGTGAGAATCTATATCAGAACTCTCAATTCAGTTCCACTCGTCAGTAGGTCTGTCCTTGTGCCAATACCACGCAGTTTTGATCACTGTAGCTTTGTAGTATGTTTTAAAGCTAGGTAATGTGATACCTCCAACTTCATTTTTCTTTTTCAATATGTCTTTGGCAATTCAGGGCCTCTTACCTCTCCAAATATATTTTGTGGTTAGTTTTTCTAGTTCCTTAAAAAATAAAGTGCTGATTTTTATTGGGATTGCATTAAATCTGTAGATTAGTTTGGGTAGGTTAGACATCTTGATGATAAGTCTTCCTATCCATGAACCGGGAATATTTTTTCATTTATATAACTCTTCTTTGATTTCCTTTAACAGTGTTGTGTAGATTTCTGTATATAAGTCCTTTACATTTTAGTTAAATTTATTCCTAGGTATTTGGTTCTTTTAGTTACTATTATAAATGGCATTTTTTTCCTGATTTCCTCCACAGATTGCTCATTATTGGTGTACAGACATGCTACTTATTTTTGAGCACTGATCTTATAGCCTGCAACATTACTGAACCATTCCACCATTCCTTTATAAGTTCTAGAAGTTTTGTTGTAGATTTCTGAGGGTTTTTTACGTATAAGATCATGTCATCTGCAAATAATGAAATTTTTACTTCTTTTCCAATCTGGATGCCTTTTATTTCCGTTTCTTACCTCAGTGCTAATGCAAGCACTTCTAAGACAATGTTAAATAGGAGTGGAGATAGTAAGCATCCTTGTCTTGTTCACGATCTCAGAGGGAAGGCATTTAAGATTTCACCATTGAAGTTGATGTTAGCTTTTTTCATATATACCCTTTATCATATTCAGAAAGTTTCCTTCTATTCCTATCTTTTGTAATGTTTTTAGCAGGAAAGAGTGCTGTATTTTGTCGAATGCTTTTTCTGCATCTATAGAGATGATTGTGTAATTTTTTTTCTTTCAGTCTGTTTATGTGGTGTATTATATTGATTGATTTTCTTATATTGAACCATCCTTGCATACCCAGGATGAAACCCACTTGGTCATGGTTTATAATCCTTTTGATATATTGTTGAATGAAATTAGCAAGTATTTTGCTGAGGATTTTAGCATCTAGCTTCATTTGAGCAAATGGTCTGTAATTTTCCTTTCTTGTGATATCTTTGTTTGGTTTTGGTATTAGGGTAATGTTGGCATTATAGAATGAGTTAGGCAATATTCCTTCTACTTCTATTTTTTGGAAGAGCATTAGTAAAATTGGTGTTAGCTCTTTCTGGAATGTTTGGTAGAATTCAGCTGTGAAGCCATCTATCTGGTCCTGGGCTCTTCTTAGTTGGGAGGTTTTTGATGACTGAGTTTATCTCTTTACTTGTAATTGGACGGTTGAGTTCATCAATATCTTCTTTCATCAATGTAGGCTGTTTGTGGGTTTCTAGAAACTTGTCCATTTCCTCCAAGTAATCATTCTTGTTGGCATATAATTTTTCAAAGTATCCTCTTATGATACTCTTTATTTCTGTGGCGTCAGTAGTGATATCCCCTTGCTCATTACTTATTTTGTGTATTTGCATCTGTTCTCTCTTTTTCTTTGTTAGTCTGGGTAAGGGTTTGTCAATTTTATTTATGTTCTCGAAGAACCAGCTTTTGATTTTGTTTACTGTTCCTAGTCCTTTCTTATTCTCCATTTCATTTAGTTCTGCTCTAACCTTTGTTATTTCCTTCTTTCTACATCCTTTTGGTTTAATTTGTTGTTGTTTTTCCAATTCCTCCAAGTGTGCAGTTAGGTCTTCAATTTTAGCTCTTTCTTCTTTTTTAATATATGTATTTATGGCTATGAACTTCCCTCTCAGGACTGCTTTTGCTGCATCCCATAGGTTTTGATATGTTGTGTTGTTGTTTTCATTAGTTTCAAGGTAGTTACTGATTTCTTTTGAGATTTCCTCCTTGACCCACTGTTTGTCTAAGAGTGTGTTGTTTAACTTCCATATCCTTGTACCTAACCTGTTTCTCTGGCCTTTAGTGATTTCCACTTTCATTCCATTGTGATCAGAGAAATTACTCTGTATAATCTCAGTCTTTCTGAATTCATTGAGAGTTGTTCTGTGGCCCAGCATGTGGTCTATATTGGAGTATGATCCATGTGCACTCGAGAAGAATGTAAATCCTGTCGTATTTGGGTGTAATGTTCTGTATATGTCTATTAAGTCCAGGTCCTCTAATGTATTGTTGAGAGCCTTTGTTTCTTTATTGATTCTCTGTCTAGATGTTCTGTGTAATGATGATAATGGTGTATTAAAGTTCCTGCTATTATTGTAGAGGCATTTATTTCTCCACTTTTTTCAGAAGTTACCTCATGTATTTTGAGGCACCCGATTAGGTGCATAAATGTTTATGATTGTTCTCTCTTCTTGAGAGATTATCCCTTTTACTAATATATAGTGTCCATCTTTGTCTCTTACAATAGTTTTGCATTTAAAGTCTAATTTTTTCTGATATTAGGATAGCTACTCCTGCCCTTTTTTGGCTATTGATAGCTTGTAAAATTGTTTTCTAGCCATTCACTTTCAGCCTCCTTGAATCCCCGGGTTGAGGTGGGTTTCTTGTAGACAGCATATAGATGAATCATATTTCCTTATCCATTCTGCCAATCTGTGTCTCTTGATTGGTGAATTTAATCCATTTACCATTCAGTGTTATTACTCGTAAGGAATTTCTTACTTCAGCCATTTTTTCTTTGGGTTAATGTATGTCATATGTTGTTTTGTTTCTGTTTTTGTCTTTTTAGCTGTTTTAAAACTCTCCTCCAACTCTCTCTCCCTTGTTTTTCCTTTCAACTTAAATGAATATTTAACTCCTGTGGGCAGTGTAAAGTAATAGGAAAAAAAGTGGAGTACCTACAATGGACTGGGAAACCACATAGAGGAATATATATATATAATGATTTAGAAAGCTAGAATTATGAGGAGGGAGGGAAAGAGTAAAGAAAGGGCTGAAAGGAAAAAGTTAATATTAATAAAAAAGAAGGAAACAAAATAGATAGAATAGAAATTGACACCCTTAAGTTGTGGGCATATGAAAAAATGTGGTATATACGAGCCACAACAGAAAGTAGAAGGCAGAAAGATGAAGGAAGGATAAGAGATAGTTTGGAATACAAAATGAATATAGACAGAGAATGGGAAATTACTGAAGAAGAAGCACAGCAAAAAGAGACAAGGTAGCAGCATCTAATTTTTTAAAAATGAAAGAAAAAAGAAAGGGGGGAGGAAAGAGGGAAGAAAAGTGAGAGACAACAAATAAACAGAGAAAAACCAAACAACCATGCAGGAGGCAAGCAGTCCAACAAAGCCTAGGAGGATCAAGGGTCCCCGTGGTTCCTCTCTGCCTGCTTGTGTTTATCAATCAATTTCCCCGCAGGGTTCTATATGCAGGTCCTGGAACAGCTTTCAGCTATTAAACTAAATTAAAAAGAATTTATTTTTCATTTATTAAAGTGACCGTCTCTCTCTCTCTCTCTCTCTTTTTTTTTTTTTTTTTCGAAATATAAGACCCAAAATAAGTCCTCTTGTAGACCACCTCCTTCACAGAGGGGACCCCGACTTGGCTTGTGGAAACTAATCAAGCACTTCCCACTTCCTGGACTCCCCAAGGGAGCTGAAGCTCTGATGTTATTCAGTGTAGAATGCTAAAGATGGCCCCTTCAGGTTCCTCAGCAGATTCACCTCTCCCCTCAGCCTGGCACTGCTTCAAGCCAGCTTATCTGCTCCCCAAAGCTATGAGGGGGTCCAGGCAGCCAAATCGATGGCAAAAAAAAAAATCTCCTCCCTGTCCTCCTCCAGAAACCTCCCTCTCTTGTAGAGTGTCCCCTCTCCCCGGCTCTGCAGGGGCCCGGGGCTTATCCCTGGGCAGCAAGGCAAATCAACTTCCTCAAAAGATTCACCCCTTGCCTCCACCAGGTGCCGATTCACTCCAGCTGTTTTGCTAGCCCAAGCTGCAAGGGGTTCCAGTCAGCCAAATCCCCAGAAAATAAAGCTCTCTCTCCCTTTTGCCAGAGCCCCCCCACTCTCAGAGAACACCCCCTCCCACCAGGCTGTTGGAGCCACGACTCCCGGACCCAGCAGCGGCTTTTTTTTTCTTCCCCTGAGTGTGGGGCTCAGCCATCTGTGTTAACCACCACAGGCAGGCTTAAAACTCACGAATCTCTACGTTCAGTCCACACTGTCGACCTGTGCAGATAGATGTCCCAAGCTTCTCACTCCATGTGCCCACAGCACAGACTCCCATACAGGACCCTGTCCACAGTCCTCCATGCTCTGGGAGCTCTCAGTGAGTGCCCTGCTAAGCCAACGCCATCTTGCCTCAAATATCCAAAAGACTCATCTTAAACACAAAGACATGGATACGTTCAAAGTGAAAGACTGGTAAAAGTTATTCCAAGCAAATGGTAACCAAAAAGGAGGGCTGGTTTAGCATTATTTATCTGGCACAAAATAGACTTTAAGTGCAAACCTGTTATTTATAAGAGACAGTGAAGGTTACTATATATTCAAAAAGGGACAATCCACCAAAAGAAATAACAATAATAAATATTTATTCACCTAAGCTGGAGGCAATAAAATACATGAGGCAATCACTGTCAAAACTGAAAGGATGCATGGACATCTCAAGTACAATAATTGGAGACTTCAATACATCACTCTCATCAATAGATAAAATATCTAGACACAAGATCAATAAGAACACAGAGAATAGATAAATGGATCCTCCTCTAACAAAGAATTTGTCCATCAAAGGACAAATAAAATAAAATTAAAAGACAGCGTACTCAACAAAAGACAATATTGGAAGCCACATATTCGATAAGAGTTTACTATACAAAATATATAAAGAAATCTTACAGCTCCACAATAAAATGATGACCCAATTAAAATTGGCAAAAGACTTTAATGGACATTTCTCCTAAGAGGAAATACAAATGGATTAAAAAGTTTATGCATATACACTCAAATTCACTAGCTATTAGGGAATTCACATAAAAACTACAAAGACACAATGTTCCTAACAGCATTATTGACAATTGCAAAAAGATGAAAGCCACCCAAGTGTCCATCAATGGATGGATGGGTAAACAAAATGTGGTATACACATGCAATAGAATATTATTCAGCAGGAAAAAGGAAAAAAATCATGATGCATGTGATAACATGGATGAACCTTGAGGACATTATTTTAAATGAAATAAGACAGACACAAAAGGATAAATATTTTATGATCTCACTGTTATGAACTAATAATAAGCAAACTTATGGAGTTAGAACGTAGCATATAGGTTACCAGGAGATAGATTGGTGTTAGAGAATGGGGAAGTAATGCTTAACTTGTAGAGAATTTTTATTTAAGCTGATGGTAAAAATTTACAAATGGATGGTGGTTATGGAAGTACATTATTATGATTGTAATCAACATTGCTTAACTATATATTTGAATGTGTTTAAAAAAGGAAACTTAAGGTTGTATATATTATTAGAATAAAAATTAAAATATAAGACACAGGACTGTACAGCATTATGAACCCTATTGTAAACTATTTACTATAATTAATAGTACAAGTCAAGAATATTCTTTCATGAATTATAACAAATGCACTTAATTAATACAAGATGCTAATAATAGGATGGTATATGGTAAAATTCACCTAGTGTAAATAATTGATGATAGAATGCTTTTAATAATCTGTCATCAATTGTAACAAAAGTAATGTTTAAAAATAACACAAGTATACAAAAAAGTGCTATCCTCATTTGTAACAAATTTTCCACACCCAAGGCAAGGTGTTTCTGGTGAGGTGGTGTCTGGGAATTGAGTATATTATGCATGATTGTTTTGTAAATATATAGCTTCTCTAAAAAATATGTATTTTATTATATTTTAGCATGTAAATCCACTTTTAATTCCTTGTAGTTTAAAATTATAAGTGCATAAAATGTAATGATAAGTCTATGGTTTTGGATATACAATATATATGTAACATGTATAATGAGAAAATGTGTGACAGAAGGGTACAGGAATAGCATTTGTGCATATGGACTCTAGTTGACATTATACTTATGATACTATTATTTTTCAATTGTACAAAGATTCAGAACTAAACAAAACTAATGCAAACATTTAATAATGGTAAAATTGCCTCTGTGTGTGTGGGGGGGATAGTGGGTTATATGAGAACTCTGTAATTTCTTTGCAATTTTCATACAAATTATAACTGCTCCAATATTTAGAATATATATAAAACAGAGAACAGATTAGAGCACTATATTACTCATAAAGTGGTCATTTCAAGAGAAGACTTATGCACCTAGTTGCCCTAAAATATATGAGGCAAATATTGTCAGATTTGAAGGGATAAATATATGGTTCTAAGTAATAGTAGGAAATATTAGTATACCTCTTTCAATAATGGATGGAGGTTCTAACAAAAACTCAATAAAGAAATAGAAGCCTTGGGAAACGGCTGTGGCTCAATCAGTAGAGCTCCCTTTTACCATATGGGAGGCCCCGGGTTCGGTTCCCGGGGCTTCCTGGTGAGGGCAAGCCCGCCGGCACGGCGTGGTTAGCTGACCCAGCGAGCAGAAGCAGCAAGGGGGGGATAAATGAATAAATAAAATCTTAAAAAAAAAAAAAAAAAGAAATAGAAGCCTTGACCAATACACAAATGTAAAATGTCCATGAGAGGGAAATATTTGTCTGGGTTATATGATAACTCACTACTTTGTGCATATTTTTACTGTAAACAAACCATCTAATAAAACAAATAAATTTAGGTGCTGGTAATAAAATTTGTTTCAAATAAAACTCTATTTTAGAAAAATTTGTTTCCTAAACATGAGCTTGAGAGGATCTCAATACTTAAAGACCTATCTGAGAGTATTGTTGATTTTAATAAATAAGGTTTATTTTGGTCTTGTAAAATGGAATAGTTCATATTTGTAAGACCAAATAATTTTTAGATGAACAGTACTTGATGTTAAATATTCATGCATGGGTAAACCGACTGAAATTAATAAATATATAATGGATTTAAATATAGTAGATATGAAAAGTTTATTAATATGTTTTCAGCTTCAAAATTGGAACTATTCTTTAGGAAATAGCCAATTGTGGATATTTGGGATAGAATATTATTATTAAAGAAGAATATATATGATTACCTTAAAGTACTAATCAAATACTCATTTTTTCTAACCATATATTTGTGTAAGTCCATATTTTCTTCTTACTCTTCAAGCAAACTAACATATAGCATTGGAATGAAAGAATGCAGACAGGAGAATTCAGATATCTCTTAGTAAACTAGGATAAAAGATATTTTTTAAATGATTAAAGCATATCTCTCTTCTGATTATTTTATTATGTTTGTGAAATAACAAATTGTTTTAAAAAGTTAGGAAAGGACACTTGACTGCAGATTGAATCATTGTGAAAAGTTAAGATCTTACATTAAAATATAAGGAATTATTATTTTTAATAATTGTATAAGTATTTAAACATGTACCAATTTTAATTATTAATTCTAGTTTTCCTTGGATATAAGCCACAAAATTATGTGTTATTAAAGATTTTCAAGAGTTCTTTAGAATGTAAAGGGAACCAGGAATCAAAAAACATGAAAACAGATGATTTGAGTAAATTCTATTAAATTGTATTCTTTAATATTTCAAAAAATCTCAATATGCTTTTGCATGTATTTTGCACACCATTACCCTCTTTGGAGTTCTTTATTTCCACGAAGATAATGGTATGGTTCTATTAGATGCCTGGACATCATGTTACTTCATACTCCTCTACAGATAAAAAAAGCTGCCCAGTTCTCTATTGCTTTGATCCATTTTGAATTACTCTTGCCATCTCGGGGAATTTTCTTTCAAGCTGAGAAATCCTTCAGAGTTTTGCTTTTTTGCGTAAAATACACATTCAGAGACTGAGATATGGAGTAATTATGAAAGTAGGTGAAGATCTGCTGAGGCTTTGTGAAAGTCTTGCTGAGGGTTTCCAGCTCTGGTGAAGTTGATAATGTCCTATAACAAGTCAAGGATTCTTTCATGGATTTAATGTCTCTAATCACCAAAAGTTCCAGCCAACATTCATACTTGTGTTGATTTCTTGTAGGAGTATGTGGAGACTTCTCTTTTCCAACCTTTATTTCTAGACTTTCCTTAAAACTCCTTAGCTTCTCCCATATTCTGATACTCTCCTGATTCACAGCTATTAATAACCATTTTCAGAATAAAGGGAAATGGGCAACTTTCCTCCAACTTGCCTGTGGGGGTAATTCACAATCTGAGGAGACCTAACATTAATGTCAATTCCTATGTGTGAGAATCTCTTCAAAGCACTTTTTGTACTGGTCCCCCTTTGTGTTACAATCTCTGATATTTGCTTTCATTGCCAAATCCATTCTAAAATGTGACGTTTTCTTTAATTTAATAAGTTCTGTACAAATTTTTTGCTGTTTTTGGTAGTGTTGATGATTTTAAAGAGTATATGGTTTTCCTTCCCCTTATAATGTTAATCCAAATGCATAAAATTCAATTTCATTGGAGTTGCATGATTATTAATACATTGAAATGTAAACAATTATATTTATAATCTGACATAAAATTGAAAAGATATTGATCACCATTATTAGGAAACATTTCTGAATACATTTTATTAACAAAAAAAAAAATCTTTGTGAAAATTAGTGCTAATTACCACTATTACAACTTTATCTGATCTCTCAAGAGAATAGCCAAAGGATCCTTACCAATCAAGTGTTGAATTAAAATTGAACTCCTTACAGGATGAAACCAGCAGTTCCTCAGGGCTTCTCATATTTATGACCTATATGCTTAAAGAATAATCATGCTTATAAGTAATCTAGAAACACAATTGTTCCTATGATTACAAATAAATATGTTTCCCTAAGAAGTCTCTCCTTGAATTTATTCAGAGAAGAATAAGGAAAAATCACAAATTTTGTAAAGTCTTCATAACTGTGCAAAAGTAACGTTCGTATTATTGAAGAAAAACACGTTTCCTCATTTCTCACATATATTTGTATGATTTAATTTATGTGCTTTTTAAAATGAGTAGTGAAAAATTCACTGACATAGAGTGATATGTTTCAAGATCATTAGCATACTTAATTTTTGCTCCATATTATAAATTTATAGAGTTTGAAATTTTCTGATTCTGACATCATCATAGGTGATTAGTTTTAAAATTACTACCAGAGGATAGTATATGTGAGATATAAACTGTATTTCAAATAGTGAAAATGTAATGATCAGAAATTATCAAGATATTGAATTACTACAATCACTATGCCTTAATAGTAATTTAAATATATAATAAATATATATACTATAAATATATAATGTGTGTATGTATATATATATATATATATATACACACATATATGGAATTCAGAGGCAACAGTGAGTTAACATAGCATTTACTGGAAATCAATACTTGTAAGCAAAAATGGTCCTACATATATCAATGGATAGGTTGTGATATCTGGGGGTGGAGGGGGCGTGGTTCTTTATGAACAACCTCTTATACTTATTTGTAGTATATTAAGAACTAGATATTCTTTACATAGATTTTATTATATATTATACTAAATGTATAAAGTATCCATTCATTTTTTCCTACATTTAAAATTGTGAAGTAAATAATTTCAAAATATCCCTGATGTAATAAAGAACAGGGATAAACCCCTGAAATCCCTCTCCCTCTTCCCCCAAGGCTATGCATTTAACCATCATGATGCACTCTGAAGTAGAAGTATGATAAATGTGGTATAGGAAAACCTGAGAATTCAGACCAAGGAGTAAAATGCAATCTAAAGAGATGGAGGATAGAAAGGAGAATACTAAGGTAAATAACAATGAGTGATTTTGATAAAGCAAATTTTTAAAATCACCTGGAATTTTGTTATGTACAATAACTAATGCTCAGTTAAATTATATCGATGTAATCACTATGTATTGTTTTGATGTTTAATAAAATCTCTGCTAAAAGACATTCTCTTCTTCATACAGTTGAGGATGATACAAGAAATCATTGTAATTGAAAGGATTATTATGAAAACACAGCTTGCCAAAATATATTGCAAAGATATGAAATAGTCATATGAATATAATCAATGAAAGTAAAACAGTATTACTATCTCCATAAAATGTAAGCCATTGTATACAATTTTGTAATTACAAGTGGGTTATATATATGTAGTATTAATAAAACTAAAATTTCTAACATTTTTATATTTACTATTCTCAATTCTACGTTTTCCACATATAAAATTAAATAGTTCTGAAGTGAGACCACTCAAGGTAATTAGTTTTAGAATTGAAAGGATAATTAACACTGAAATAAGATTACTTTATGCTCTTATGTTTTGAGACAAGCACAAGTAAAATAATTGTGGCTATAATAGTTATTTTTAATGACAAGATTACAGTAAAATCCAGAAAAGGATGCAGGTAAGATCCCTGAACAGAAATTTAGGTCTTAAGTATTGTAATTCATTAGTGACAGAAAGAAGGATGCTTTGAACAGGAGTCATGTTAGGTGATGATGCCAAATCCATCTGGTCACCTCCATTAAAACCATTCTAAGAAGAGCATTGGGCATTCATTAACTATTTACAAAAACTGAATTGTATTCAGCTGGCTTAAGACTGGAATATAAGCAAACATCCTAGTCACCTGAACATGAACACGACAGCTGTACAGTGTTCAAAGAAATGGGCTGATGCAGAGGTTCTCTTACAAAGCATATATAAGAAGGCCCATGCTAATAAATAAAATGAGGAAATAATCACAAGATATGTCCAGGTCAACTTTGAAAAGCTATTTTACCAAAATAGTATAAATATGAATAAATAACTAACATTTATGGGTTTCATTTTGGATTATTCAATGTACTTAAATTATATGATCTTAAATATGTTGAAATTAACAAAAAAGAGTAGAAATTGGAAAGAAAGTGAAAAGAGAAATAAATGAATTCCTTGATTTCAATAAACTGTCTTTTGTCGATTTCCTCTAAGCTGAATTCCTCATGAAAGCCACACAGTGAAACAAAAAGTAGCATTTTATTTGTAATAGGGATTATTTGCACTGAGCTTTTAGTATGTTCTTTTCATATCATACTTTAACTACAGGGAGATAGAAACATTTAAAAACATGGACAGCCTCACCATTTTCACAGAATTCCTCCTCATGGATATTTCACCCTCCTGAGTACTCCAAGTGCTTCAAGGTCTAATGTTCCTAATGATGTATTTGGGAACCCTGATTGGGAATCTTCTAACCTTTTATGTAACGATTACTGACCCTCATCTGCATTCTCCAATGTACTTCTTTATAGGCATCTTATCCCTCATAGACCTTTGCTGCATTTCAGTTACTGTTCCCAAAATGATTATGAATTCTTTGATAGGTAGTACGTTGATTTCCCTCACATCATGTGCTGCCCAGATATTCCTGGTTATCTTCTTTGGGTCCACAGAGCTTCTTTGGTTTTCCTTGGGGCGATGTCCTATGATTGCTATGTTGCCATTTGCCACCCTCTGCACCATGGGCTCATCATCACCCCACGTCTGTGCACACAGGCAGCTGGTGGGTCATGGGCAAGTGGGTTCATTCATTCTGCTGTCCACATAGGTGTCATGTTCAGGCTTCCCTTCACTGAGTCAAATGTGCTCCATCAATATTTCTGTGACAGACCTCAAATTTTGAGGATCTCACCTCTAGATGTTCACTTTTCTGAGTCTATTGTGTTAGCTCTAACTGCTTGTATAATCTTACTGTGTTCTGTCATTTTAAGTCCTATATTGATATATTTTCAATGGTGCTTAGCATGCAATCTCTGGAAGCCCGTAACAAAGCCCTATCCACTTGTACCCCACAGTTGGTGGTTTTCATTTTGTTTTTAATTTCTGGGATGACTACTATCTTAGGTTCCATTTCAAATAGAGTTTCCATTAAAAATCTTCTCATAGCCATTTTCTATTCCATGGTGGTCCTGTTCATAAACCCCATCATCTACAATCTGTGCAACAGAGAGATTAACAATGCTTTAGGCAGACTGTTTCACAGATATTTTGAGTTTCGATGCCAGGGTTTTCTAGATTAAAATATACTGAAATTTTTGAATGAAATGTAATTTATATTTGGTATATGATCTAAATTTGAATCTATCTATGTCATCTATCCAGGATTTTGTACTCTGTATATATTTTGTACTTTCATGCATAGTAGTGAGTTATACATCTATTTGTAATTTTTTTTTAGTCATTCATTTGTATAATCCACATGTACTTCTGGAACATATTTTCCACATTATAATATGTTTTAAACAACATTTAGGATAATTTTGAGCTATGGCAAAGAATTGTTATTGCAGATGGTTTCTAGGTGTATAGGTTCTTGAATTCATCACAAGAATAAATTAAAAAATGAGACAGAAATCAGTTTAAAAAGCAGAGAATGTATTGGCGGATAAGGCAAGAAAACAGAATTACACCTGCAGATAGATGAAAGAAGGCATTTTCAAGGGAGAAAATGTGAATTTCTGCACTGGGGTCTCCTGGTTTATGGGGATATGGGACTCCAGTGTCTGCACTGATAAGCAAGAAGCTAAGGGTGTGGGGACCCAGGGGTTTGGGATACCTAGGGGTTTGGGAGACACTGACTGGTGGTGATTGGCTTCTGGCTGCTGTCCATGACCTCTGTAGGGCATGTTGACAGATAGAGACTAGCTTCTGCTCACTGTCTACAAGGCATGAGGTAATCTGCAAGCTACGTGGGTGGGTGGTGGTGATGTCCCTCTCACCCCTTCCCTCTTTGCTGGCTGGCTTCTGCTAACACAGTTTTTGCATGTGTGTGCTGCAAGCTGCATGGTGTGTGCTTGTAAGCTGTCCTTTTCTAACTTGCCTGACTGGCTCAGCAGGCTAATGCTAGGAAACAGGCCAATGCTTCAGTTTCTCTTACCAGGCTTAGACTTTCTTCTCCCTTCCCCCTCAGGTCCCTATTCTATCCTGCCTCAGAGTGGTATCATGTGGAAAAGACTATGGGTAAGAAACATAAGTGTCCCTGCATAAGACAGAAATTAAAATTACAGGATACTGCCACACTGGAAGATAATATTGAGTGTTTTGAATTAGACAATTAAATTCAAATTGCTGTCTTTGCATTCAGCTTTCTACAATTTAAGCACCAAGGAAAAAGATGATTATTGAGACACAATAGTAGAATTAAGAGCATGTGATAGTTTAATATGTTAACTCAGCCAGATAATTGTGTCCAGGTGTTTGGTCCAGGAAGCACTGGGCTAATTGTAATACAAGAACATTTATGGACTTTGATCACCAGTGAGTTTACTGTGTGGATGGCTGATTACATCTGCATCAATCAGGGAGATTGCATCACCAATGGGTGATGCTTTTATCCAATCAGTTGAATGCTTTAAAAGGAAAAGTGATTTCAACATTCAGAGAATTTCCCAGCTCATCTTTGGACAGCCAACTTCTCCTAGAAACTCAAGGACCTTTCATCAGAGAGAACCCTGACTAATACAGCATACTATTTGGTGTAAAAACAATTAGAATACATCCCAAAATAATACAATTGTTTACCTATTAGGGAAAATCAAAAGTGAGAAAAGGCAGATTGGAATGTTGATTCTCTCAGGATAGATTTTTAATATAATTTTTAATTTGGGGATTCCTATTCATTTTATTTGTAGCAAAGAAAATGAATAAATAAGGAAAATCAAAAATTGAAAAGTTATAATTGATTACATAAAGAGAATCATTTCAGATTATTTGAAACAAATGTAGAATTAAAATAACAATTTGTAATGTACACCCTCAGATGAATGTATTCTAAGTCCATGAAGAAATCTACCGGAAGATTCTGTTGCAGCCCTGAACATTTCAAATGTAGTTTTTCCAGTTGTGAAAGTCCTTTAGTATATATGACAGTTATATTATTGTTAATGTTAAAATACAGTTGATGTGATGATCACATATTTCAGAAGTACGCTATACTCTGAAAGAACTGCATGAGTTTTACAACTTATATAGGCAGAAATCAGGGGAATATGTGTGGGAATGGATACTAAGGGTATGTGATAATGGTGGAAGGAATATAAAGTTGGATCAGGCTGAATTTATTGATATGGTTCCACTAAGCAGAAATTCTGGATTCAATGCTACAGCTCGAGGGGATGGAAAGGGCTCTAGCAGTTTGTTTGGGTGGCTAACTGAAACATGGACCAAATGATGGCCTAGCATGTCTGATGTTGAGATGCCCGATTTGCCCTGGTATACAGTAGAGGAGGGGATTCAAAGGCTTAGAGAGATTAGAATGCTAGAATGGATTTACCATTTGGGACCTGCCCACCCACCCCAGGAATATCCAGAGGACATACCTTTAACCAGGACTGTGAGAAATAAATTTGTAAGACTAACTCCATCTTCTCTGAAGAGCTCTGTGTTTGCTCTTCTCTGCAGTCCAACTATTACTGCAGGGAGGGCTGTAATGGAATTGGAATCCTTAAACATTATGGGTATGATCAGATCTCAGTCCGGTAAAAGTCAAGTATCGGCAGTTAATCACCAAAGGGAAAGTGAGCATGGCTACCGCAATGAAAGCCAGATTCGAAGCAACACACAGAGTAGTCTGAGTCGCATGGAGTTATGGTGTTGGCTAATAGATCATGGGGTACCTAGAAGTGAAATACATGGGCAGTCTACTAAATTTCTTCTGGATCTGTATAAACAGAAGAGTTCTAGGTTGAGTGAACAAAACCTTAACTCAGATCTGTCTCACAGGGGTTCCAGTGTGTCCCTGGACCAATTCTGTGGTTATTTCCCTGGTTCCAGAATGCATAATTGGAATAGACATACTCAGTAACTGGCAGAATCCCCACATTGGATCCCTGACTTGTGGAGTGAGGGCTATTATGGTTGGGAAGGCCAAGTGGAAGCCACTAGAACTGCCCTACCTAGCAAAATAGTAAATCAAAGGCAATACCTGATTCCTGGAGGGATTGCAGAGATTAGTGCCACCATCTATGATTTGAAGGATGCAGGGGTGGTGATTACCACCACATCCCCATTCAACTATCCTATTTGGTCTTTGAAGAAAACTGATGCATCTTGAAGGATGACAGGTGATTATCATAAACTTAACCAGGTGGTGACTCCAATTGCAGCTGCTGTCCCAGATGTGGTATCATTGCTTGAGCAAATCAACACTTCCCCTGGTACCTGGTATGCAGCTGTTGATCTGGCAAATGCTTTTTTCTCAATTGCCATTGGTAAGGATCACCAGAAACAGTTTGCATTAAGCTGGCAAGGAAGCAGTATAACTTCACTGTCCTGCCTCAGGGATCTATCAACTCTCCAGCCCTATGTCATAATATTGTCTGCAGGGACCCTGATCATATCTCCCTCCCACGAGACATCACACTGGTCCATTATATTGATGATATCATGTTGATAGGACCTACTGAGCAAGAAGTAGCAAAGACTCTAGATTTATTGGTAAGGCATTTCGTGAGAGAGAATGGGAGTTAAATCCAACAGAATTACAGGGTACCTCCACCTCAGTGAAATTTCTAGGTGTTCAGTGGTGTGGGGCCTGTCGAAATATCCCCTCTAAAGTAAAGGATAAGCTGTTGCATCTGGCCCCTCCTATGACCAAAAAAGAGGCTCAATGCTTTGTTGGCCTCTTTGAATTTTGGAGACAACACATTCCTCATTTGGGTTTGCTACTCCAGCCCATTTACTTGGGTAGCCAGAAAAGCTGCTAGTTTTGATTAGGAACTGGAACAAGAGGAGGCCCTGCGACAGGTCCAGGCTGCTGTGCAAACTGCACTACCACTTGGACCATATGAGCCAGCAAATACAATGGTGCTGGAAGTTTCAGTGGCAAATAGAGATGCTGTCTTGAGCCTTTGGCAGGCCGTTATAGGGGAATCACAATGTAGACCTTTAGGATTTTGGAGCAAATCCTTGCCATCCTCTGCAGATAACTACTCCCCTTTTGAGAAACAGCTTTTGGCTTGCTACTGGGACTTAGTAGAGACTGAACACTTAATCATGGGCCATCAAGTTACCATGTAACCTGAGTTGTTGCCTATCAAGAGCAGGGTTTTTTCTGACCCATCAAACCATAAATTTGGGTGTGCACAGCAGCACTCCATAATATAGGGGAAGTGGTATATACGAGATAGGGCTCAAGTGGGTCCTGAAGGCACAAGTAAGTTACATGAGGAAGTAGCCCAAATGCCCATGGTCACCAGCCCTGCCATGTTACCTTCTCTTTCCCAGTCCACAAATTTGGACTCTTGGGGAGTCTCTTACAATCAATTGATTGAGGATGAGAAAATTGGGGCCTGGTATACAGATGGTTCTGCACGATGTGCAAGTACCACCTGAAAGTGGACAATTGCGGCACTGCAGCCCTTTTCTGGAACATCCTTGAAGGATAGTGGTGAGAGCAAAAACTCCCAGTGGGCAAAACTTCAAGCAGTGTACCTGGCTGTTTATTTTGCTTGTAAGAAGAAATGGCCAGAAGTGCATTTGTACACTGATTCATGGGCTGTTGCCAATGGTTTGGCTGGATGGTCAGGGACTTGGAAGGAACATGATTGGAAAATTGGTGACAATGAGGTGTGGGGAAGAGGTCTGTGGATAGACCTTTCTAAGTAGGCAAAGAACATGATCATATTAATGTCCCACGTGAATGCTCAGCAGAGGGGCACTTCTGCAGAGGAAGATTTTAATAATCAAGTGGATAAGATGACCTCCTCTGTGGCTAATACTCAGCCTCTTTCCCCAGCCACTCCTGTCATTGCCCAATGGACTCATGAACAAAGCGGCCATGGAGGTAGGGTTGGAGGTTATGCATGGGCTCAGCAACATGGACTTCCCCTCACCAAGACTGACTTGGCTACAGCCACTGCTGAATGCCCAAACTGCCAGCAGCAGAGACCCACACTCAGGCCCCAATGTGGCACAATTCCTCGAGGTGACCAGCCTACTACCTGGTGGCAGGTTGGCTATATTGGGCCACTTCCACCATGGAAGGGGCTGTAATTTGTTTTAACTAGAATAGACAAATACTTTGGATATGGGTTTGCATTTCCTGCATACAATGCTTCTTCCAAAACTACCATCCATGGACTTACTGAGTATCTTATCTACCACCATGGCATTCCACACACCATTGCTTCTGATCAAGGAACCCATTTCACAGCAAATAATGGGCAGGAATGGGCACATGCCCATGGAATTCACTGGTTACCATGTTCCCCATCACTGTGAAGCAGCTGGGTTAATAGAATCGTGTACTGGCCTTTTGCAGTCTCAATTATTGCCCCAACTAGGTGGCAATACCTTGCAGGGCTGGGGCAGTGTTCTCCAGAAGGCTGTGCATGCTCTGAATCAGTGTCCTCTCTATGGTGCAGTTTCTCCCATAACCAGGATTCATGGGTCCAGTAATCAAGGGGTGGAACTGTGAGTGACACCACTCACTATTACCCCTAGTGACCTATTAGGAAAATTTTTGCTTCCTGTCCCTGCAACCTGCTGGTGTACAGGTTTTAGTCCCAAAAGGAGGAGTGCTGCCACCAAGGAACACAGCCATGATTCCATTGAATTGAAAGTTAAGACTGCCACCTGGCCACTTTGGGCTCCTCTTACCTGTGAATCAACAGGCAAAGAAGGGAATTACTGTACTGGCTTGGGTGATTGATCCTGACTATCAAGGGGAAATAATACCGCATCTACATAATGGGGGTAAAGAAGAGTTTGCCTGGAAAGCAGGCGATCCTTCAGGGTGACTCCTAACAGTGCCATACCCTGTGATTAAAGACAATGGAAAATTGCAACAAACCATTCCAAGCAGGACTAACAATGACCCAGAATCTTCAGAAATAAAAGGTTGGGTCACCCCACCAGGCAACGAACCACAGCCAGCTGAAGCACTTGCTGAGGGTAATGTGAACATGGAATGGGTAGTGGAAGAAGGTAGTGATAAATATGAACTTTGACCACATGACCAGGTACAGAAATGAGGATTGTAATAGTCATGAACCTTTCTTCCTTGTTTCATTGAGTTTGTGTATGTACACAAAACAAATTTCTTTGTTTTCTTCCCCAACCTTCTCTGCTATCATATGAAAAGTTATATTAATTTCATGTCACAATGTAAGGATGTCAAGTTTAAGCATGAATACCACCCAAGGACTTGCACCCTATTCTGTATGGAATTAATGCATTTGTGGTTGTATGCAGGTAAGTTGAACATTGTTAGAATGAAATATATATGTATGCTTGTCTGTTATTGTTTTTACTTAGAGACCAAGTATGGTTAAGGTAATGTGTATGGTTAACAAGGGGTGGACTGTGATGGTTAGGTTAATGTATCAAATCAGCCAGGTAATTGTGTCCAGGTGTTTGGTCAAGCAAGCACTGGGCTAATTGTAGTACAAGAGCATTTATGGACTTCGGTCACCAGTGAGTTTACTGAGTGGATGGCTGGTTACATCTGCATCAATCAGAGAGGTTGCATCATTAGTGGGTGATGATTTTATCCAATCAGTTGAATGCCTTAAAAGGGGAAGTGATTTCAGCATTCAGAGAGAATTTTCCAACTTGTCTTTGGACAGCTAACTTCTCTCAGAAACTCATCAAGGACTTTTCATTGGACTTTCATCTGAGCCCCTGCTTTGCACCCTGCCTGCGGAACCTGGATTTGTGCATCCCACAGTCACATGAGAGACTCTTATAAAATCTCATATTATAAACAGATATCTCCTGTTGATTCTGTTTCCTGAGAGGAACCTGACTAATACAGGTGTTAATGATACAAAGAGAAAGTAAATAGCCGCATGACAATTAAACCCCAAAATAAAAAATATGTAATGATTATTAAAAAGAAACATACACAAAAATTAAAAGTTTGACATTATCAGGTAGGATTAAAAAGCAAGATGAAACTGTTTTCTACCTTCATGAAATACACTTGAAATGGAAAGGCACAAATTGGTTAAAAGTAATAGATAAATATATATATGCAAAAATGAATAAAAGAAAACCTACAGTGGTTCTATTAATAACAGTAAGAGTAGATTTCTGAGCAAAAACTATTAATAAGAAAACATGATTAATCATTTCACAGTGATAAAGGAATCAATTGCCCAAGAAGACATATGTATCCTTAACATTTATGCATCAAGTAACAGAGTTTATAAAGACACAAAGAAAATTAATAGAACTGTAATGTGACACTGACATGTAAACATAGTCAACAATTTCAAAAACTCTCCTCTATTGATTCCTGATGTAAAAGATCATATGATGTATGACTGCACTCTTTTGTACTTTGTGGAACCTTTCATCGTGACACACAATATGTTCTATTTTGGTAATATTCAGTGTCTATGTAAAGTAAAAGTTATTAATTGCAGTTAATAACTGCAATGTCAATTAGGACAAGTTGTAAATAGCATAGTTCAAATTTATCCACCAGATTTTTCATATATTTGTTCTATCAATTGCTATGAACCATATCTTAAATTGTTTAAATATGATATTTCTATTTTTTTTCTATAAATTTTGCTTTCATTAGGGTGATGCTATATTATTTTGTGTATACAATTGTTGTGATGTTATTTGAATGGATATTTCAAAGCAACTGTATAAATTGTAAAGGTAAAGAGGGCCATTTGCATTAACGTTTTGGCAGTTGATCTATATTTTGCATTGCTGAAATAAAAATGTTAGTGAAGATAAAATATAAGTACTTATATTAAATTTATTTTCCTGTCATTATTTTAAACTATATTATGGTTTACACTTTTCAGCTACAAAAATGCATTTATAAAATTACATATATATAATGTATAAATGCAATATTATATATGAGGATTATACTCAGTATAATTTTGTTGCAAATGCTATGTATTATAAATGTTTGCAGAGAGGATAACAATTTGTAAGGTATTAAAATGCAGCAGTTAACTACCATATTAGCTCCCTAGAAAATAATCTTAGAAATAACAGAATTAACACTAACATCAGATCCAGGTATAATAAATGACGATATCTTCTCCAACTTCCTGATCAAGTGTTGAAAATTAATAATTTTGTTAATCTTACTCAAAATAGTATATATTTTAGAAATTCTTTATCCAATATGTCCAGCATTTCAATCATCCACTGGAAAGTACTGTGCCTAAATTAAGCATTACTTTATGGATTATGGGTTATCATATCAGAGAAACCAATCTGAAATTATACTAAATGTAGATTTTCACCATTTTGCCTTCTAAATACATTGAAGCAATGAATCAGAAACATTATATATGAAATTTTAAAATAATTGCCTTATTTTTGTTTTCTAGTATTGGGAAAATTAATACTTACCACCAAATGATCTAAATCCTAAATTGATTCAACATATATCAATTTATAATTTGTAAATGGCATTTGTTTACTTTGAGTAAAAGTATTACTTATATAATATTTTTACTTCCTCCTTATGACAAGCAGGACAAGTTTTTATTGATCTATATTACTTATGAAAACTTCCTAAGATTTTGTTTTAACTTAGAAAGAAAATATTTAATGTTATGTTATGACCTGGTTACAGAAGTTATAATTTACATTTTTAAGACTATTTAGATATATGATTGAATGATTGATTTTCTGTCTGATTAATTACACAGATAGTTCAGAAAGACATAATAGTTTACATTTATATACATTTCATTTTTTGACATGTATTTACCTATTCAACTTTGTAACACCTCTTCATATCAGTTATTAGCCAGAGAAGATTAGAGGCAAGATATTGTTGAAATTATTGATTTAGTTGTCATAACATACAGAAGTAATTATTTCCTCACCTTTAGGAAAAATATAAACTACAAAATTAAATTTGTACAAGTATAGACTTAAATTAATATTCTGTGCACTGTGGGTGGCAGTGTGCAGAGGCTACTGTCTCTTTTACCAGCATTGTTCCATAATGTCATGTGATCAGCTCACTCTAGCTTCCATAGACAGTTATAATACTGATGTTTTTATTATTTCATTATTATTATTATTATTATTATAAATGAAGCTGTAGTTTTACAGAAAAGGTGTGCATTTATTACAGTATTCCCATATACTACCCTATTGTTGATACCTTGCATTCATGTAGCTCATTTGTTACGGTTAATGAAAGAACATTTTTACATTTGTTTTATTAACTATATTCCTCAATCTGAGATTTTAAGATTTTAAAGGCAATGAATTTAAAAGAGGAGGTTGATATCATTCTGTTGGCTCCTTTCTCATCTAATTTTTCTAGTCAATATCATTTGCAGTATATATAAAAAACATGTGGTCATTATAGGAGAGAGGTGAGGGTAATTTATGTCATGAAGTGAAGAGGAGAAAAATTAATATCATCAAATATTCACAAGTTAATACTGTCTTTTTTAGACTTAAAAAGCAAGCCAGGATTTCTGAAGTGTCCAATCACGTTTCAGGTGCAGGTGAGGAAGAGGTGACTGAGACCCTGATGGGAATAATTTGGTTTTATAACAAGTGGTTCCCTGTACACTTTATTAAAAGCAGAGGAATCCAATGACATTTTGGAACACCCTTGGGAACACAGCTTATTGGCATAGAAAATAGCCAGTATCCAGGGGTAATTTCAAGGGGATAATTGACTTTAGGTGGTGAGGGATTAGACCCAATAAAATCTAGCTAAAAACAAAATTTTGCAATAAAAAAATATAAATATATTTGAACATTTACAAGGATTAAAGAATAATGAGAGGACAATATAAACAGTAAACTAATCTCCGTTTTTTCCTTATAAACTCAGGGTTCATCGATGAAATGCTTGTGGATCTTAGAGAAAAAGGACAGCAAAGGAAATATCAAAACCCTGGGGTCAGCCAAAGCCCAGGACTGAAAAAAGTTCTGTTAACGTGTCTTGTTTTGTAATGGGGTCCAATGGCATTGGGTTTTTTTCTACCATAGTTATCTCAATTTACCATTTTTTATATCCATACATCTATACCCCCAATATAACCATTATTGCAACTTCTATCATTGATTCATATGAATACTCTTGAACTTTATAAAAATAGATTTGTGCAGTATGTTTTCTTTTGTAGCTGACAGTTTTGCTCACTATATGTCTTTCACTGATTTAATTATATATCATGATAACAATTTTTGTTGTTGTGTTTTGTTTTGTTTTTCACTTTTGAGAGTAATCAGTGCTATGGATTGCTCACTTTTAATTTATTCATTTTCTCAATAATTGACCTTTGGGTTGTTACTAGATTTTTGCTCTTAGTGAAAATAAATATCTTATGAAAAGTATTGTGCTTGTAATTTTTTGGACGTAAACACTACTTTCTGTTGAATAAACGGAAGACAAGATGCGGGATCATATAGTTGATATATGTTTTACTGTAATGAATAATGAGAATTTGTTTTCCAAATTAACTGTATCATTTTACATGTACACCAGAAATGTATGGGTATCTTATCTTCTCCACCTATATGTCAAAATTTGAACTTAGTTTCCTGAAAATTTTAGCAAATGTGGACTGTCTAAAGTGGCTTTAATATATACTTCCAAAATAAGTGTCGTTGAGTATCTTTTTAAAAATATATTTTGTATTTTTTAAAGATACTTAGATAACATAAATGTTACATAAAAATTATAGGGCACTCCCATATGCCCCACTCCCTACTCTTCCCACATTTTCCCACATTAGCAAAATCCTTCATTAGTGTGGTGCATTTGTTACAATTGATGAACACATTTTGGAGCATTGCCATTAAGCATGGATTATATTTTACATTGTAGTTTACATTCTTTCCCACACAATTATGTAATTATGATAATACCTTTCATCTGCTTGAGTAATTAGGCATTCTCTTGGTATGAAGTTCCTCTTTGAAACATTTGTCCATTTTAGTGTAAGATATGTTGCAAGAGTTGTTCATATACAGATATAAATCCATTGTTAAATATAAATATATTCGTTTGAATGACATGAGTTTTTGTTGTTGTTTTATTTTTAATCTCTATTTATGGTTTTATTCAATGAATTCAGGATTCAATGAAGTTTAGTTTTCATTTGTTTTTATTTTATGGGTAATGTCTTTAGAATTATGGTTAAAAAATCATGTGGATGACAATTCAGGGAGATATTCTTTTGTATAGATTTTTTTCCTCCCTGAGATGGCTCCCTCATTTGTTTGCTCATTGTATTTTTTGCTTGCTGTTTTTTATTTTTGCTCATTGTTTGCACTTGTTGTCTGCTCATTTGTTTTGTTTTGTTTTTGCTTGTTATCTTAGATTTGTTAATGAATATTGTTACTTATTACCTTTCACAGTAAGTCAAATATTTACTTATGATACATTTCATATAGCAATTTTCAGAAGTAAAGAGAAAGTTTACATTATTTTTTGGAAGTATCTATTTTTCCTTAACTTTTACTGAAAAGGTCATTATTTTGCTTTCAGCATTGCATTGTCCTACTTTTGTGAATAAGGGAACTTCATATCTGTGGTTCTATTTCTGCACTAACTACACTGTTTCAATGGCCTATTTTTCAGTCTTTCCACCAACACACATTGTTTGGCATTGTTCCAAAATGTTTTCATCAATTGTAATGAATGTATCACACTAATGAAAGATGTTGGTAATGTGGGAAAATGTAGGAGGTGTAGGAAGCAGGGCACATGGGAATCCTCTATATTTTTATATAACATTTATATAATCTAAGTATCTTTAAAAAAATAAATTAAAATATATATATATATATGTTACAGACATATAACAACATATTTGAATTGGTGGAGGACAGAATTAATGAAGTGGAGAATGGAGCATAGGAACTTGAAAAGACAGGAGACCAGAAAGAAAATTATGGAAAAAAATTCAAGAGGGTTTCAGGGAATTGAATGAAAACAATAATGCACAAACATATGTGTTAAAGATGTCCCATAAAGAGAAGAGGAAGGAAAAGGTGCAGAAAAAATAATAAAGGAAATAATGACTCCAAACAGAATAAATCCTTTCTTTTTTCATTTTAGCCTTTACCTTTCCATTATCATAACTTAATATTACCTGACTTTTTACCCTTTTTGTTACCCTTACTAAGAGCACTTGTCCTTTTGTGTTTGACTTGCTTCACTCAACATGATGTTCTCCAGGTTCATCTATGTTGTTTTGTTTCACAACTTCATTCCTTCTTACTGCTGCATAAATTCCTCCACAATTTGTTTATCCATTCATCTGTTGATGGACACCTGGGTTGTTTTCAATTTTTGGCTATCATGAATAACATTGCTATGAATATCATTGTGCAATGTATATTCATGTCACTGCTCTCAGTTCTTCTGGGTATATACCTATCAATGGTACTGCTGGGACCCATGGCAAGTCTATATTCAACTTCCTTAGGAACCAGCAAACAGTCATCCACAGTGGCTGTACCATTCTACATTCCTACCAAAAGTGAATAAGCATCCCAGTATGTGCACATCCTCTCTGATATTTACCGTTTTTGACTTTTTAATAGCGGCCATCTAATAGGTGTGAAATGATATCTCATGGTAGTTTTGATTTGCATTACCCTAATCTCTAGTGATGTTGGATATTTTTTTCATATGTTTTTTTGCCATTTGTATTCCTTCTTTGGACAGTTGTCTTTTCAAGTCTTTTGTCCATTTTTTAATTGGATAGTTTGTCTTTTTAGTTTTGAGTTGTATGATCTCCTTATATATCATGTTTATTTAACCCTTATCAGATATGTCATTGCCAAATATTTTCTCCCATTGAGTTGGCTGCCTTTTCACCCTTTTGACATGTTCTTTGAGGTGCAAAAGTGCTGAATTTTGAGGAAGTCCCACTTATCTATTTTTTTGCTGCTCATGATTCAGGTATAACATTTAAGAAACTATTGTCTACCACAAGATCCTGAACACATTAATGATATTTAGTCTCTAGTAGGGGAAGACAAAATATCATTAACATGTCAGTTCTACCCAAATTAATATACAGACTCAAGGTAATTCTGATAAAATTTCCAAAGGTCTTTTTTAAAGAAATTAAAACCCAATTATCAAATATATTTGGAACTGTATGGGGCACCAAGTATCCCTACACATCTTAAAAGAAATATGAAGTTGAAAGACCCTCTTATGAACTAAATATATGTAAAATATAAATATATTATGTGAAACATGAATATGGGTAAATTGCATTTATAAGACTTTTTTTTTTGAAGCTGAACAAATGTAAGTTAATACTACAAAATGTTATAATCAGGCAAAAAAAAAAAAACACATTAAAATAGGTGAAGGAGACCAGACACAGTGTATCACATATTGTATGATTCCATTTATATAGAATATAAATATAAATCAATTTAAAATTCTTCTAAAATTTTTGAGATGATGAATGTATATAAAGCCATTGATTATATGCTTTGAATAGATCACAAAGTATGTGAATATATCTCAATTAAACTGCTAAATAAACAAATAAATAATTGTGCAAGAATAGCCAGAAACAGCAGCTATGCACTGCATGGGAAACATAGAGAGATTGCTAGGTGAGGAATTTTCTTGTCTGTTTTTTTTTTGGTTTGTTTATTTATTATTATTGAAATAATGAAAATGCACTAATAATGATTGAAATGATGAATACACAACTTTGTGATTATACTAAGTGCCATTGATTGGACAATTTGAATGAATTTTATGCTTTATTAATAGGTATCAATAAATTTGATTTCTTTTAAAAAATGATATTTAGTCTTCCAATCCAAAAATATGGAAAGTTTTATTAATTTGTGTATCATCCTTGAACAAGGACCATGCTAAACTTCTCTGATTCATTCCAATTTTAGTATTAGTACTTCTAAAGTGAGCACAATATTTTCTATTTTTATTGAATAAATCAAGTTCAGTTTTTTTAAATGTTCTTTCCTACACTTTTTATAAGTTGTTGCTACTTTGACCTGTATTTTTTAATTATTATTTTTTTATTTTTAAAGATGCTTTAGATTACATAAATATTACATAAAAATATAGGGGATTCCCACGTGTGCCACCCTCCCTTTCTCATACTTTCCCACATTATGAAAATATTTCATTAGTCCGGTACATTTGCTACAATTGATGAACACATATTGAAGCATTGCTACTCACTGTGGACTATAGTTAACATTATAGTTTACACTCTGAACTGCACAATTTTGTAGGTTATGAAAAATATATATAATGGCCTGTATCTCTCATTGCAATGTCATGCAGGACAAATCCAATGTCCCCAAAATGACCCCATATTACAACTATTCTTCCTTCTCCCTCCCCTCGGAACATCTGGTAGCCACTGCCTTTATATCAATGATAAAAGTTCTCCCATTGCTATAATAATAAGTATATAGTAGAAAAATAATAAGTCTACTTTAGTCCCTTGTTCATCCCTAATCTTGAGGATTTTTGGATAGTGACGCCCACTCTGCTTTTAACTGAGAGGGGCTTAGATCCCATGGGGCAGATTGATGGAACTATCTTATTTTCAGTTGCAGATACTCTCTGTTCCTTGGGATCTTTCACCTGTATTTTGATCATTTACTAGGTGTTTCTTGTATCTTATAAAAAGAAGAATTAAACTCACAGAGGTATGTATGTACACAGAAATTGTGGAATGAACATGAAAAAACTGTTAAAATCAAATTTTTGTAACTTTGGAAAATAGTTTATAGCAAGCAAGTAAATACCAAATGTATTAAATTCAATAAACATAGGAGAGACTTGTGACAATTTCACTTAACCTTAAACTTCTTCACTATCCTTTGCAGTAGCAATGAAATTAACAGTTTGAAACCTGGTTCCAGTGAGAGCAAAGTAGACATATTTCCTAAGGAATTGTGTTTGTGTTTACGAACAAATGAAGGACTGATTCAAGGTACATTTATTTGTAGCACCTAGCTTGTAACTCTTTCATGGCGGAAAAACCACTATGTGTAAATAATTCCTCAAAAATATAGAAAGGTAAATGAAGAATCTGCTTTTTCTTGGGGAAATTGATTGTGCTCAGGAAAACCACATATATTCCAGAAGCCTGGGAAGAAAATTTGAGGAAAAAGTAACAAATCTTTAATTAATAATAGGTAATCTAGAAAGCAAGACATACCTGATCATGAATGCTCAGAAAAGATCTAAGAAAGTGAGTTTTCATCTTCGGTGGATATAAATTCTCAGCTGAAACAGGAAGTGACTAAATTCATAGTTTAAGACAACTTAGGTAAGACTGAAGTATTGCTATTACACAAAATCAATCTTCAAATACAAGGAAAATTACTACATTATTATTTTCTACTTATTTCTTTGCTCCAAGTGTATAACCCACCAACTGGACAGAAACTGAAAACACAGAGATGACAAAGCCCTGAAACAATAAAGAGTAGAATCGTTTTTTAAAAGAGTGTGGAAAAGTCATTTTAAAAATCATGACTCACACCAAATACCAAATCTGAGGTGGGTGAAGTATCTAATTTCCAGATTTACCACATTATAGTATTAAAAAGCTTCACTTGCCAACAAAAATTATGAAGCATTCAATATAACAACAAATGATAGATGTGGTACAGGAAAACAAGAAGTAATTAACAGAAACTGTCCCTTAGAAAGCACAGACATAAGTGGTACTAGAGAAAGAATTAAAGTTAAATACTCTAAATATGCTTAAGAACTACCAAAAATAATGGACAATGAAATAAAATTTTTAAAAATGTCCTTTAAATTGAGGTAATGAATAAAGACATAGAAAATATGAATTAAAAACAAAGACAAATTATGAAGCTGAAAAAATACAATTATTGAGTGGAAAAGTTTACTACAGTGTTTAAATAACAATTTTGAAAAGGCAGAAGAAAGAATCAACAGACATGAAGAAAGGTAAACTCAAGTGAAACAATTTGTGGAAAAGAGGAATTAAGAAGGCTAAGAGGTAAACAGAGACTAAAAGAACCATTGAACATTGTTAAACATATCAAGAAACAAAAAATGGGAGTCCTAGAAGGGGAATATAACAAAATATGGGCAGAAGGAATATTTGAAAAAATAAAGGTGAAAATTGTAACAAATTTCCTGAAAAACGTAGTGAAGTACCAGGTGGTGTATGAAGCCTAAGTATTCAAAGACATCAACAGAGCAATACATTACAATTAAATGCTTGAAAGCCAAAGTAAAAGAATCCTCAAAGCCATAATGAAACAGTGACTCATCACATGCAACAGAACTTTCCAAATATAAATAGATGTTTTATATCAGAAATCATGGGAACTGAAGGCTAATGATATGATATAACTAAGGTCATGAAATGAAAGAAATATAAAGCCTGACAAAGAAACCTATGTCTCCAAAATAAGCTTTCAAAAATGAAGATGATATTCAGATCTCACCAGATAAAACTAGCTACTAGTTATCAATAGTATGCTTGATCTTTATGAAATGGTAAAGGGAATCCTTGAAAATGACATGGAAGGTACTAGGTATTAATTCATAGCCATAAGGAGAAATACAGGTAACTACAGAGGTAAAATAAAATCCAGTAATATTGTAATAATCACCTGTAACTCCTCTTCTCACGTGTATTATTTAAAACAAATAATTTTAATAATACTTATAAATCTATATTAATGAGCCCACATTTATGAAATGTGTCCATTAATATCAGATTAACACACAAGCTCTGAAAAAAAATCCTTAAAAATATGCTAGAAAGGAAATGATATGAAGTCAAAATTTCCACTGCAAATAAACTAAATCAATTGTCTTATTTTGTTAAAGGCTGCCAGAGAGATATATCAGAAATGGGTTGCCTTTTATAATGGGAATTCATTAGGTTAAAAGCTTACCATTCTATAATTAAAAAAAAAAGCTTACCATTCTGAGGTTGTGAAAATATACAAGAAAATGTACACTAGAGATATTGTCCAATCTATGGTCAGCTGCTAGCAATAATGGACTCCTGCCATGTGGCAAGGCACAATGGCAGCTCATCTCTGCTGAAGGATCTGCCTTCTCCTCCATGCTCACACTATACCCTGATCTCAGCTATGGATGATCAGGCACATGGTAGGTTATAACGATGACTCTGCCTTTCTCTGGACCTCAGCTTTAAGCAATCAGCCATATGGCCCATCTCTATCCTCTTCTCTGGGCCTGGTCTCTTTCAATATCTCTGGAGACCTTTATCCAGGGCTCTATTCTCCTCTGTTTCCCACCTCTCAGGGTTTCTCTTTCCCTGCCACTCTTCTCTAGGTCTTTCTGCTTTTAATTCTCCTTTTATAAAGGACTCCAGTAAGAGGATTAATGCCCATCTTGAGCCTCACAATCTAATCAAAGTCCCTTTACTGTATCTAACCAAAAGTTCCCACATACAATCAGTTAACATACACAGGAATAGGTTAGCTTAAGAACATAATTTTCAGGGGCTCATAACAGTCTCAAAATAGCACATCAATTAAACATTAAAAAGGCAATAATGAAGGAATTGAAGAACAAAAACATGTGAGACATATAGAAAATAAAGAGCAAAATACAACAGTAAGTCTTTCTTTATCATTAATTATTTTAAGTATAAGTGGATTATACTTTCTCTTTAAAAGAAAGAGATTTTCAGACTGAAATAAAAGGATCCAGCTACATGCTTCTACAGAGACTCATTTTAGATCCAAAAACACAAATAGATTGAAAGTTAAATGATATTCCATACAAGTAGTATACAAATAATGCTGGGATTGTTATACTAATAAGCAGAAAAATTAATTTTAATTAAAATTTTCACAAAAAAAAGAAGAAAAATGAATACTGATAAAATTTCAATTTATCAAGAAGACATAATATTTATAAACAAAACATAACTGTGAACATGACAATAGTATATATGAAGCAAAATTTGACAAATAAAATGAAAAATTCAATTATACAACAAATATAAGGAAGAACTTACAACTGAAAATTTCAGAATATGCATTCTTCTCAAGTACACATGGCATATTTTCCAGAATAGACCGTACAGTAGGAACAAAAACCTATTCACAACATTTCAAAGTTGATAATAAAGCTTACAATTGTCCACAATCATGATATTCCATGATCCCGGATACCTTTCTCACCAGAATTTTGAACAACTAGTAAAAACTGGCAAAGCCATCTTCCTCAAAACTCTGGAAAACACATAAAGGGTTGCAAAGTTGGGAAAGTACTGAATTAAAAATATGCATCTTTAAAAAATAGGAAAACCTCATAACACCATTCCCAATCCTCCCTGAAACCTTCTGTGACTTGCTGGGGTGACAGCCTAAATTCCAGTGGTCTCCTGATGCTGTTCAGTAGGAAGTAAATTAACACCTAGTGCATATTTAGTTGTCTTTAAGTCACTGCTATTCTATTATGTGGCAGGCTGAAAGATTGAACCAGGAAACTCATGGCCCTCACAGAATTAACCCTATGGTCAGAATTAACTTGCAGAGAGCTAAAGCAGTGTTAGAAACAATTAAATCAAAGTGGCCTGGGGCAAAAGTTTATGAACTTTAAAAAAGTTAGAGGGTGCAAGTCTAACTAATAGGAAGTAGAGGGGACATTGGAATTTCTGTAGACTGGAAAATTCCTAAGGCAATGAGCATGCACAAGGGCAGGACAAAATGAGTTCAGAAAACTCTAAGAGCACTCTGTACTTCCCCTTTGCCTTAGGATGATTTACTAGATAAGAAGGCTATTCTCTGAAGGAAATCACCAGTATAAACAGAGTCAATTTGCAAAGACTGTGAGAGGTGTTTTGTTTTTGTTTTTATTTTTTGCATAGATTTGTTTAACTTAGCTCCTGGCATTCCAAGAAATCTCTGTCTTATCACTAGTTTGGTACAACTTAAGAAACAGACAGTACTAAATTAAATTCCAGAGTTAACATTAAAATATTTAGAAAGTGCTCTGTTCAACATAAGATTACAAGACAAGCAAAAAAACATAAATGATGGCCTATTCAAAGGAACAAGACAAAAATGCAGAACCCATCAAGGAGATGACAGGATTTTGGAAAAATGTTACAAAGATTATTAGAAAATGCCTTTCAATACGATCATGGATATAAAGGAAAACATTGAGAAAGAAGTAAAGAATATGAAGAAAACAATGAATGAGCAATAGGGGAATATCAATAAAGAGATACTCATCTTAAAATAACCAAACAGAGCTACTGAATTTGAAGACCATTATGACTGAAATGAAAAAAAATCTGTAGTGAATTTCACAACAGATTGTAGAAGCAGAAGAAAGAATCAGTGATTTCACATGCAATGCTATCAAATTGATCAGGTTGAAGAGCAGAGAAAAATATATATTTAAGAAGAACAAAAATGTCTAAGACCTCTGGGACACAACCAAGCATGCAAATATATGTTTTATGAGCATTCCAGAAGAAGAAAAAGAGAAAGGGGTGGAAGGAATATTCAAGTAGATAATAGCAGAAAAATTCCCTAATGTAATGAAAGACATGAATGTGCACATTAAAGAAGCTGAATGAACCTCAAACAGGATAAACTGAAAGAGAATCATGCTCTGAACCATAGTAAATAAGTGATCTGATGCCATGGGCAAAGAGAGAGTTCTGAAAGCTGCATGAGAAACGTTACATGTTATTTACCAGGGAATCCTAACAAGATAATGTGCCAATTTGTCATTGGAAAACTTGGAGGTAAAAAGGCAGTGGGACAATAAATAAGAAGATATGATAGAAAACAATTGCCAAACAGGATTTTTTTAACCTGTAAGAAGAATTTTCAAAAACAAGTGATTAATGAAAATATTTCCAGACAAACAAAACCTGAATGAGTTTGTCACCACAATACTTACTCTGCAGCAATGCTAAAGGTAGTTCTTCAGACTGAATCAAAGGGAACATAGACAGTGGATCAAAGTGGCATAAAGAAATGAAGATCTCCAGTAAAAGTAACCAAATGGGTAATTAAAAATGCCAGTATTGTTGTCTAGCATTTTCCAGTTTATAACTCTATTTTAATGTTTGCATGTTTTACATAAAATATATAAAAACTTATTTTAAATCTTTGTTTTTGGACATGTATAAAGATATAATTTCTAATAAATTACTACAAGGTGGGTAGATTAAGGTATATAGGTACAATATATATATGTGTTATTGAAGTAAAGTTGGCATCAAATTAAAATTGTTTTCATAGATTTAAGATGAGAAAATTAATCTCCATATTAACAAAAAAAGTATATACCTGAAAAGTATATATGGAGAAACTTAGAAGGGACTCAAAATGGTATTCTATTAAAAAATCAAATAATATAAAAGAAGCAACTAATGGAAAAATTAATGAACAAAGAAGATATGGCAGAGAATATATAGCAAAATGGCAGAAGAATGTCCTGTATTTTCAGCTATTAGTTTAAATGTAAATGGCTCAAACTCTCCAAAGAGTGAAATTTTTGGAATGGCTATAACAGCATGAAACATTATATGCTGTTTACAAAAGCCTCACTTAAATACAATGAAACAAGTAGGTAGACAGTGAAAGGATCGAAAAAATATACCATGAAAACAGTGAGCAAAAACCCAGTGAGAACTGGGTTAGATACCTTAATATCAAATATACTAGACTGTAAGACAAAATATATGAGGTATGAAGAAAGTAACTATCATCTGATATAGGAGGAAATTCAACAAGAAGATCTAAGAATTACAAATATATCTACACATACTGGTAGAGCTTCAAAATATATGAAGCAATTACTCACAGATTTGAAGGGAGAAATAGATGGTTCTGCATTAATGTTGATAGGATATGTAGAGAGAAAATAAATATGGAAATAGATGACTAGAATCACATTATAAACCAACAAGAGCTAATATATAGATATAACATTTTACCCAATAGCAATAGAATATGCATTCTTCTCTTATTCACATGTATCATTCTCCAGGATAGAACAGGACCTGATATTTTCAAGATATTTCATAAAACAATTCTCAATATATGAAAAAAATATTGAAATTATAAAATGCATATTCTCTGAACACAGAAACATGAAGCTAGAAATCAATAATTAAGGGAGAACTGGAAAATTCCAACGTATATGGAAATTAACTCTACATTCCTAAATCACCAATGAGTCAAAGAAAACATTCACAATGGAAATTAGTAAATATATTGAGAGGAATGAAATTAAAACACAATGTGCAAAACACATTGGATGCAACAAAGGAAGCTTTGAAAGAAATATATATCTCTAAATGTTTACATTTAAAAGGAGGAGAGATCACATATAAGAGACCTACTTTCCTATATGGAAGAACTAGATAGTGAAGAGAACATTATATCCAAAGTAAGCAGAAGGAAGGAAATATCTAAGTGAAGTAGGAGATAAAAAGCAGATAAGAGACTTCTGGGAAAAGGGAGGATTAGAATGTCACAGGACTCTCATCTCTCCCAGAAAAAATAGCTAGAGGAGAGCCATAAATGGCCTAGAAAAATGATCTAGGGTTTACAACACAAGGGGAAGACTGGAAACCACCCACCACAAGCAGAAGCTTCAACTCCATCCACCAGCATCCTTCCCTCAACCAAAGAGCAGACAATTAAAAATTCTCCAGCCTCGGTACCGAAATTCTCCAGCCTCGGTACCGTGGCTACAGACAGAGGAGTCCATAGGGATCCACCTTCCCAGGAAACAGATAAGAGAGGGATGAAGCCTAAAGCTAATTCAACTTTTAGCCAACAAATTTGTTCTGCTCTCGAGTATAGGTTACTAAGTAATTGAATGAACTTTGAGAATGAGAGCTGATGCTTAATTTACATAGAATTTTTAATAAGCTTTATTTTAAATGTGTGGAAATGAAGAAAGTTGATGGTAATGCATTATAGAGATATTAATAACACTGCTAATTTATAAATGTGACTGTGACTGAAAGGGGTAATCTGTAGTTGTAATATTTCAATTGAAAGAAGCTAGAAAATAATATAGAGACACAACAACATAGTGATTTTGGTGGTTCATGAAAATTGTGTTTAATTGTATAAGAATCTTCTTTTACAAAGTGTTAATAATATCATGATACAGGGGGAAATTACTATGAATGTAATTTATGGATTCTAATTAACAGTAATATTGTAATATTTTTGTAGCGATGGTGCAGAAGATATATCAATTCTAAGAGACAACAATAGGGAATATAAAGGGGCATGTTATTTTTTCTGTTATTAGTAATAAAAAAATTCTAAAATTGACTGAAGTGATGATAGCAAAACTCTGTGATGAATGTAAGAGAAATGAGTGTACACTTTGAATTGATTGTATAAAGCATAGCACTATATAACACAAGGAATCCTGTGATAGAATATGGATTGTGCTTAACCAAGCAAATATGAGAAAATTCTGTCATGAACTTTAATAAGTATATAATACTAATACAGGGTTTCAGTAACTGTGTGAGTTGGGGAATATATACCAAATGTAAAAAAAAATGGCTATTGCTGTTCCTTCATAGATTATAACAATTATTTCGCACAAAAATGCAAGGTGTTGGTGGTGATGTAATGCTTAGGAGCACAGTATGATAATATGTATGTTTTTATTTTGTAGGTTCACAACTTTTACTATACACTTGCTGTTTTTGGATGTTCATGTATGAATGATAAACTTCAATAAAAGTTTGAAAAGAACAAAAAAAGAATAAAGAATGAATAATAATATGTGGGACATCATCAAATGTATCAGCTCATGTATAATGCAAGTAACATAATGAGAGGAGAGGACAAAATGGGTCGACAGAATATTTCCCAAAAGCAATGGCTCCAAACTTACCACATTTGGTGAAAGATATGAATATACACTTTCAAAAAACTCAACAAACTTTAACAAGGAAAACTAGTAAACACATACTGAGATACATTATAATAAAACTATTGGAAAACAAAGACAAAGAGACTGTTGGAAAATAAGCAAGAGGGAACTGACTAGTCATGTGCAAGGGATCCTCCATGAGATTGCCAAACAAGTTCTATCAGAAACAATGGAGGCTAGAAAAAAATGAGGATGATACATATAAAGTGCTGAAGGAATTAAAATTTACCAAAAGGAATTCAATATGTAGAAACGTTCCTGTAGTAAAGAAGACAAAATAAAGACATATACCACTGAACTAAGAGTTGGAGTTCATAAGTATTCCTTAACCATAATAAATTCAGAAGGGAAACCCTGAGGCAGAAATAAAATTAAAAAAAAAAAAAAAAAAAAAAAGCCTGCACATTAATTTGAAGTCATGTGTAGAAATAAAGAATAATGGTAAAGGAGACTATCTAGGTAAATATAAAAGCCAGTATTAATATTTTTTTTTGTTTTGGAACTCCTCTTTTTTCCAGCAGATTCTAAATCCTTATGGTATTGAAAGGGAATTCTGGTAAAAATACAAACATGAAAAATGGGAACAAATTTGAATGCCTCACACTTCCTTCTTTTAAAACATACTTGGAATCACATATGGATAGACACATAGAATAATTGAATAGAAATCAGAATTCAGAAATGAAATATTCACTATTGTGAACTGATTTTCAAATAAGATGCCATGGACATTCAGTAGGGCTAAAATTTATCTCCTTAACAAATCATTCTTAGACAATTAAATATCCAGAATAATGCATATAAATGAAATTGGAAAGCTACTTTACACCTTATCCAAAAGCAAAAACTTAAAACTGGAACAAATATATAAATGTAAGAGCCAGAATTATGCACAACTTACAGGAAAGCATAGGGACGATTCTACATGATCGTGGAATTGCCAATGCATTTTTCAGCATTATACCACAGACAAGTCACAAATGAAAACACAGATAAATTAAATATTACCCAAGTTTTAAAATAATATGCAACAAGTCTCCTGCAAGAAAGTGGATAGAAAACCAGAGAATGGGAGAAAGTATTTGATTAGGATCTAGCACCAGATCATGCAAAGAAATCTTACAAACTTAACTAAAAAAATTTACCCAATTAAAAAATGTTCAAAGTATAGGAAAATTTGCTCAGTATTTTAATATAGTATATCAATATAAAATATATAAATATTTTAATATTTTAATAGTTTAAAGTGTAAATCAAAACCACAATGATATAACTTCACACCAACTAGGATGGAGTTGGTGTGGAAGTGGAGCAATTGGAGCCCTTATAAAATGCTTCTGTTGATGTAAAATGGTGAAATATTTTTGAAAATAATTTGGTATTTAATCTTCAAATTTAAAACAGAGTCATCATAAGACCAAGAATAAAAAATTCTATGTATTTAAAGATATGATAAAATATATGCAAATTCTTTTACATGAAAATTCATGGGAGCACTATTCACAGTATCTGAAACAGACAAAGAATATAAATGTCAAATAACAGTTGAAAGGTTAAGCAAGATGGGTTATATACATACAATGGAATATCACTCAGCCATAAAAAGATATGTGGAGTGATAAGTTTTATGAAATATCCAGATAATAGAATGTTAAATTCAAAAATTCCAAAAACAGATTAGATATTATCAATGCATGAAGTGAAGGGGGAGTTGGGAGTGAGTGCATAGTGTGTAAATAGGTACAGGGTGTCTTTGAGGGTGGATAAAATTGTGTTAGAATTATGTACTAGTAATTTCTTTTTTTATATATACTTTTTTTTTTTAAGATTTTTAGAATACATAAATGTTACATAAAAAAATGTAGGGGATTTCCATATGCCCCACTCCCTAGCACTCCCATATTTTCTTATATAAACAAAATCTTTCATTAGTGTGTTACATTGGTTACAATTGATGAACACATTTTGAAGCATTGCCACTAAGCATAGATTATAATTTACATTGTAGTTTACAGTCTCTCCCACACATTTTTGTAAGTTATTACAAGATATATAATGGCCTGTATCTGTCATTGCAATGTCATTCAGGACATAACCAAGTCTTGCAAATGCCCTAAAATTACACCTGTTTTTCCCTCTCACTCCCTTCAGAACTTCCAGTAGCTACTGGTTCTACATCAATCATTAAAGTTCTTCTATTGCTAGAATAAGAATTAGTCTATAGTAGAATTACAGTACGTCTACTCTAGTCTAGTGTCCATTCCCAGTCATGAAGATTCTGGGATGGTGATGCCCACTCCACCTCTAACTGAAAGGGGGCTTTGATCTCATGGGGCATATGGATGTGACTATCTTGCTTGCAATTGCAGGCTCTCTATGTTCCTTGAGATGGTCTTTGTCTATCATCTCCTTGTTAATTTTCCTGGGTGAGTCCAATGAACTGGCAAATAAGTTTTGCAACTCTATTGAGATTCAGGACCCAACTGGTACATGGATATCTTAAAATTTTAAGTCTTTTGGAAATACACCTATGACACTAGTACTAAATATAGTTTCAAATGGAAGGGACAGAAGAACCATGTGTAGGGAAGCCTCAACTGAGTCTGACTCTGTCACGCTGGGGAGCAAAAATTAAAGTATGGACCTCTGACAGGGTGCCAAACACCTGAGCTGTCTGCCCTGCCTATAGTTTCTGGATGTCTCCAGAGCCCAAAGGGGCTCTGCTATTTGAGGCAATATTTTTTTGGCAGAAAATGAGTTCCTGCTGAGATGTACATAAGTGTAACCCTCTGGTATTACCTCCCAAAAACTCATTTTAAAGGCTCTTAGCCATATACACTCATATGTCTTTACCTTTTCCCCCTTTTGGTCAAGGTTTTTTTCCACTTGCATTGCTAGTTGGTGCTTGGTAGAAATCCCTCGGTGCCAGGAAGGCTCATCCCCAGGAGTCATGTCCCATGCTGGGGGGAAGGTAATGCACTTATATGCTGAGTCTGGCTTAGAGAGATTCCACATTTGAGCAACAAGGAGGCTTTCAAGTACTTGTAATTTCTGAACAAGAAACTGAATGTTGTAAAAGTTACCGAATTGTACCCTTTCATAAATAATATTATATTACTGCACCTCAATGACAAAAACACAAATAGAATTTAGGTAAGAATAAGATATAAAATTCATACAAATTGGAAAGAATTAAACTTTCACTATTTGTAGATGATATGATTCTATATATAGAAAGTCTAGAAAAATGTACAAGAAAGCTACTATAACTAATAAAAAAATTCAGTAAAATCGCAGTGTAGAAGATCAATACACAAAAATCAGTGGTGTCTCTATACACTAGTAAAAAACAATCTGAGGAGGAAATCAAGAAAAAAGTTGATTCATAATAGCTATTGAAAGAATCAACTCTCAAGGAATAAATCTAACCAAGGATGTATTGGATTTATAAAAGGAACATTACAAAATTTGCTAAAAGAAATCAAAGAGGTCCTAAATAAAAGAAAGGATATTCCATGCTCTTGGACTGGAAGATTAAGTATTGTTAATATGTCAATACTACCCATAGCAATTTATAGATTCAATGAAATCCAAAATCAAAATTCCAACACCTTATTTACAGAAATGGAAAATCTCATCAAGAGATTTATTATACAGAATCATAAAGGGCCTTGAATAGCTACAACAATCTTTAAAAAAAGATGTAGTTGGAATATTCACCCTTCCTTATCTTAAAACTTATTACAAAGACCAGCAAACAAAACAGTATAGTATTTTCATAAAGACAGATATATAAATCAGTGGAATCAAATTGAGAGACCAGAAATCAACCCAGATATTTATGGATACTTATGGGTAACTAAATTTTGACAAGTTGGCAAAGACAACTCAATTGGGAGAGAAGAGTCTCTTCAAAAAATGGTGCTGGGAAAATTGGATGTCCATTTGCAAAAAAGAAGAAGGAACTTTGAAATCACCAGCCTCTGTCTGGTGGATATGGGCAGTGGGAGACAGAAAGATTCTCTTCCCCAGGAAACCAGAGAAAGAGGGGTGCAACTTAAGGTTGATTCAGCTTTTGGTCTACAAATTTGGTCTGCTATGTTCCATAAGCCCATCCAAGAAAGGTAGGGCAATACCATTCCTGCACAGGACTAAAGAGTTCTGACCTCTCAATCACCCTTGCTACTGAACAGGACTGGTTTATGAAGATACAAAGGGTAGTAGAATTATATCCTACCCTGGAAAAGTGAGGGTGCTGCCAGCAAAGGGTGGAGAACAGCTTCTGCAAAAGTTTGAATTGTGAGGCTCTGAACCCAGGCAGGATCCTCTATCACATTGTTGCTGTCTGTGTTGCAGTGAATTCATTTTGACCAGGCTTTGAACTAAGAATGCTACCAAAGACCACCCTCTGCTGGTAGAACAAGGAAGTAGATGTAAGGAAATTGAAAAATAAATAAATAAGTGAGGTATTTTCTGGCATGTACAGTCTCCCTCTCCAAGGCCCTTGGAAGTGGGTCAGCAACCCATTACTCGACCCATGGCCCATATTTAAGCAACTAACAGGGACAATCCTAAAATCCTAGGAAAGAATGAACCATGAATCATAGAATATTAGTAACACATAGCCTCCTGCCACTAAAACCCTACACAAGAGAATTAGAGCATCAGAGTAAACTCATCATCATAATCACATGCTTAGACATCAGCAAAAAATTACAAGCCATACTAAGAAAATCGAAGAAATGGCCCAAATAAAGTAATATATCAAAGTCCCAAATGAGACACAAGATTTGAGATGACTAATCAAAGAAATTCGTAGTAATTTCCAAATCAAATTAGAGTTGAAAGTCAATACAGCTAAAGAGAAGAAGGACAGTAAGAATACATACACTGGGTAAGCACAAACAAGAATTTGAAAACCTGAAGAAAAAAATAACCAAGCCCATGGAAATGAAATAAACAATAGATGAGATTAAAAACACATACAACAGCTGACTTGCAATGGTAGAATGAAGAGTAAGTGATACAGAAAACAGAACAGCTGAAATAGAAGATAGAGAAGAACACAGAGAGTAAAGAATGGAAAAAATTGAGTAGGACTTAGGGAGATGAATGATAACATGAAGCACAACAACATACATGCCATGGGAGTTCCAGAAGGATAAGAGAAGGGAAAAGGGGCAGAGTATTGGAGAAAATAAAGGCTGAAAAATTGGCAACTCTAATGAAAGAAATGAATTTAAATGATCAAGAGGTACTGTATACCCCATCAGAACAAATCTGTAGAGAATTTCTCCATCACATATACTACTCAGAATGCCAAATGTGAAAAATAGAGAAAATTCTGACAGCAGCAAGGTAGAAGCAAACCATCATATAAGAGGGACACCCAGAAAGACTTAGTGCAGATTTCTCATCAGAAAACATGGAGGTGAGACTACAGTGGTATGATATAATTAGGAGACTAAAAGAAATATGTTGACAGCAAAGAATTTTTAACTGGCAAAATTGTCCTACAAATATGAAGGTGACTATAAAATATTCACAGATAAACTGAAACTAAGATAGAGTTCATAATAAAGAATCTGCCTTCTTGGGAATTATTAAAGGGAACCTTTCAGCCTGAAAGGAAAAGATAGAAGAGAGAGGCTTGGAGGAGAGTGCAGAAGGAAAGATTCTCAGAAAGGATAATCAATATAGCAAAAAGACAGATGAAAATAAGGAATGACATATGAAAGCCAAAGAATTAAATGGTGGATGTAAATAATGCATTTACAGTAATGTCATTGACTCAAAAGTTATAGTCTGAAAGAATGGGAAAAAAAACACATGAGCTAGCCATATGCTGTCTACCAGAGATTCACCTTAGACCCAGGGACACAAATGGACTGAAAGTGAAAGGTGGGAAAACGATACTCTATGCAAAGTGTAACCAAAAAAAGCAGGGATAGTTATAGTAATATTGGACAAAACAGACTTTAAATGCAAAAAAATTATAAGAGATACAGAAGGCCATTATATATTAATAAAAAGGACAATTCACAAGGAAGAAATAAGAGTCATAAATATCTATGCACCTAACCAGGGTGTCCCAAAATAAATGAGGCAACCTGTGGCAAAATTGAAGGGAGAAATAGACATCTCTACAATAATAGTTGGATACTTCAATATGCAACTCACATTATTTGATAGAAAAACTAGGAAGAAGATCAACAGGAAACAGAGAACTTGAACAATATGATAAACAAGCTAGACCTAACAGATCTATAATGAACATTGCTTCCTAAATCATTGGATTATACATTCTTTGCAAGTGTTCATGAATCTTTCTCCTGGATTGACCATTTATTGGATCAATATATATATATATATAAAGGTAGGTCTCAATATATATATGAAGTTTGAAATTATACAAAACACCTTCTCAGATCATAATGGAATGAAACTGGAATTCAATAATAGAGGTGAAGAGGAAATTTTGCAAATATATGGAGGCTAAACACACTCTGAAACAATCATTGGTTCAAGGAAGACATAAGTGAAATTAGTAAATATTTTGAGATGAATGACAATGAGAACACACCTTATCAAACCTTATGAGATACAACAAAGGCAGTGCTGAGAGGGAAATTTATAGACCTAAGTGATATTTTAAAAAAGAAGAAAGCTAAAATCAAAGATCTAACCGAACAACTGGAGAAACTTGAAAAAGGACAGCAAACCAAACCCAAAGCAAACAGAAAAATAGCAATAATAAAGACTTGAGCATATATTAATGAAATTCAGGACAAAAAAAAAGAGAAAATTAACAAAACAAAAACCTGGTTCTTTCATAAGAACAATACAATTGACTAAAAAGAAAAAAGAGAGAGAGAGAAAATGCAAATACATAAATCAGAAACGAAAGGGGGGAAGTTATGACTGACACCACAGAAATAAATAGTATCATATGAGGATATTATGAGAACTGTAGGCCAGCAAAATAGACAACCTAGATGAAATGAAAAAATTCCTATAAATGCACAAACAACCTACATTGACTATAGAAGAAATACAAAAGCTCAACAATCCAATCACATTGAAAGAGATTTAATCAGTTATCAAAAACCTCCCAACAGAGAATATTCCAAGACCAGATGGCTTCACAGGTGAATTCTACCAAGCATTTTGAGAAGAATTAGTTTCAATCCTATCTGAACTCTTCCAAAAATTGAAGAGGAGGGAAAATTACTTAACACATTTTATGAACCCATCACCCTAATACCAAAGCAAGATAAAGATAGTATAAGAAAAGAAAATTAGAGACCAATATATCTAATTAATGAGGTGCACAATTCTCAGGAAAATACTTATAAATTGAATCCAACCACACCATCAAAAAAATTATACACCATGATCAAGTGGGTTTTATTCCTGGTATGCAAGGAACACTCAACATAAGAAAATCAATTCACATAAAGCATCATATTAATAAACTAAAGGAAAAAAATCACACCATTATCTCTATTGATGCAGAAAAGGCATTCAATGAATTCTAGCATCTTTCTTGGTAAAAAAACACTTCGTAAGATAAATATTGAAAGAAAATTCCTCAATATGATAAGGAGCATATATGAAAAACCTAGAGCCAACATCATACTTAATGGAGGAAGTTTCAAATATTTCCCTCTAAGATTGAGACAAGACAAGGTTGCCCACTGTCACCACTGTTATTCAATATTGCTCTAGAATTTCTAGCTAGAGCAAGTAGACAAGAATAGAAATAAAAGGCATTCAAATAGGAAAAGAAGACATAAAATTTTCACTTCTTATAGATGAAATGATCTTATATTTAGAAAATTCCTAAATGTCCTCGACAAACAAACTTGAGGTAAAAATGTGTTCACAAAATGGCACAATACAAGAACAGCATGCAAAATTCAGTAATGTTTCTGTATTACTAGTATTGAACAATCTGGGAAGGAAATCAGGAAAAAAATCCATTTACAATAGCAACAAAAAGACTCAAATACATTTTTATTAAAATGAATCAATTTAACCAAAGTTGTTCAAGACCTATATTCAGAAAACTACAAAACAATACTAAACATAAACATGAAGACCTAAACAAATGAAAGACATTCCATGTTCATGAATGGGAAGACTAAATATAGTGAATATGTCAATCCTACCCAAATGGTTTATAAATTCAATGCAATATCAATGAAAATTCCAACAGCCTACTTTCCAGAAAGAGAAAAGTCAATTACCAAAATTTCTGGAAGGGGAATGCTCCCAAACAGCCAAAGGCATCCTAAAAATTAAGAATGTTGTGGGAAGACATTCACTGCCTAACCTTCCAACATATTACAAAGCTACAGTGATCAAAACAGCATGAGAAATCAGCACTTAATCTTATTGTGCTTCCCTTGTATGTGATGGTTCTCTTTTCTCTTGCTGCCTTGAGTATTTTCTCTTTGTCTTGAGCATTGGACATTTTGACAAGTATATGTCTTGGAGTTGGCCTGTTGGGATTTATACTATTTGGGGTGTGCTGTGCTTCCTGGATCTGCACATCCATCTCTCTCAATAGGGTTGGGAAGTTTTCAGCCATTATTTCCTTCAACACTCCTTCCCTACCCTTTCCCTTCTCTTCTCTTTCTGGGATGCCCATAATACGTATGTTTGTGCATTTTGTGTTTTCGGTTAATTCCCTGAGTCCATGCTGGGTTTTTTCTATCTTTTTGTCTATCTGTTCTACTATCTCTTTGATTTCAGCTGTATTGTCTTCCATATCACTAATTCTTTCCTCTGCCTGTTCAAATCTGCTGTTATGTGAATCCAGCGTCTTTTTGATTTCTTGGATTGTGCCATTGTTCACCATCATATCCATTATCTTTTTAGGCATGTTTGCAGTTTCTTCAGTATGTTCTCCCAGTGTCTTCTTTATATCCTTAATCTCTTCCTTTACTTCTTTAAGTTGGTCCATGATATTTGTTTGTATAGCTTTGATTAGTTGTTTGATGTTCTGCATCACTTCCTGGTTTTTAATTTGTTCATTGGACTTGTCCAAAGAAGAAATACAAATAATGAAAAATACAAGAAAAAATGTTCAACATAACTAGCAATGAGAGAAGTGAAAACCAAAACTATAATGAGATATCTTTTGACACTTATTAGAAAGGCCACTACTAAAAATGCTGAAAGCTACAAGTGTTGGAAAGGATATGGAGAGATAGGAATGCTTATTATCTGTTGTTGAGAGTGTAGAATGGTACAGCCACTGTGAAACACTGTCTGGCATTTCCTAAATAAGTTGAATATAGATTTGCCATGTAACCCAAAAATTCCACTACTAGGTATATACCCAGAAGAACTGAAAGCAGTGACACAAACTGACCTTTGCATACTCATGTTCGTAGGGACATTATTCACAATGGCCAAAAGAAAAAGATAATCCAGATGTCCATCAGACAGTGAGTGGATAAACAAACTGTGTTGTATACACATGATGGAACATTATTCAGCTTTAAGAAGAAATGAAATCATGAAGCATATGACAACATAGATAAACCTAGAGGATATAATATTGAGTGAAGCAAACCAGATAGAAAATTACAAATACTGTATGATTGTGATATTAGGAACTAAATATATTATGTAAACTCAGGGAGTTAATAACTAGATTATAAGTCACCAGAAAATAGACTGAGGTTAGAGAATAGAAATCTGAGGGTTTGTCTGTGCAGAACAGGTAAAAAGTTGATTGTTAATCTTTGAAAATGAATGGAAAAGTTGCAATCACTTCATAGTGTTTGTAACTAGCATTGCTATTATATGGTTATGACCGTGGTTGAAAGGAAAAGTCTAAAATGATGTAACATGGGACTGTATAGCATAGGGAAAGGTCATGTGAACTATGAATATGGGTAATATTCTATATATAAGTCTATTTTTCTTTGAAACTGAGCAAATGTATGTTAACATTATAAGATGCTGATATTAGGCAAAACATTATGGTAAGTGAATCAAAGGAGACAAAAAGTATTACATATTGTATGACTCCTTTTGTATAAATTGTAAATATAATTCAATTCATAAAGATGGAATTAAATTAGTGGTTGTATAGGACTGGCGAAGGATAGAGGGTTTGAGTGGTGATTGCTAAGTGGTGTGGAATTTATCTTTTTGGAGTAATGAAATTGTTCTAAAATTTTTGTAGTGATGAATGCACAACTGTGATTATACTAAAAGCTGTTGATTATACACTTTGGAAGGATTAAATGGTATGTAAATATATCTCAATAAAACTTCTTTAAATTATGAAGGAAGATCTCTACATCACACTATATACCAAAATCAACTCAGAATGGATTATTGACCTCATGATAAGAGATAGAGCTATCAAACTCCTAGAAGAAAATCAGAGAAGCTTCCTCAGGACATTATGTTATTCAATGGCTTCTTGGATTTTACAAGCAAAGCACAAGCAACAAAAGAAAAACTTAAATAAGATATGAGCAAAATGAAAAACTTTTGTTCCTTAAAAGACTTTATCATGAAAGTAAATTAGCAATCTACATAAGGAAGAAAATATTTGGAAACCAGGTATCTGATAAAGGATTAATATTCAGAATATATAAAGAAATACTTCAAATTAAGAACAAAATAATACCAAACCAATTAAAATGAGCCAAAGACTTAAATGGATCTTTCTCCAAAAAATAAATTCAAATGGCCAAAAATTACATGAAAAGATGCTCAACATCATTAGCCATTGGGAAAATGCAAATCAAAATGACCAACACTATTTCATACCCAATTTAATGGCTGCTATAAAAAATAACAGAAAATAGCAAGAGTTGGAGAGGATGCAGAGAAATAGGAATACTCATTCATTTCTGGTGTCAGTATAAATATGGTGCAGCTGCTGTGGAAGAGGGTTGGCAGTTCCTTAGAAAGCTATGTATAAAATTGTCATATGAACTGGCAATCCCATTATAAGTTACATACCCAAAAGAACCGAAAGTAGGGATTCAAACAGATATTTCCACACTGATATTCATAGTGGTATTATTCACAATTTTCAAAGGAAGGAAGCAAAACCAGTGAACCGATGAGTGAGTAATAAAATGTGGTATAACATATAATGGAATATTATTCAGCCATATAAAAGGAATGAATTCTGATACATGCCACAACATGAATGAAACTGAAGACATCAAATTGAGGGAAATAAACCAGCACAAAAAGGCAAATAATGTATGATCTCCCAGTTTTAAAATATTTCAAATAAGTAAACTCATTGAGTCAGAATCTAGAATAAAGGGTGACAAGGCAATGGATGGGATTAGGGAATGGGAAGTTAAGGCTTAAAATGTGCAGAATTCCTATTTAGAATGATAGTAATATTTTGATAATAGATGTTGGTGATGGTAGCACTATATTGGGAACACAATTATCAGAACTGAAATATATATCTGGATATAATTAAAGGGAGAAATAAATGTTAGATTGTATATATGGTAAAATAATAATTTAAAAAATCCATGAACTACACTACCGAAACAGTGAAACCTAAGTTAGCCATAGAATTTAATTAATAGTACATTTATAAAAATGTGCTATCATCAGTTGTTGCAAATGTTCCACACCCATGCTAGCTGTTCATTATGAAGTGTTATATATAGAAACCTGTATTTTATGCAGATTATTTAAACTCACAACTTCACTTGTAAAGAAAAAATAGCCCCAATGAGGTGAAGTAATGCATGCATGCTATTGTATAATGTTTTATTTTAATAATATACACGAAGTGATATAATATCAAAATAATGTACATTGAGAAGTTAAAAATGTATAATACACATGAAACAACAACCAAAATTAGAAAATAAGTAATTATTGCTAATAATCAAACAAATCAGCTAAAATGAACTTAATAAAACCAAATGAAGACCGAAAGTGTGAATGAAAAAAGAATCAATGATAAATAAATGCAATATGACTTAATTAAACCTGAACATATAAATAAATATAATTGTTTTAAATAATTATAAACATATAACCAAATATAATTATTTTAAATAACCAAACACCACATTCAAAATATTGAGCTTCTCTTGTATAATTAAAAAGCAACAGACAACTCTATGCTGTGTTCAAGAGATGCATTTTAAATGTAAAGACACAAATAGGTCAAAAGTAAAAAAGATAAAGATATAAAGGCTAACATGAATTTTAAAAAGCTAGAGTGGTTATATTAATAACAGATATGGTAGAATTCTGAGCAAACTATTTTCATGAATTTAAACATTTCATAGTAATAAAGAAGTTAATTACCCAAGCAGATATAAAATTCATAAATATTTATTTTTGCAATAACAGATATTAAAACATGAAACACACTAATAGAACTTCAAGGTGAAATAGACATATGAACATATATAGTCGCTGATTTCGATAATCCCCACTCTTTACTAATTATTGAAGTTAAAGTTCATTTTATGTATGGTTACACTCTCTTGTACTGTATGGAGACTTTTGTTATGTATTTCGAATAGAACATGTTCTATTTTGGTAAATATTCAATACCTATATGCAAAGAATTTATTACCTGCAGATGCAGTGTATAGAGTGATCTACTAAAGTCAGTTAGGTAAGTTGTTAAATAGTGTTGCTGCTCAAATCTGCCTCTTCTTACATTTTAACTGTTCTATCAGTCTCTATGATAATTAAACTCTTTTATTATGGTATTTTTACATTTCTTCTTTCAGTTCTATTTTTTTTTCTTTTTAAATGTGATGTTATATTCTTATGTGTTTACAATTGCTATGTCAGATTATTTAAGTAGATATTTTATTCAACTTTATATACCATAAAGGTAATGATGACCATTTTCATTAGGGCTCTGGTCTCCAAATTGTAGTGTGCACATCCAAAGCATCAGTGTTGGTGAGGGCAAAATATAAGTATTTTCTTTATTTAATTTTTACATCATTTTTAAAAATTGTATTATTTTTTACACATTACAGCTATAACACAAATTTACAATATTACAGATGTGATAATGTATAAATGTAAATGAGGGAATATATTCAGTATGATTTTATTATATATACTACATAATATAAATGATTATTGAGAGGAAAATAATTTGAAAGTTATTAAAAAGCATGTTATGTGCCATATTAATGCCCTATCAAATAAAATCTTATAAGGTACAGAAGTAACAATAATAGCAGAACTGGTTATAATTAATGATAATTGTTTCTTCAACATTCTGATCAAAGTTGAATATTAATAACTTTTTATTATTCTTCAAATTTGTATATGTTTTGAACACTATTTATTCCATATATAAAACTTTTTATTCATTCACTAGAGAGAGCTATGCCTCAATTAAACATTAATTTATGGATTATGGGTCCTCACATAAGAGAAACTAATCAGGAACTCTAATATATATTTTCATCATTTTATCTTCTTAAGGTATTGAAAGAACGAATTAGAAACATTATACATGAAATTTGAAAATAATTACCTAATTTTTGTCTTCTAGTCTTGGAGAATGGAATACTTGCCACCAAAGGATCTTAATCCCAAATATGTGAACATATAGTGATTTGCATTTTGTAAATAGTATTTGTTTGCTTGGCTTAAATATATTACATTTACAATTTATCCTTCTTCATTATGACAAACAGGATGAGGCATCATTAATCTTAATTACCAAATACAACTTCCTCAGATGCTAATTTGTACCTCAAAATAATCAATTTAAATGATATTTTATTACCAGGTTACAGATGTTATTATTTACAATTTTATGAATAGTTTAAATAAATGCCTGAATGAATCATTCTCTCTGTGTTATAATTGCACCCAAAAACTGGGAAGAGAGAATAAATATTTCATTTATTCTAGGCCTCTACAGGTTCAGATAAGAATAACTGGAAAGGGGCAATTTAGCAAAAACTGAGTCTTTAGCAGTGATGTTTCAGGAATCAGAGGATGTGCATTTTGGGGAGGAAAAATCTTAAAAGAAAATTTGGGTTATTTCTCTTCTGACACGTAATACTATAACTGTCCCTGAGATATCAATCCAGGTATCTCATAGTTGGAAGTATGCAAGAAAATTAATTTTGGAAGATTTTCAACTCACCTCATCGAGGTTAAACTGTAAATGTTGAATAATTTTCCAATTATTTTCCTGAAAATAGATTTCTGCTAAAAATTCCTCTTAAAGCCTGTTTTATCTACTTATTTCTAAGACTATAGATAATAGAGTTCAAGAAAGGAGGGAGGAATGAGTAGAACAGGGAAATAATCATGTCCTGAATTGTGGGACAGTTGGAGGTTGGCTTCATATGCACAGCAGCGCCTGAACTGAGGAAAACAGACACCATGAGTGTGTGAGGAACACAGGTAGAAAAGGCCTTTCTTCTCTCTCTTGTGGAAGGAAACTTAAGCACAGTAGGAAATATGAAAATATAAGACATGAAAATGAAGGCAAAGGAGTCACCACCAACTAAGCACTGCAGAGATAAAAATTTACGACTTGATTGCTGAAGGTGTCAGAGCAGGAGAGCCTCAATAGAGAAGGGATGTCACAGAAGAACTGATGGACAACATTGGACTGACAAAAGGACAGCCAGAAAGTGTTGCCGGTGTGTACACCTGAATAGATGAAACCAATAAATATGGAGGTCGATGTCATCTGCATACAGACGCAAGGGTTCATGATTACAGGGTAACAGAGAGGCTCACAGATGGCTACATAGCAGTCCTGGGCCATGGCACGGAGGAGCAGCAACTCAGCAGAAGCAAAGGAAAACATGAAGAATATCTGAGCTGCACATCCAACCATGGATATCATCTGGTTGTCAAGCAGGGAGATGATATATGACTTGGGTGTAGTCACAGAAATGTAACACATGTCCAAGAATGACAGAGTCCTAAGAAAGAAATACATAGGAGTATGAAGATTGTGGTTGAGGGTGGTTACTGTGACAATGAGAAGATTTCCCAACAGGGTTCCCAAGTACATCAGTAGGAATAGCATGGTGTGGAAGACTTGAGCTCTCACACATCAGAAAATCATGAAGGCAGGAATTCAGTCACCATGGTATATTTTGGCATCTTTGGGTAATTTACTTTGAACATGAAGAGACCTAGGCAAATAATCTCTTAAGAACATTTGAATTAACATGAGCAAAGAAATAAGAATTAGTTCATTTTTGAACTCTCATTGATCCATTATTATTCACTTTATTGATAATGATTAGTTGGAAGTAACATAAAATTGCCTCATTCTCCTTTAGTCTCCCTACTGGTTTAACTGAATTC